>JAPYKE020000548.1:0-79553 GCA_028554795.2 Sinohyriopsis cumingii
TCTCTCTCCAGGTCCAGACCCAAGAGCATTTGCAGTCTACACCCTATCATTGGATTGGTACAACCTGAATGCTTATACCTACCCTCCAACACTCTGATTCCTAAATGATACATAAAGCAAAGGAATCAGCCTGTTGCCTCATCCTCATCACACCACTCTGAAAGGAGAAGTCCTGGATCAATTAATCTTGCATCAGAAACTCTTTAAAGACCATCCACTCTGAAACGCATAAAAAGGCAACTGGCACATTTTCACCCAGTGATGCATAAATGAACATAACCTGCCTCTGCTGGCTCTTTGAAGAGAGAAAGTTAGCACTGAGTATGATAAAAGGTTAGCACATGCACCTTTCATCATCATGGGAGAGAGGATATTGGACAAAAGGAGGACTTTTCGACCTACTTGCATACTTTGAGTATACACGGCCAAAAATGTTAACTCTATCTGCATAGAGGACCCTATCTTGTGTATTAACCTTGCTGAACAAGACACATTTTGACCCAATTTCAAGTGCCTCTCTGGTGCACCTTTCATGCTTCCTTATGATGCTAGCGATGGCAGGCAGAAGTAGCAAAATACATGCCATATCAGCAGGCTCGAACTACATGAAGGTCTGACAAGACAGGTCAGTCTTACTTATGATGGCAGCCTCCTTCATCACCAAGAACCACCTCCCTTCACAGGGTAACCAGACTATTGTCATGAAACAAATCTGGATACATCAACTGAAGGCCACCTGCAAGACCCATTCTGGGCTTTGAAGTGGTACCTTAGTAAAAGAGAGTCTTTGCATCCAGGTAGATTATTCCTCTTTCTACCTCTCAAGACAGGACAGGAAGATATCCTAACAGTGACTATCTTATCCTGGATTAAATGGGTTATTCCCTCAGCACAGAGAAATAACCCCAGCTCAAATGAATTTATGCATTTTAGCTCCGGAGGTTAGAGCAGTTGCCGGCCTAGTATTCGATTGGAACTATTCCCTAACCGACTTCATTCAGGATGTGGAATGGAGATCAGAATCCACATTCTGTCACTTTTATCTCCAAGATCTACCATCCCATAGGGCCCAAATTGATTTGGTTGGACCTGTATCCACAGCTTAACAGGTCACCCTACCGGGTTGATAGACAGCTTCGTAAGTTGTGGCTTCACAACTTCTGCTGGATTTTTGGGGGAAATTTTTTCCCCCTCCTGTCTGGTTACCTAGAAGCTGTCTCACATATCTTCTGGGATCGGAGATGGTATCTCTGGGGTAATGGAATTTACCTCCCTCCACCTTTTACCTATTTTCCTAAGGCATTTTGATTATGTAATGTATGTGAAGAAGAAATGTGAATACTTACCCAATCATAATACACAGACACTCTCCCACCCTGCCCGTAGTTACATCTATAGAGAGCGTGCCTGTACTCCAGAAGTAACTGATGTACTTCTACACTTTGCCACCAAGTCGTATATGCAAGGGGAGATCACTCTGTATGACCACCAAATAGGTTGGCATACACCTTTTAGCTCCGTTTAGCTAAAAGTATTGTTTGGGAGGGCTGGATTTGCAAGGTGGTAGTTCTCCTAAGGTGATAAGATTGGGTAAGCATTCTCAAAGAAACATATTTTGCTAGAAAAAAATGGGTTTGAAGCCATTCCCTCATTATGCAGGTAGATTAACCAATCAGTTTTAGATTAGATAGATGCAGTAAATACTGGAGCACGAAGGGAAATATTTGACTGTGACAGTGCCAGAAATAGTGGAGTTATTTAGATTTGAAATTGATGTAAAATGATGCGAATGAGTTCAAAGTTATCTTACAGACTGTGATGGAGAATTTTCTAGAATCGGTAAATATTTGGGAAAATAATTCTGACTTTGTTCGAAGTGTTTTGTTATTCAAGTTCATATACAGTTTTATTCTCAAGGGAGAAAGACACTATTGCCTCTGATTTTGTTTAATATGTCCATCTTTGTTTAACCCATATGATTGGGCAGTGCGGCATACCAGTCCCTTTCAGTCTGACAGCAGCATCATCAAACGTCTGTAAGGTCTCAGTTAAAGTTTGGTACCTGCATATTGTTTCTAAACCCTGGCCTTTATATTAAATCTTAAAAAAGAAGTATTTGACCTAGCCCCATCCTTGAATGATTCCCTTGCAAGAGTTGTTCATTTGTCCGAGTTATTGATTTGTCTGAAAGACATAAACAGTGTAGCAGATGGCACAGGTGACTGAGAGTTAAACCAGAAATAGTTAAGAGAATGTGTGAGACGTTGTTAACCAAGGACATATAGTAATACATAGCATATTCATTTGTTGGTATTTTTAATCCAATCACAGCTTATGTTTGCAGTGTACATTAGAACTTATAAATAATGTTCCCTTGGGTTTCATCATAACAATTAATACAAGTAAATATCCAAATTTCAGTGTAATATTTTTACCCTTTACATTTTATGCTGCAGTATATTTTGTTGATGCTTAATAGCAATTTCCTGCTTTTTATATTATTTGGTTTATTTGTGTTATTTTTCTGTTTCCATATATCCACTGACGCATGCAATCCAGAAAGCCATGTGCTGTTTTTCATCACAAAGATGGTAAATGGTCTTGTTACACCTTTCCCTAGTGTATGCATTCTTTTGTTTTTTGACAGTGGATCTTTAAACTCTTTTGCTTTTTGTTAATTTCATTATCATGAATGATAGCTGAGTACATTTTAGGTCTTAACCCTTTACCTCATGCAAGTGCCTTTGGACGTCTCTACTCCATTTGCATGGAAGTGCTTTTGGACACCTCTACCTGATTCGCAAAGAAGTGCCTTTTAATGCTTTTACACCATTCTCATGGAAGCGCCTGTTGATGCCTGCTGTAGACATCAGCCATTTTTAATGGGTTTTCGTAGCGTCACCTTTGGAGGAAAATCCCCATTTAGATGCTATATTGATTAGTGTGAACTACCATTACATCAGATCACATGGGTTGATGTTTATGCTCTGGTCGAAATCTGCTTCTTAATGTAACTGGGTTGTATTCTCCACTCTCCAAGATGGAGGCCGCGGATTTTGTTCAGTACTTACTCGAGTTTTCACGATTAGAATCACAACTATGAAAGCTTAAATAACTTAGGTAAATGCTCTGATATTGATGTAGGCAGCAATTAGTTTTGATAAATTATCAAATTCAGATGATTTAGTGATGTAGACGCAGACAAAGAACTTGTAAATTTCGAGTATGAGAAATGGCAGTTACGGTTGATTACGCAGCTTCACTGACTTGATGGTGAACGAGTTCTCTCAAGATTTTAAAGCACATACAAATTCTTCTGTGAAACATAAGTATACAGCTATAACGATCAGATTTTACTCTTAAATCTTTCCATACATTATATATGTGTACCAAAAATGTAAAATGGTTAAAATTGCCGTTAAACGTAACATATACCACAATGCTTAACAGTTAACAGACAGGCCTATTTTTATGGAGTCGAATAGGTTACACGTGTTCTGTTTATAACACACTGCACTGGGTAACTTTGCTACCTGTATATCGAAGGGCTAAAACACCATACACTCTATGAGGTAACGGGCTAAAGCAACAGATTGTATTATTAGTTTTCATTACATTCATCTTTAAATTGACCAACAACTTTTTTATTCTTTGTACTATATAAAAGTTGATTACTTGGATAAACATGTATTAAATAATGAACCAATGTTTTTCACATCATCATACATATTATCAGTTTTTATACATACTATTAAACTATCAGAGGCTGTTTGTAGTAATTAAACAGTTTTTTGTATATCCTGCTTTCAAGTTATTATAATAAAGTCCAGTATTGATTGGCCACAATAAATTGGTCAGTTTAGCATTAATTTTGATTAAACACTATGGACATCTCTGAATTGTTCCGTAAATATATTTTCTGGGTATGGGTTGTTTTCACAGACGTCACGATTTTGTAAGCATATAGCCACAATGCAACAAACGCGTACCTTGCGCTGCCATTTTGAGTCCCTAACAAACCTTTATGAACACCAGCCATCACGTATATTCAACATAAGAATCTAATTTAATTGTCGATTAGGATATTTACTTAATCAAATCGATACATAGATTATACTTAAAATTATGTGCCCCTATAGCACGAAAATAAAAATAAAACTAAGTTACCTGGCTTGTATCGAAAGACAGAAGAGTGAAGTTAAACCATAATCGTGCATATTGCTATTAAATAGAAATAGTTATTTTTTTATACAGACAATATCTTCTTTTTAAAAAAATGTGTTTTGTGTGATGTCCCTAAGTTTGTATCTTTGAGAGAGTGATTCCAGACAATAATCTTCGGGATACAATAACAGTTATGGAAATATAATTTCATAGCATGTGTATTATGCCAAAACGTTTATGCACAAATACTTTTTGCAAAAATGTGCATATGCCAAATACAGTTGACAAACCAGTTTTAATTCGTACGGTCAAATATTGTATTTGTGGTGGAGATGATGGATGTAGGATGATATTTTATGAAAGCGATAACAGTTCAAAGAAGTTTCGTCTAAAATTAAACCTTAGTTTAGCCTAACTTAGTATGACTTTGTACCAAATGTCAAAACTGATTACTCTTGAAATACTTTAGAAATATGAAAAAATATATATTAACAATTGGCTTTTTAGCTTGAACTATAATCAGATGATTGATTTCATCCCATGTAAATTTAAAATCGTTACATGTTTTTACTTGTTTTTGTATCCATTTGCTTATGCGTCTATTTATTGATGGATCTATTTGTTATGAAAGAATAACAAAGACGGTTGAAATTTCAATGCTTTACTTGAAGAAAAAAGGGGGAAAAGTCACGCATTTGGTCTCGTGAAGTTGACATGTACAAGGGAGTGTGACGTAATATTATATCCTTGTGCACAAAATGAAACATACCTTCATTATTATGTAGGATAAACAATGTTGGTAGGTGCTGGTTTGTGTGGCTAGAGAATAAAAATGGCAGATATGGAAGTACACACGTTTTGTGACATCATGTGAAAACAACGGATAAATCAAGGACTTTTTATTGGTGGCCTAATTTTATCATTGTATCAGGTCTAACTAGCTTAGTGTTAGTTCTTTTTCTTAGGTTGTTCATTTCTCAAATTCAGTCAAATTATGTTCTTAGATTGGCATTGATTTAAATATATGACACCATTAGTTTTCTTGATTAAACTCTAGTACTGTAAGCACTTTTGTTACTTCAATATGAAGGTATGGATATAATGTTATATTTATCTTTATTCATTAAATTCATTACTAATTTATCACAATTGATATGTTTACTACATCGATATTATGTTAACTTAGTTCATCGTAGTTACGTAACCATTCCTCTTTAACAGCAAATGTTTTCACAACTATGTACAACAGGAAGATTTTTAGGATTCCCCAAATCAACCTTTAATATATAATTATTTCTAAAAGCATCTGGTAATTTATCTCGTGAACTTCAATTAAATTCAGAAATTAGTAAAGATTACCTATGTCAGATGCGTACACATTGTATTCAGGATAAATTGTCCAACTATTTTGATTATGTTTATGATAATTACTAACCATAAAATCATTAGCTATAATTTTTATAAAATTGAAATGCCACCACTTAATCTCTTTCCGGTAAATAAATGCAAATCAAATATCGGTTAGTAATTGTAATTTAGATTGTGTTGTGTTTAACAAAGCATTCAATACTCCTGGTGAACTGAAATAATAATCAGGGTTTAGGCCATAATATTCAGTACCCCTATTTCTAAAATGATCAGATACATCAACAAGCAACAGACCATTAGTTTTAAAAATATATCATGATATTCACCAAACTAGTTTATTTTACACATTTTCTAAACTTTTCTGTGCAATGTCATAACTTTTATCAGATTTTCCCAATTTATTCAATAATGAATAAAACTTTTCTACTATTCATAAAAAATATCAACAGAATTTTAAATTGTAATACCTTCTCGAGCTAATAATTTGATTTTTTCTTGAGTTGTAAATTTACTTGTCAATGACCTTATTTAATTCCTTCGCAATCAATAGCATATTGTTTCTAAAGTTTATTAGTACTAAAGCTATGCAAACATCAACATGTATTTTGCCCTGTTATTGGCTACTGTTTGTATGCAAATCTTGAGATATTTTGAATTAAAATAAAAATGATATTTTTTCCTGATACTTCTAACATGTCAGCATTTTTCTCCTTAGTGATTTTTCAGGGACATACTTAATTTTCTTATCCAAAAACATGAATAGCTATTTTGGCATTCAGATTTTCATATTATAATGTGATTTATTAATTTTATTGTGAATTTAACATCAGGGTTTGCATGATGTAATGCCACTAACACAGACCGCATAAACAATCTTTTTCTTTATTTTTAATATTAATCCATTCTATGTTGAATGCAAATTATTTTAGTGGCCATATTCCTGATCAAATTATATTTTCATTCAGTGTAAGAAGTCATTTAGAGCCTAATTATATGAAAAAACTTCAACAGCTTCTTCTAATTCCAACCTGTATCAATGGATGTATGACTGGTGCCATTTTCAGTTAATTCCATTATCCTTACATTTATGTTTCAATTAGCATATTTTAATGCGATTTTACATTTTGCATCAGTATTTACATGTAGATCCATACTATGGATATCTGCAATTTGTTGTCCCATACTTTAAAAAAGGTTTGCAAGTCATTTTCCTTATATTTATTTTATACGATCATACACATAATCCTCTATAGCATGATTTGTGACAGTTTTTAACAGATTTCGGTGGTCATTATTGCTAGTTCAAATTGTTTATCATCTGGTGATGATTTTGTTGTTTGATATTTTTAAATTTTGTTTGATGTTTGTAATGGTTTTATTGTTTTTGTCTTGGGCACTGCTCTAATTGTTTTATTAGCTAGCTCATGGGATGATCTGTTGTCTGTCGCCCAGCTCTCATCTATCCATCGGTCCATCTGTTAGCACAGTTTGTTATTGCTACTCCTCCTAAAGTACTTGCCTCAAGACTGTACACATTTTCACAGGTCTAATTGGTCCTAAATGAAAATGGTGCTTCTCAGACATCAAGATATATGGCTGCCATAGCAGTCACCTGGATAATTGTGTTTTTGATTCTCTTTCTGAAAGGATGCTCATATTAACATGGGGTTTTCATTGCAAGACTTCTTATGATGCCAGATTGGCCCTGAATCAAAACTGTGCTAATAACAGCAATACCACCACATATAGGTTCTTGACCTAATTATAATACAATATACATAATACCACCAGAAATAGAAATCTTTATTTAGAAATACCCTATATTTTTTGGTAATAAAATACAAATACTACCATGAGAAATACTAAACTTAATCAATTTACATGCACCTGACCTATGTGCTAACGAAATAGAAACAACTCCACCAAAAACTGGGCAACTGATTAGTTTAAAAAAATTATGTTCATATGATAAATTAAAAACACTACCTCCATGCGTAGGAAATCTACATACGGCACAACCTTGCCGTATGGTCTGATGAATTAGAAGTTCCAATAAAGATATTTATGTTGATAGAGGACAATGAATCAATTTTTTAAAAAAAAAGGTTTATAGAAATTATGAAATTACATATGGTATTAATCTAGACAACAAGAGAAGCAAGAACTAGTTTCATAATTATGTTTTTAAATTACAAGATATTTACAAGTTAAAAAGAACCACAAAATGTTAAAATATTTTCTCGGAAACTTTAAAGCTTTATAACATCATTAATGATATACTGGAATTAAAAAGATTTTTTTTTAAAAAAGAGTTTCGTTTATTAAGGAATAAAATTAAAATGCAACTTTAGGCATTTGTTATTTCAAAATTCAATTTTATTTTTTAAAAAAAATTAAGTTAAAATTTTAAAATGTGTGTTTGTTCAAGCTATCATTATATTTGATTTCGGTTTAATCAGTTGTTTCTTGTTTGGATTAATTAATTAAAATATTATTTCCATTCTTTTTATGGTTAATGTTATTGTGTAGTCCTACTCAGGCTCGTTATTCAATTATTTTAATAGTATTTATTATATTTCCTTTTGTAATACAATCAACTCATGTATAAATAACATTTCTTCCATGTATAATATACAGTTATATAGTATAAAAAAGTTATAATATTTATGAAAATTAACTAATTTTATTGATGTAGAATTAGACATTACTAAATATATGACAAGAAATAATGTTATAAATTTAGAAAAATAATCAGAGGAATATATTACCTTTGGTATTGGATTGCAACTTGGGGCATCAACAATATTACAAATTCTGAGCATCATAAGTTTTAAAAATGTATATTTAGGATGCCTTTTAGTGCATATTTTGCAATAATATAAATGAATGCAAAGGATAATGTTAACATTCATATGTCAGATTTTTAAAGGTTAACAGTCTATGACAAATGAATTAGAATGAATAAAGCTTGATAATCAATTGTAGAAATAAGATGATATTTAGTTGTAGATACAGTGAATGGTGATCCTATTTAAAAACACAGCTCACAAATTGCTGGGTATGATGATATTACAGCGGAGAAAGATTTACATTGAAATTAGATAACAACACAGTATAACAACATATGTTGATAAAGAAACATCATGTGATTATCACAACACTAAGTACATGTTGATTATTCAGGTCGAATGGCAATACTCTTAGATTTGGAACAAATGAGTAACAAGAAAGAGGTTTTCGAACACTATCAATTAAGACATTACTCTTATTATAAATATTAAAAAGCCTGTTAGTATTACCGATTGTGTGTAAATAAACTCTTCATGGATGATGGTAATGTTAAACATTATAACATAATCAAGCCACTTACGTTAAAAATTAGTGATAGATATTAATATTAAATAGGAATGATAATTTTATTAAAAATATTAAAGATCCAGTTGATGATTTAGATGGTAATATTAAACATTGATGTTGGCCCAAACTATACTTTAACCAAAACTACTTACATAACTCCACTCTGATGGCCAAGGGTTAGAGTGTCTGCCTCGGATGAAGGAGGCAGCAGGTTCGAACACTGGCCAAGTCATGCCAAAGACTTATAAAAATAGTACTAACAGCTGCCTCACTAGGCATTCAGCATTAAAGGTTAGTGTTAGGACTGGTCAGCCTGGTGTCAGGATAATGTGACTGGGTGGGACATCATGCTTCATGTCTGTGGCATGATGTCCCAGTGCTAGACGTCACTATAAACTGCCACACTGCGGATATTGTAGGGATATGACTGAAAAATTGTTAAAGGTATGTTAAAAATCCAATCACACACACAAACCACTTACATAACAAAAAGACTGGTGATACAGTAAAAAGTGGCTTAAATAAGGAATTACAAAAAGTAAGATATTCATGTACCCCAACAGACAACAATGACCTAAGAATTAAATTATACGTGCATACATTATTAACTAATCCTGAAACAGAAGCAGTAATCAATGAATATAAGGGTGACTTTGTTTTTACTTGGACCAATAATCTATTTAAAATGTTTCATCTTCAGCTGTTAAAAAATGGCTAACATCACCTAAGGAGAAATATCTAATCGAAACATCTTTTAGTTTTTAAATAGATAAAACAGAAAATACCTCTGCAGACTTTACATTTCTAAGGGCTGTATTAAAGGGTATAAGACAGTTTTCCCCAACATTTTTGAGTATGAGACACTCTTAACTTAAACAAAAAAAAATGTGTGGACCCCCATATCCTAGTAGTAATACTGTTAGGCTCCATTAATATAGAAAATGCATACCCTATTTAATAACCCTGTTGACCCCCCCTTGGGCATCTGCAGCCGACAGGTTGGAAACCATGGTGTAAAAAAATGGACAATGTGATAATTGATGAATCAAAAGTAACAAACGTTAAGTAGAGTATTGTATATGCCTGTTAAAGCATGTACAAAGAACTTGCTTATCAAAGGATGGAAAAGATTAACTCAGTTTCATTTAAGTATCCCTAAGGAAGGTCAATCCATTATATATAATAATAAAAAGTTTGGTGTTGTTTTGTGAATCACAGTGGTTGGGTATTAAATTTTTTTTGGATTACAATAACAAGATATTAGATCGTTTAGGTTTTGAGGGTCATATCAATATTTTGATTTGCTATGAAATGATGTACAACATAATAATAAATTAATTTTAAGTAGATACAGTATTGTACCGCATAACTACATAATTATTTCATGTGTTTTTGTTCTGCATGCAGAAAGTTATGTTATATGGTATTGAAAGTAAGTCTGTCACGTTAATATCATCAGTATTTGAAGGTTATGAAAATTAGAGCATAATTCCTACTATCCCTTTGTTTGTGAGCATAATTGTCATTATTCTTATTATGGCATAAACAGTTAAAGTCAGATGAAACAAAACTCAGAACCTACTTTTAAGCAAACTCAGATAACAAAATTATGATTCTCAGAGCACACAATAAAAATAGTAAAGTTTGATGATCAACAACTTAAAAAGACCAGACTCCACTTCATCTTACTAGCTGGGTAAAGAAACTTATATCATCATGGTTTCAGGTTTTCCATATATATATAAATGTATGTATGTATGTATGTATATTAATATGCTAATTTACATTAGATCTTGATAGGTTTTTTATCGCTATAATTATTATATAATTGTGGGAAAACTTGTCTGATAGGTTTCTATCATGAAGAATATGCTTAAATTCAATTGAGCGAGATCTATGCATATTAGTTATGCTTTTGTCTATGGATATCATTGGCAAGGAAAATGAGGTTAATGAATGACTTTTAATATTGTCAGGACTAGAACTTTTGATGCTGTAAGGATATGTTCGTGGACATTATCTATCTGTTTGTCTGCCTGTCTGTCTGTCTGAGGCATGATGTCATCTGCATTAAAGCCAAGATCATGGCAAGAGAAAATGTAAATCTTTGACCTCTTTCTATATAAAGGTATAATATTTGTACTGCTGAGGATATTTGAATGAAACTTTACTTGTATAACTTGACTTGAAGTTTTCTAGTTGATTCACATGTTCTCAATGTCAAAATTACAACAAACCATAATGTAAAATCATTGGCTTGTTTCCTTAGCTTTGGCTTTATAACCTCAGTAGATATTATGATAAAACTTTGCAGTTATGTTATTAACCCTTAGGGAAATGTCACAGGCAGGGATGGGGTCACATGACAAGACTGTCAAGTGCCAGTCATTTATATAAAAAATGTGTCACTTCATTCTAGAAAGATATAATCTTAGATTTACATCGATATTTGTGGTGAATATTAAATCTCTCTAACAGAAAATAATGCTTTTGCAGTATTAAAACTGCCTCAAATTACACTGTCATTATAGAAATTATAGGTATAATTACAACGTCAGATGTCATTGAATATATGCATACAGGATTTATTTATTTTACTCAGCTATGTAACATTGGCAGATAGTGTCATACTTTCATAAGAATGAGAGAACATTGCAATTGGCATTCCTCATTTAATTTACTTAAAAATATGAAGTAATTGATGAATAACCCCAAATATTGAATTTTTTTATTTCAGTAAAGTGTGTCCAGCTTCAAATGACCAATCAGATAGCAATTCGAAACCTAAAAAAAATGGTGACCTAACCCTGACTGGATTCGAGAAATTCCAGATTTTCTACAGAGCACCTGTTATTATTTTCATGCATAATGTGGTATGTCTTAAATATACAATGTATAACTGGACCATTCTCATGAATGCATTTTAATAATACTGATGACATGACCATGTGTTTCATATCATAGCCATGCCACCAGTTACAAGTTCAAATCCAGATATATGTCTGTGATTTGTATCCTTGTCTTGAGTATTACATTTGAAATACTGTAGGTATTTGAATTCAACTTCATCTGATTATGTCTCATGTTTAGATGGTGTTTGCACCACAACCCCATCCTCAAGGTCATAGCAAGGGACATTCAGATATGTGACTTGTATTGTCCTATCGACTGTACCTTTTAAAGCAGTGATAATACAAAACTTTAGCCAACATAATGCCAGGACTTGAAAATGTATCATGTACCATACCTACTCTGTCTGCTTCACAGTCGAGGTCATGGAAAGAGAAACTATTTCTTTGTCTTCTATAACTATCTTGAGAATAAAATGAAAATCAATAATCATAGTATAACGAGTCTTTAGTCATTAAATGTATAGACAGTGTGCTGCATGTCACATTGTAGCCCCTTGTCTTAAAATGAATTGTCACCTTGACTAAGACATAATATTTCAACCAGTGAAGATTTTTTTCATGAAATGAAACTTTAACAATTTATATAACATGCATACACAGTGTATGATAGACCTTAAACTTGCTTTCTGCCTCAAGTTCAAGGTGACTGCAGATGAAAATACCAAGCATTGATTTCTGTGGATATAACTTTTGGTCCAGTGTGTGTGTGTGTGTGTGTGTGTGTGTAAACAGTGGAAACCTGCTATAACGTGATAACATGGGTCGTGCTAATGCGGGGTTTTACAGTATTTTACTTTTTTCAGATAACAACTCACTGGCACATATATGTGTATTCACGTCTAATGTATATGATGAATAGGGTATCAACACCGTTTACTATCGTGCCGTCGAAGCATGCAGTTCATCCATAATGCATGTAATTCCATTGAAAAATTACACACATATTTACAATGTTCAATAATTTTGTCCCAGATAATTGTGTCTCAACTCAACATCTAATATATATCATGAACAGAGTATCAACATTGTTTACTGGCCGTCTGATATCGTATCACCGAGGCTTGAAAATTATCCATAATATATGTAAATCCATTGCAAAAATTGCATACATATTTAAACTATTCAATAATTTTGTCACACATCATTATGTGCCTGAATTCAATGGGAAAAAATCACAGCTAAATAAGGTTAAGAGAGACGAAGCACATGTATGGTTCATTACGTTCCAGGGTCTATGAACTGTGTCTGTACAAATATCATGCTGCTAAAATGTTCTCATATGCGTTCCTGTGTTCATTTATCCATTGCAAATTTCCAATAATTAATGTTTGTATGTCTATTCATTTGAACAACTACAGCAAGAATAATTACCAATCAACACATGCTTTGAGCATGCATATAACGTTTACTTCAGACTTTATGAATATCAAAAGAAACATGTGAAAAATACTATACTAATCATTGCGCAAAGTGCAGAGAACGACTTGCGTTTGTAACTTGCTTTTCCATAACGGTAAAATATTTTTAAAAAAAATAGGAAATTAATACTGAGTTCATAAACAAACACCATACCCATGTAAAACCCGAGAATTAAGTGCAGTAGTCCTGCAATGGTCATGAGTCAATTTTATATAAAAAAAATGTTAGCTGAACGCATGCAGTTTCATATCCTTTCAATTTTCAGCTAATAAAGCAGACATTATTTACTGGTTAACTGATTGCATCTAATAGCACCACCAAGCCCAGCAAACATGTTGGCGGATCTTGTTTTTTATGTTTATTAAGTTGTGAGAATCTTTTATCAGTAATAAATAAATAATAATTTTTTGCACAAAGTGCAGAGAACGAATTGCATTTGTGAACTTGCTTTTCCATAATGGCAAAATATTTTTATACAAAAATAGGAAATTAATAACGAGTTCATAAGTAAACCCCACACACATGTAAAACCCGAAAACTAAGTACGGTAGGCTCGCAATGGTCACGAGTCACTTTTATAAATTGTTTAATGCTGAACACATGTACAATTTTATACCCTTTCAATTTCCAGCTAATAAAGTAGACATCATGTACTGGTCACCTGATTTTATTTAATAACACCACCAAGCCCAGCAAACATATTGGCGACTCTTGCTTTTTGATGTTTATTAAATTGTGAGAATCTTTTATCAACCACCGCATTGTCTGCTGTTTGGTTGTATATGCAGTTAAAGAAACACATGTTGGCTATTGTTTGAGTAACGATTTTATACAGAATTAATTGAAGACAATCACAAAGATGACTTACTGGCTTTACGCATGGGCCAGTAAAAAGTAACATTTCCGATAATTTTTATGTTGGCATAACACATCAAGAACCTGGTGATATTGTTGGATTTCAGAAACTACGCCACGATCGTATTATATTTAAATTCATATGCGAACTCTTCCCCAAAATGATAATAAATGTTTTACACACTATTTCTTGTACTTAAAATTTCAGGGACTATGCCACAATCATATTAAATTCGAATTCATACCCGATCTCTTCCCCATAATGATAATCTATTATTTGTACACTATTTTAAATAATTTGATCAATTGTTTTTCATGTGTGAATGAATATACAAAATTTCGAGAGCCATGCCATGACTGTGTTAGCAGGTTTGCATTGAATGTATGTACATGTATATATATATATATATATATATATATATATATATATATATATATATATATAGTATAACCTGTTATGAACGACCTCATGCCATGAGCGACCACTTGTCATTTCTGACCACAATCATAATGCAAGGATCGATTGTATTATTTAAATGCTCTGTCATGAGCAACAAGCTGCTGAACGCAACTAGGAACCATGAAATCTTGGCAAAAAATGCATTTTGCCATGGCTATGACGACATCACAAAAACAGACATAAATTCCGCTGCCCGTTATTTCTTCCCTGTAATAATGACCCCTAACACCATTCTAAAAAAAAAAAAAATAAATAAGCTGGCTACCAATATCGGAAATATATTTTAGATATGCTTATAGTGTTTGTATTTTATATTGTAAACCAGACAGACGTACATGTAGATTATTCCAGCACTTAGCCTGGTTTCTGGCCATTTCATTTCTAACACACATATGTACAAGTTAGACATAGTATCCCTATGAATAACCGTATCATGAGACAGACACTAGTGATCTTTATGTAATCATTTGTAACAGAGACCACTTGAATAGTAAAGATTGTTATGATTTTTTTTTAAAATGGGTCTGGCATTTGGCAACCAGTCTGTATATAGTGCAAGATAGTACAATCCATAAACCAGGCTAATGTACATGTTGTGAATTATGCCATTGTAGTGCCGAAATTAAAGTAGTAGTCATGTGTATTGTTTTATCTTTAGAGTTAATCCGTATTACTCGAGGGTGAATAAGGTCTTTGTCTATGAAACCAGCAAGTGAAAATTGTTTGCGGGATTCAATTGATAGTGGTAAAGGAGTTTGATGTTTGTTGTTTTTTACCCCGATGTTACAGTGATTACATCCCAGACACCAAGCTGTCGTCTATTCAAGTTGGTGCAACTGGGTTACACACTTTGTTTTTAGAGTTAATTCCTGTATGTCTTCTTTGAATTAAGCCGTTGAATTTTGTCTCTGAGTAAATTATTCTGTTTCTGGATGAGATACCTATTTTCTTTATTTCATCAATTGTTAGGTAAATAATGTCAATGTATAGATTTTTCATATTTCCCCAAATTCTAGTCAACACCTTCTTTGCAGTCAATGTTACAACTGAGCACTGATAATGTTAACACCTGGTACCTTAATAAGAACGTAAGTACCTCCAACTAAAAAGAGACAAATTTTAACGCTGGAGAAAATAATTATTGTAACTGAAAGAAGTGAAAAAGAGCAGACCACTTGCAAAATAGCAGTTTAAGCATTGGTAAAACAAAATTTAGGGTGTTATAAGGAAAAGGAGTAAATCAGAAATGATTTCATAAGCTTATACATGTATATGTGATCTTCAGAGGTAAGTATATCTTTCCTGCTATATACCACTAGGCCACAGGAGCGGTTCATGAAACTTGAAAGACACATTCATTTCATGGATGGAGGATGACCATGAAACTTGAAGAATACATTCATTCCATGGTCTTCTTGATCTTAAGTGAAAACTTTCCTGCAAGGACATCCATTATGGTGACTCTATCAGCAATCTTGAAAGTCCTTTTATTGCCAATTCTGAATGGATGGTCATATTAGCATTGGGGTTTTCACGGAAATAGTTATAATGTCTAGTTGGTCCTAAATGAAAATGGTGCCCCTCAGATATCAAATATGGCTGATGCAATTGCCCTCCTGAAAATCTTGCTATTACTGTTTAAGGCGCAAAAAAGATATTTCCAAACCTTAAATGAATGGTCGTATCAACATCATCAATGAAAGACTACTTACGATGTCTAGTTCATTAGACATGAAAATGGTGCTAATTTTGTCATTGCGATTACATCATGGCCACCATAAGCATCATCTAGAAAATTCTCTCATTACTTCCCCTAGATGAATGAAGAACCAAACCTTTTTGTTTTTACCAAAAGACCTATGTTGTCTAGTTGGTCCAAAATTGAAATAGTGGCCGAGTTGCCAGTAGCTTCACGTGGGTCGGTGGTTCTTCCCGGGCTTTTCCCAGGTTCTTCCTCCACCATTAATACTGGCTGCCATGCATAGCCTATTGTGTGCTGAAAAATGGCGTTAAGCCCCACAACAACAACAACTCCCTAAAAACATAAGGTCTGTAGATACTCCTTAAAAACAAAATCATATCAGCAAGGAGCTTCTTCCAGTCTTATTGTCATATTGTGTCTTGTTGGTCATAAACTAAAATGGTGCCAAAGTGACATCCAATATGTCCAACACACCCGTGTATTGGAAATCTTGCTATTGCTGAAGAATATACGAGATTGTTTCATCCCTCATTGAAGAAAGGAAGATAGGGTGTGCTTCTGAAATCCAGGAAATTCTTTTCAGCCAGAAATTCATCAGCCACTTTGAGGGACTCTTTATATCTCCCTTTCTTGAACCGAATAAAAGTTTCAGCATCATGTTAGTGTCATGGCAGTTCTACTATATCAGGCAGTTACTTGGCAATGTTTCAATTAGTAGTTTCTGTAGATTGTGTTAATATTTCCTCCTCTTCTATCAGTCTCTCTTCAAAATTCAAAAGACACATTATTGTGAATTAAGTCCCAAATAATCCTAAATATCCTATCATAATTTCCAGGAATATCGAATGATCTGAACAAATTCAAATAGTTTTGAATGTCCTGATGTACCACATTGGTGTAATCCAAAATGTCTTTCCATGAGTTCTCAATAATCTCAATGTAGTGTTTTTAGTCCAAAAGTAAATGAGCACTTTGTAATTCCAAAATTCATACAACTTGTTTTAAACTCAAAGATAGTAATAACATTTTTGTTTTCTCATTTTCTTAACAAAATAAAAACAAATTACTGGAAGATAATCTGCCAGCTTTAAAGAGGAATCAATTTAGGCCATGTGCACTATCTTATATATTTACAAAGTAGAGGGCAAGAAGTACTTGTCTCAAAGATGGAATAAGAAAAGAACTATCTTATTTCAGATATCCTTCATAGCCTTTCTCCTCCTGTACAGTTACGTTCTGATCAGCAAGCTGAAGTCACAGATTTCAGCGGCAGAAATTATTCTCATTACGTGGGTAGCTTCCTTCTTCATTGGAGAGGTTATACAGGTTTGTACACTCTACTGCATACATACCCCAGTCTCATCTGTAATTTGTTGTGTGATTTATAGTTGGTTATCAAAAGCTGCAATACATGTATAAAGGTTTGGATGGGTCGGTTGAAACCATTAGTATAAATACGGTATATAGATTTGGTGCCTACATACTCATGGGTATAGACTGACATGCATCAATGCATATTGTAATGTTATGCATCTTATAAACATACTTACATGCATTCACTCATTACAGATCCTTTTCCATTAATTTACAGTCATAATCACAATTGTATGTAGGAACAAATTATTAAAAAATTGGTTAAATCAAGGAGAAAAAACATGATAATAACAAGCCATTACTAATACCAGTGTTTGGTTACATCCAGCATCAGTACAGGATATCCTTGATACTTTTTCACACAGTGTTTCAACACGTTTGAACTAATCTAATGTTTTCTTCATTTTATCATTTGTGGAAAAGCTCCTGTGCATGTGATGAGTTCCAATTTCCAAAGATATTTTTTGAGTTTTAATCAAGATTTCCAAGGTGACAGACTTTTTTGACATAAATTCGAAAAGCCTAAGATATGTGAAATTTTGTACAAAGTTTCACCAATAGTACACATGGAAAGCCAGTGTCCTGGTTTTTGGCATGACTAAAATCTCCTGATGTTGTTTCCATTGATTTTGTAAGATGCATTGCATCAATACACAGATCGATTACCTAATGCATTATATTTGTTGGTTAAGGTCTCATTTCAGTCACCATTTTAGTGCATCTACATGGTCTATCCCCAGGTAGTCTACTCCAAATTCCTCTAAACTAATACTGTGCTGATTTGTCTGCTGGAGACCACTCTTCTACTTTCATTTTTTCCAACTTTCCTGTATCACTGTGGTTCCTTAAAATATTAGTTTACATGTCTCTGATCACCCAGGGAAAGACTGTCTCCACAAATAACAAATAAAACAAAATTTGGTGAAATACACTTAACATGCTATAATGAAGGTGTAGGATACCTATATATATATATATATATATATATATATATATATATATATATATATATATATATATATGTATATATATAGACAAAGAAATAAAAAGATATAGATTTACCTGATTTAATAATTGATTTTAATTTCAGTGCTACTTCTTGTACACTGTAAATTTTACTATCTCAATATAAAAGTTTAGTTTATAGATGATGATTTTAAATTATGATACAGGTATGTTGAAAACAAAGTTATATATGAAACAGTTTTAGTTTTAAGTCATAAACATTTTACTAGAAAACCCATTGATAGCATTGCTACAATTAAAGAAGTAAAACATTGTAGTAAAGTTAAAAAGTTGGGAGTAGAGATACAGGCACAACAAGAGAAGAGTTTGGTTGAATTTGGAAGCAGACCACCTTTGAATAGATAGATTGTCAGTAGACAAAATAAGACTGATCCAAATGTATAACTGCAGTCATTTTCCTTCCTCTGGGTATTGGTTATTATTTAAGCCGTTTTGCAGTTTCTATGTAGTATAACAGTGAATATTGCATTTAATGTAGAGACATTTGATATAATATCTGTATCTGTGAAAATTGTCTTTTGTAATTTTTCAAAGCTTTTATCAGTACAGCTAAAACCCGTTATAATGCGATTTATTATAACGCGATGGCAGCATGGCTCCTATTTTTCAATTTAAGGTGACCTCTCTTTTCAACATCCTGAATATATGCTCTTGGAAAAGCTGATTATTCGTATCCCTAGCAGATTTTTAATCCCACCACTGACTATAATATTGCCTTAAATTCCGAAATTTACCCAAAACAAACAATATATGATCAAGAAGTTAGTTAAAAATTTAAATACACATTTTATATGGTGAAGTTTTTAAAAAATATGTTAATGCAATCATGATTATATCACGATGTTATTCTTTGGACCCTGATCATTGCGTTAAAACGGGGTTTACCTGTGCTTTCAACTTCTACATGATTATGATTTCCATATGTTTTCCCATCAGGCCAAATTACTTGGTGCAAGACATTTCACTAAGACGGATATTTACTTATCTCTCACTGTAGGAGTGTCTCATTTGATAGCAAAATACTACAAAGCAACCCATTTTGAATTGCTCAGATTGCTTGTACTGACTTCATTGAACTGTGTGTTGTGTGTGGGGTCATTTTGTACACAAAACAAACTTTATTATCCCCTGCATAAACGTTAACACAGATGCAAAGTGAAAAAGGTGGCCAGATCCCTATAGAAAACTGTTTGTCATTTTTTATATACCAGATCAACAGGTATTTTTGCTCGTCAATATCTTCATATAGAATAGTAATAGTACTTTAGGAAAATCAGTATGACAATAAAATTCATATTTTTCTTTAACATTGACTTTTCTTTTGACAAAGAATTCCAGATTCTAATTATTATGGGGACCAATTATTTACTACTGATAGCACTGACATTTTATAATAGGACTGTCATTTTCCTTTGTATCATGAACTTCAAAACAGATATTTTTGTACCTTAGGTTTGTATCCCACATTATGCAAATTTGAATTGATCATGTATTTTCAGTCAAATAATACAATTTTAGACTTGCTACATACATTTGCTTTTCATTTGCTTTTCAGTGGCATTAAGAGATACCTTGAAAAGTGCTCTTTTTCTTGGCATATCACAACTTTACAAATAAATTTATTATGTCATAAATACATGACACTGTTTACATATTATACAAAAACACTACGCATATTAATGCCATAAACATTATGCATGTTAAAACCTGAATCAAGTATTCTTCTGTATTATATATTTGTAGAGTTTTCACATGTGGCAGTACTCTTGTATGCATAATGTTGTTAAGTTCCAAAACAGTTCACTTTTGTGAAGTTCTAGGATCCCTAAGCACAACATGTGAAAAAAATACTGATAGGTGATAGGTTCATGTCTCAGTTATGAGTATATACTCTTTTGCTTGTATGTAAAAGAATGACAAAACAAATATTTCATTATTTCAATTGTGCATATTTGTTACAATTTGATGGTCACAAACTGAGTAACAGAAAGATGCAAAACCAAGTTTTATAAAACTTAACAATTTAATTATCAAAGTCATAAAAGAAAATGTGAGCGAAACTTAAGGTATTACGATGTGAATCCAGAACAACAGTATCCAGAACAACAGTATTCAGAACAACAGTATCCAGAACAACAGTATCCAGAACAACAGTATTCAGACAAAGTTGTATGAAAATCCTAAATGAATAAAGAGTTCTAATAAATTTAAATAACAGAAATGTACTTTTCTCACCAAGAATCATGACATTATCATGATAGCATTGCCCAGAACCCCTTTGAATTAATTCAAAACAGTTCCAGAATAATATTATGGTCCAAACAAGGAGCACTTAATATTTCCTCTGAACAGTCTAAACAAATGTTTTTCCTCTCAAATAATATCCAAGTACAACATAAAACATGTCTGCAGACTTACAACACTATAAGTGTGAATGATTCCAAAAATGTAATTAATCAGATAGCATAATTCTCTCCAAGACAGAAATGGGTAAGACTGAGGAACTAACTTCATGCAATGAAATGTGTTTTCTTGTATTAAAGACCTGCCTGAGTCTCTTCATTTTAACATTGGAACCAGGCCAAACAACAAAATTTTGTTAGTAGTTTATAAAATTTCTAACATTTTCAGTTTGGATATTGTGTGTTCATTCTTTGCTAGTTTGTGAATTTAAATCAATTTTTTAAATAATCATTTCTCCAAAAGTTACACATGCTGAAATTTGTCAAGCTGAGTTTGTTTGCATATAATCTATGAAGATATGATCAGTTTAATTTTGTTCTATTCCCCACAAAATTTGTGCATATATTCATATTCTACATTCCATTTTAAGTTTCTAAGTACTTACTCGTTCCAAACAGGTTTCGAGAAGACGGGAAACGTCTATCTGGAGAAAGTTGATACTCTATATAACAGATGGCTGGAATATTTTAGATATGCTCACAATTTTGCTGTTTATAATTGGAATGGCAGTTTTGATGATCAACCCTCAACCCCTTGCATTAGAAGCTGCTGAAGTCATCCTGGGAATAGATCTTGCATTATTTTACCTGAGAATTCTTCATATTTTTCATGCGCAGAGACAAATAGGACCAAAGTTAGTGATGATCATTAATATGGTATGTAGTGACTGTACCAGATTTTCTCAAATAAGTCAGTTTTGTATTCCCAATGTTTTTTATTTACCTCACAATGTAGTCTTGGGATATAGCAAATGTTATAACATCTGTCTGCTTGTCTTTGGTATGTCTGTCTGTCTATCCATTTGCAAACATTTTATGTCAGCAGCAACTATGAAGTCTATTTCAACCACACTTGGTCTGCGTGGTAAAACAAGTGGTGCATAGAGGCACACATTACATGTAAGAATTTTCCATTTCTAATATTTTTTCTGCAGACCTATCATGCACATTTATTATTAGGTTAGAAGCGAGTTTGCTGTGAAACTTTATCTTAAAAACTGCTCAGTAGTGTTCAAGGATAACGACATTTTCTGCATGATTCTTTGAGTTGTGGCCCTTTATCATTCAGCATTTTTACTGCTCATGCACTTCACTGTGAACACTCAGCTTCATTATTATTATATTTAAACCAAATGCGTCCTGAAACTTCATCTCAACCAGAGCTTGGATGGGTTTGTATACAAGCACAGTTCTGCTCATACAGAGTTTTGTCCGTTGATCACATTAGCTCAGAAAATTTTAATGCACAACCTTAGAAACATTCTAAAGCACTAATTTGTGTTTTGATTTAAACTAGATTTGATTTAAAGCTTCATCTTATCGAGAGCTCAGAGGAGATCAACGTGGAGCATATTTGGCTCGCATTGCTAAGTAATTGTTCTTGATCGATTTTCGAGTGGGCGTCCTAATGGATTGTAAACACTCCATCATTTTAACTTTTTGTTGGATTTCATTTAAATTCACCTTGAATCTGTGTCTTAACAAGAGCAAATGTGATCTCACTGTTGTTTAAATTTTCATATATTTTACAGTGTTATGGCCCTTGAACAACTTTGATTGATTGATTAATTGATGGTGGATTTAACAGTGAATCAGCACTTTATAGTGCCACAAGAAAGGTTATTTGTTGAAATAGTATGTGCCTAAACATTTTTTACCAATGAGCAACAAAAGTACAAAAACAATGATGATATGATGAAACTAGATGAAGGTTACCAATCAAAGGAAGATGTAAATGGTGTGTATAAAGGGAAATTAAATAATAAAAGGTAAATTATGGTGATTAACAGTGCAAATGCTGATTAAAAATACTCATGGTTGGAGTGAGAGGTCTGTTTTAGCAGCATGGTCAGCTTTACATTACATTTAATACTGACATGGCTGGGTATTCTATATTGTGAGAAGTATACATTTTTGGTATATTTGATGAGAATATTGGTCAGTAATGGATTTTTCAGTTCCTTGTTTTATAGTAAATGAAGTACTGATAGTAAATCAGAGCAGACAATAGAGTTTAAGATATGTTTGCTTTTGATTGACTGACTGATGGATTGTGGTTTGATGGCACACCTGCACTGTAAGGCTACTTAGCATCACATAAAAGGTTATATGCTAGATGAGATCATTTACAGCTAATAAAAGATTCATTTATGACTGGTGATAATAAGACCACACAATTTCAATGCAAAGCAAAGAGATGGTGAGGGTAATATATGAAGGTTCTCAATCAATAGGGAATGTAAATGGTGTGTATCAGTGAATAATTAAATAAATAAATGTACTTAAGATGAATGACAGTTGGGTGGAAAATGCTAAAAGAGAGAGCACAAAAGCTATATTTTCGAAAAATGTTTGTTTCCTTCAAGAAATATAAAATGCAAGACACCTTTGCTGTATCAAAAATCTCCTTCATGTGCTGAAAATTGTGGTAGCAATCACATATAGTTTGGTCATCATAATATTGTATTAGAAAGTGCTTTATGGTAAATAGTTCGTTGCAAGTAATGCAGTCGGATGGATCCTCATCTTTTATTATGTAGTAGTGGGTTATGTAAGTATGGCCGTAATTTGTGCAATATCCACTTCATCCTTATGAATGATTAAGGGAGGCCATTCCCCTAAGTAAGATTTCACCACTTGGGGCTTGTCATTTACAGCATTATTTCATGATGCCTGCCACATACTAAATAAGAATGTTTTGATTGCTGGTTTAATTGGTATTCTAAACTCAGTTTTAGAGATAAGGTTAATTTGGCAACACAGTCTGGTCTTTCATTATTTTTCATACCGACATGACTGGGCAACCAAAGGTATATGATATTGTGAGAGGCACACAACTCAGTATGTTCAATGAGGCACTGGGCAGTAATGTGTTTTACAACTTCTTTTGTGGAATGACTGAAGTACTAATAGTAAAACTGAAAAGGTGATAGAGTTTAAAATATTTTATGTTTTGATATATTTCAAAAGCAAGCTCTATTGCGTGCGTGTGTGTGTGTGTGTGTGTGTGTGTGTGTGTGTGATTTGGATTTTCAACGTAGCTTTAACAATTTGTCAGACATATCGCTACGTTGTCTGCAGTGTGGCAGTTTTTATTGATGTCTAGCACTGGGGCATCATGCCGCAGACATGTGGCATGATGTCCCACCCAGTCACATTATCCTGACACCGGGCCGACCAGTCCTAACGCTAACCTCTTAATGCTGAGCGCCAAGCGAGGCAGCTGTTAGTACCATTTTTGTAAGTCTTTGTTATGACTCGGCCAGGGATCGAACTCACGACGTCCCGCATCCGAGGCGGACGCTCTAACCACTAGGCCACCGGAGCGGTAAAGCTCTATTGCTCCGCTGTCTGCTGAAAATACTGATGCACCATCTGGTAAGCGAATCTTTTGTAGTGTGGTTTCCACAAATGAAGGCTGCAACAGCCTTTTCACAATCTTTTTAGCCGTCAGTTTAAATTCATGTGTATTTATCAAATGTAGAGAAAAGTTAATTTCAAGAATTATGAAAAATGGAAAGATTTGTACCCATTTGTTTGCCTTCATGCAGAGTAAAAAGTGTTTTGGGTTTGTTTAGAAGCCATAGAGGTGCTTCAGGTATAGATGATTTTTGTATTTTAAAACGTCAATTTTTAAATTGACAGTGCTGATAAATATTCTAATGTCAAAGATAGGTATGACATTTGGTATTTTAGTTGGGTTGGAAAATTGACACAAAAGCAGGGTTTAAAGGGTTAGATCTCAATTTTAAGGCAAACTGAAAATATTTTTTTTTGTGATGTGATAGAGGTGATTAATTTGCTTCAGCCCGAAGGCTTTCACATGGGGATGTCCTAAACGCTCCAAAGTGAGTTGTACAAACCTGATGGTGAATTGGGCCAAATCTCTTTATATATGATTTTCTTGCTGAAACATCAGTCCATTTCAACAGATCTAATACGGGTTATATATAGGTTATGAACTAATTTATATCAGATCCCAAGTCAGTGTATAGACCTTAGAGTAGGTTGAGGGCTTTCAAGCATTTAACTTTCAATTGTCTAATCTGTTGAAAGAAGGAGAATTTTCTGTGTTGAAGACAATGCATACAAACTTTTTCCTCAGGAATCATTATAGGTGTTCCATATAGCATGAGTTTAGGATCGTGATTTTGTTTTCATAGCTGACAGAAATGCATACATACTGTTTGTGTTTTTGAGAAGTTAAAACCATTGGCTGTTGCCCAATTTCGAAACTTGTTTTTTATTTTGTTGGAAATGTCGTTCATTTGTATGCATAATTTTGGATCAATAACATTAGTAAGTTATCAACATGTAGTGAGTCATCTACTCAAGGAGATGAACACTTTGAGATTTTATTAATCATGATGTTAAAAAGCACACTGGAAAGAATACTGCCCTGGGGTACAAACACCTCTTCTCCATGCTTATCAGAGGGGGTGGAACCAACTTGTACTTTGAATTCCTTATCTGAAACAAAGTTAGATATAAAAGTGGGTAGATGGCCTTTTAGAACTAAATGGTGCAGGTTCTTCATGAATCCATACTTCTATGTTGTATCATAGGCCTTTCCAAGTTGAAGATAACAGCCACGAAATGTTCCTTCGTGATAAAATCATTGGGGATGAATGTTTTCAGTCTAACCCAATGTGTGTTGGTACTACAGCTATATTGGAAGCCACTTTGAAAAAGTGATATTAAATTGTTACTCTCCAAATACCACACAAGCCTTGCATTGATAATTTATTTCATCGTTTTACAAACTCAGTTGGTCAGAGGTATCGGACAGTAGTTGATAGGATATGTTTCATCCCTGACTGGTTTGGGAACAGTTATTACTGAGGCCTCTTTCCAATGTTTTGGTACTTTACAGGTCGTCCATAAATTATTGAAGATTTCCAAAAGAGCAATTAGTGAGATTTCTGGCATATACTAACAAAATTGGTAATGTATTTTATCAGGTCTGGCACATGTATCATGGGACTTGTTAAGAGTATCCTCAAGTTCCAGACGTGAAAATGGTTGATTATAACTTTCTGAATTATTTGATATGAATTTTAAATGTATCGTCTCTTTTTAATTTTTCAGTTTTCAAAATTATGTCGAATAATGAGGCAATGATGATTTATTTTGGGCTTCAATACATTTTCAGGGCAAGGTATATTGCCATGATTTTGGTTAAAAATATTGATTTTCCATTTGGCAGGTGGACTTTTATTGTGTGATTTCCACTGATAAAGGCTGCATCAGCCTTTTCCTTGTCCCGTGAGCCGTCAATGTAAATTGTGTTTAGTTCTTAAATTTGGAGAGGAGTTCCTTATAAGAGTTATGAAAATTAGATTGAGTTGTCTTAGACTTTTTTCCATCATGTAGGTTAAAAAGATCTTAGGGTTGTTTAAGAAGCCAGGGAGGTTTTTCAGAAATATCAGACTTTTGGATTATTGAAAGGTCAATTTTTGTATTGTCAAGGCTGGAAATTACTATAATGCGAAAGTTATGTAATGCAATAGGCAAGTTTTGTATTTGGGTTGGAATACAGTCATAAACTAGGGTTTGAAGGTTGGATCCTAATTTTAGGGCATATTATATAGATAAGATTTCTCCTTGATTTAATATAGATAGCCCATTCTCTTCAGCTGAAAGGCTTTCTCATGAGGATATCTTAAATGCTCTCAGAGCGAGTCATATTGCTTGGTGGTTAATTGGGTCTAAAATATTTAAGTACGACTTACTGGCTGAACCATAATCAACACAACCAGTTTGGATCGAATAAATGTTCCATATAGCTTAGAACGACTTTCCTGAGTGCACTACAACGTTGAGTGTGCAGCCTAAGTGTGCAACAACGTTGAGTTTGTAGTCTGAGTGTGCTACAATGTTGAGTGTGTAGGTGTAGTCTGAGTGTGCTACAATGTTGAGTGTGTAGGTGTAGTCTGAGTGTGCTACAATGTTGAGTGTGTAGTCTGAGTGTGCTACAACGTTGAGTGTGTAGTCTGATTGTGCTACAATGTTGAGTGCGTAGTCTGAGTATGCTACAACGTTGAGTAAACCAAAGAGCATTCAAGATTTTTATATGTAGAATGAAGGTGTATTTTCTATCAAAGACAATGAATAAAATCTTTGTTTCTTCAACAAATGGTATAGGTGTTCTGTGCAGCTTGAGTTTATGATCATCATGATGTCTTAGCTGACAGAAATATATGCATACTGTTTTGCATTTTGAGAATTTGAAACCATTGGTATTGGCCCAATTTTGAATCATGTTTATATTTTGTTGCAGTTGATTTTTCAATTGTAGTATATGTTTTGATCGACAATATATTAGGAAATCATAAGTTAAGGAGCAATCCACACCAGGAACTAAAAATTTGGTTATCACTATTAAGTTTGATGTTAAAGAGCATTACAGATTAAATACTGCCCTGGAACACATGCATATCTTGCCTGTACATATCCTGAGAGGGTGTAGCCCACTCTTACCTTGAATTCTTTTTCTGAGAGAAAGTTAGATATAAAAGTTGGTAGACAGTCTTTTAGACCCAGATCTTACAGGTTATTTATTAGTTTGTACTTCTATGTTGTATCATAGGCATTTTTCAAATCAAAGAAAACAGTTATTAAATGTTCTTTCTTGATAAAAGCCTCATGAATAAACATTTCAGGTTTAAACAGATGATCATTGGTTCTACAACCATATTATAATCCACTTTGGAAAGGAGATAATTATTAGTCTCAATGTACCAAACAAGCCTTGCATTGATCATTCATTCCTTTGTTTTACACACACAGCTCATCAGAGCAGTGGGATGGTAATTTGTCAGATTAGTACTATCCTTTCCTTGTTTGGGAACACTTGACCTCTTTCCATGTTTTTGGTACATTAACAGTGGATCAAGTTAGAAATTTAAAGGTACCCTTATGATCTTTTGAGGAATCTTACATCCACTCTTTATGTTTTATTGCAATAACATTGACAAGGAAGGCCTAACATAACAAGATTTTTTTATATAATTTGAAGAAAACCAGACTTTGACCTTAACGTACTCAAATAACATTCCATTGACCTAATTAGATTTTCACATCATTACATCATCCTTTTATAATTTATTTACATTTTAAAACTTTTTGGACCTTTTTGACAAAGTCCATATTAAGTAATTAAGTAAAAAATATAAGGCAGATAAATGAAATTTATATGGCTTACCTGTATTAAAATATAGATACACTAGTTATATTTTCGGGGGCTGTACAACAATTATTATTTATTATTTGACATTTGTGTTACTTCAGCATTTTAGCACAACAGCTAAGTTGTTAGCACAATTTATCAACACAAACAAATTAGAATATATATATATATATATATATATATATATATATATATATATATATATATATATATATATATATATATATATATACACATAGATGACCTGATTAGATTTCTATGACATGGCATCAATTTTCATAGTTGTCTACAGTGCTGATTTGAACTGAATTGGCTATGTAGTATCATTTTAATTGGCTATGTAGTATCATTTTAATTGGCTGTGTAGTACCATTTTAATTGGCTATGTGGTATCATTTTAATTGGCTATGTGGTATCTTTTTAACTGGTTATGTTGCATCATTTTAAGAGGATATGTAGAATCATTTTAATTGACTATGTAGTATCATTGTAATTGCCTATATAGTATCATTTTAATTGACCAAGCACTATCATTTTAAGAGGCTTTAGATCACTTCTCAATGACTTGCTTTTAGGCAGTATTAAAGAGATATATCATACATATATCATATCAATGGTGGCTGAATGATGTAGCATTAATATTTTATTTGCAAGTGTATTATCATTTCAACAGTTTCAAAAATAAATTATCCTCAGCACAGTCCATTGATAAATTGGATAATACGCAAACTCAAATTTATTTTAGAAACTTATGGCCTTTGCTTGCCTTAGAATATTTTGGGTATTTTGAGACCCAAATAGCTCACCTCCACTTCTCTCATAATCACTGTCTCATATATTGTATATGCAGAATTGTCACTTCAGAAGACCACTTGAAACCAACAGTTATGCCATGAAATATGTGCCATAAAGACTAAAACAAGAATATAAAAGAAAATTTTGAAAGTAAACATTTTGTGACTGACTTGAGTGAAGTTTCATTGCCAAGAAGTTATTACTTCACCCAAAAGTAGAATGCATGAATCAACTATTACATGATTGTATATTTTATACCATAAAGTATACAGTTTTCAATTAACATGAAATCAGTGAGTTCTTGTATAAACAAAAAGTTATTTATATATCTATTTTCAGTATTCACACTCAGCTAAAAAATATAGTACAGTAAATCATAGTAGGACTTCAAAGATAAATTAAGCACTAGATGCAAATATTGTGATGACCTCAAATGCTTGGAAATTCAGGCTTGTGCATGAATACAAATATACAGATGTTATCACTTCAGTAAATATTTTAGTTCTGATCTCTTTGGAGGAGGACATATGGTAACAAAATACAATATTTTTTTCCTGTCTCTAAAGTGTGCTGAGTATATGTACAAATATTGTCATTGTGATATTGTTACAACACTTATTCTCTGCTCTCAAAACAGAAAAACAAGTCTAGTTTTGTTGTACATAGTAGATTTATATCTTTTTATAAAAATGAAAATGGTGTATGTTTCTTGCTTTGTTGTACCCTTATCATATGGGATGAAGGTCACGGTCACATTTTTCCTTCAAACAAAATCATCAGGCATTCTTCTTAATGCAATCCTTCACATGTCAGGAACAATCTTTTGGACTGACTGTTTATCACTAATATGCTTATCATGCTTTATTGCTTATAGAAACAAGTTGTACAGGTGTCCTTTAAAAGAACAATTTAGCATGAAGAGTAATCAGGGTAGCCTTATTGCTAAGAGTCAACAAAATTTAAACAGGTAATCATGGTTCAAGATGGTCTAATTGGCTAAATGTGTGCAAAGTGAGAACATCACAATAATTACAACCTGGCTGTACATATTCTGAGGTTTCTTAAGAAACCTTGGACAAATGTCCCTAGGAAAAACCTCGGAATATTGGTTTCTGAAGTAATAGTCCAAGAACAATTTTTTTATATACCAATGTCCAAGGTTTTTATTTTCAAATGTCCGAGGTTGACCTTATATTTCCAAGGTTTTTTGCAACCATTATTCTGAGGTTTCCTAGGAATCCTTGAACATCTCCATGGTTTTCAAGCATTCTGGCAATTCCTTGGACATATTGTCCGAGGATTCATATGACATATTGTCTGTTTCTTGTTTCAACCCTAAATTTAAAAAAGTGCAAACTTTTTAAATAATATGCAATATATTCCATGCCATTTACTAGCAATGGGATTTTATAACTTGTGAAAAAATACATATATCCATGTTTATTGCTAAAAAGTGGTTTAACATGTTGACCTTTAAAAATAAAAGTAATAATTCATTTTAATTACGTAACCTGACATCCTTTATAAAGTTAAGAGATCACCGATATTTGCATTTTTGCAAATTCGCATGCAACAGGTAAAATAGAGCATGAGATTGCCATCATGGACGCCATATTTGCTTTTCAATTAGACAAATAATATAAATCCAATTTAATTACTATTTAATATCATCAACATATGACATGCACGAGTATTAATCATTTTAATATGGTACAAAAATTTGCACCCAAAATGAAGGACATATACTCTCTGGGTTTCCAAGGTCAATAAAGTTGTTAAACAATGGCCATCATGAGATGTCATGAATCACTGGTAACCACGTATCTCAAAAGTAGAATGCAGCAGCAATTTCAGACAAACACATGATAATATGACAGGCCAGTACAGTTATTTAAATTATAAAATATTGCACTTAAAGAAAATGGATGAAGTAATATTGCTTTTCATCAGTATACTTAAGCAGTAATGAATCTGATTGATTGCTTTGTAGATTTTCTTGCTGCCTAACAACTTATACGTATGGATATTCTGTTCTATTCTTATATGTCGTTTTAACATTATTCATAAGCCCATTCTTCTGATTTAATGCACTATAATAATTATGTACACAGTTATTCTAAGATCCATTTTTGATTCATTAAATATTTTTCAGATTTTATTGTTCTTTCAAAGATTTTAAACATAAAATAATTAAAACCATTAATTCTTTTCTTCTAAATTCAATTAATGTTAAATTCAAAATGGGCATGGTTAAAAAAATGAATCATTAATATATACTTAGGTCTTATAATTCACTTCCAAAGAATTACAACTGAATCGTACAAAGGTACAAAGGTAAAATTAGAATAACAACAACAATAATAAGAGATTATTATTATTATTTTTATTATTATTAAGATTACTATCATGATTATTATTATTATCATATATCTATATGGATTAATCCGATCAAACAATGCATAGAAGCAGAAACAGTCCAATTTCCATACCATTGTTTCACAACAAATATGTTTCAATTTTTTAAAATCCCTATTTGATAACACACACAAACTATCAGTGAGATAAAGATGAAAACAACAATAAGGTTTACTGAACGTTGTAGGCCTACATGTTTGTCTGAAAACATTACGGCTGATGGCGCAATGCCTAGTGGGTTAATCACTTCATACAGTATTTATAGCATGCTAAACAACCACATTTGCACCGAAAACAGGTGCAATTGACTGAAAAACTGATGCAGTGTACAGATGACCTATGAAACAAGAGCCAGTAAATGTTCTAATCTGTTTCAAATTTAATGTAATATAATTTAAGAAAGGAAACAAACTTACTTCGAATCATTCCAATAATTCCATCTGTAATCACAAAACTCAGCAACCTTGCAAACACCAAATCTCCTGACTTTATAATCTACGATTGCCTTTCTCGGCTGAACAATATTTATTAAAAAAATGATCCTACATTTCTGGTAATAGGATCATCATACACATAATGCAAACAAGTTATGGTGATTGATGAGTCCGCTCCTTCATAATGCAAATTTTTCACAGACCAGTTTGCTTTCAACAAACCACTTTTGAATTTATTATTATGGCACATACAAGATTGATTGATGAATCAGCTGCTGTGATTGGATAATTCCGTGCTCTGCAACCAATGTAAGAAAGCAAAAGAAATATTTCCCAGAACTTTCCATAACTTCTCAGCATTTTTTAAATTTAAAGAGGTAAGTAGATAAGCACCAGTTACGAGCATTATGTAGGGGCCTTCAATTATATAAATTTTGTTCTATAAGATAAAATTATCTCCCAGATTCCGATCATCGCAGGCTGGAACTACCATACCAGACCAAAAAAATAAAAGTTTCCAATTGACCAACCATCCCCGTTTAAGCCAACCCTTGCACTTTCTCTTGGGTTAAAAATAAAAAAGTGAAAATATTACAAATAAAAATAAAAATTCCTGACAGAACTTGAATTACTTAGCACATTATATATAATATATATATATCTTCACTGGCTTGATTCCTTTCACAAAACTGTAAAAGAAGTTCACTCTAACAGTCATCGGAATTATATTCAACAGGATGAACATTGTCAAAATTATCTAGGCGCTCAGGGTAGATTTCCAGGCATAGTTCATGAGCCAGTCGAGCCATTGGAATATCATCTGCATCATCATCCTCACTGACAGTATCATTGTCTGCATTAATAGGGAAGCTGGCAACTTCAAAGCACTTCGCGATTTTCGTCGCATATGTCAAGTGTTGTTTTATCCACTCATGCCCTTGGAGCAGTTTCCAGGCCTTTGTCTCAATTAGACCAGACTACTACAGCATCTGTTAACTATAATTAATCTGTGCCAGCATGTGTCAGGAATTTAGCAGCTAAAATATATTGCAAGTTTCAACTGAGTTCGGTTTATAAGGTATTTTTAAGTTTAAATTGAAATTTGGGATAAGGTATTTTTAAGTTTAAATTGAAATTTGGGATCAAAAATTGTTCCAGTGTTCATAATTGAGGGGTTCCAGTTTACTGGGGATAAAAATGCTGTTATTAAAACAGGAAAATTTTGGGAATAAAATAATAAAATTCAGTCTTCAGGGGATTCCGGCATCCTAAAGGTTTAGTTTTGGGGAGTTTCCCTTTACTTTTATATAGAGAAATGTAGCGTATTAATTTATCCCAACAACATCATCCTCCACCATTATAGCATTTGTAAAAATAATTATTGCTTGTCAAACTGAGCAGATTTACAACCTTGAAAACACATAACATAGTCTGACAGTAAATATCTAAATGAAAAGGTCCTTAAAAAAGAGACAAGAGAAGATCTATATGTTGGTAATTTCATACTTTGCTTTAGTTTTAATTAGGGTGTTAAATTTTTGTTAGAGCTGAGTGTCATTTTTCATGTTGCACATTAATTTGCATTGAAAAATATTTTTTGCAACTTGTTAGTTACTATAGTCACTAGTGTGTAAACATTAGTTTTGTATGGGTGCATATCTGCTTTTACAAACTTTGGGTTGTGGTGTATTCATTATGACCTAAACTTATTCTTTCCTTCCACAGGTGTCGGATTTGGGATTCTTGGCTGCAATAATAGGGGTTTTCATTTTGGCATATGCAATTTCTTCCTATGCCATCTTGTACCCTAATACAGAACTCACTATTTACACAGTGATGGCCATATTAAAGCGACCATATTGGAATATTTATGGAGAGCTTATGTTGGAAGAAATTGAAGGTATATTTTGTTGCAGTGAGATGGCTTAGCATTTTATTATATGTGGTTATGTATGTATGTATGTATGTATGTCTGTATGTATGTATATATGTATGTATGTATGTATGTATGTATGTATGTATGTATGTATGTATGTATATATGTATGTATGTATGTATGTATGTATGTATGATTGTAGGTATGTATGCAGGTATGTATGTTGGCATGTATGTAGGTATGTGTGTGCGTGTGTGTGTGTGCGTGCGTGCTTGTGTGTATGTATGCATATATATTTCTATGTACTGTGAAATATTGTTCCTACCATTAGCAGAGGGATGTTGTAATACACACCATCTGTCAGTCCATCAACTTGTCCATAAATCTGTCATCGAATTCAACAGATAAATTTCATAACACATACAAATGTGGTGAATGTAGTTAACTTCCTGCAAGAAGGGTTACTTGGATTGGGTCAAAGGTAAAATTAAAAAGTGCAAGTACATGGATAAAAATGACATTTAACATTGATTTCCAAACTTCATACAGTAAATATTTTGGCTGTTTAAGGTATAGCTATCCTTAGTCAAAGGAGTACTTGTAACACTAGTGTTTTGTGTGCAGTTTAATATTTTTCTTTGATAAAGAAAACTTTGACCCGCACATATGCAGCCAAAACAGAGATTGGGTATGAAGAGAGAAAAATAATGAGAATCGTAGCTACTATATTTTGGAAGAAGTTCACTTGGCTGGAACAATTATTTAAGTAATATAATGGGAGTATGTACATATACATGCATCTATGCATGGTGTTGACAGGACATCTGTACAATAGTACTGATTTTAAGTTCTACAAGTATAATGGAGAAAAAAAACATTTAAGGAAAACTAACCTTTCCAAACTAAGGTATATATATATATATATATATATATATATATATATATATATATATATATATATATATATATATATATATTTAACGTCACCATCTTAGTGTTGAGAGGAGTGGTTAATTGGATTTACTGGCGTTATCTATAGGAATTGATCTCCCTCGTTATTAATACGCAGCAGGGGTGAAAGAAGAATGGAATTTCAAGAGAGGACTGAGCAAGAATAACAAATTTAATCAGAACAAATTAATAACGGTAATTCCAGTTCAAGTAAGATTATATCAGTAGAATTTAACAGGTGTGTCTAATTTGGATTTATTTCATATCATAATGAGAAGTGAAAAGAGTGCAATGTCCACGACCGATTTGCATCACCTTCCTGTCTGATCGTATATCAATGTCTCCTAGTTCATCCTTCCTAAGCTGTATGCTTTGCCCCTTCATGGACTTCCTGGGATTTTTATTTTGACCTCATCCTTCTTTCCTTCCACGGACTCCTTTCTCCAGACTGTCTCGTCTTTCTCTCAGAAAGCTGTTCCTTAAAGGGCAAAATTACCCCATAATTCTGTATACCCCACTCTCTAGAGGTACATACGATTCACTTACGTTATTCAGAGCATGTTGATATCCACACTCTGCGAGCATTCTGATTTAGAACGGTAGGACAATGACCTCGCTTTCCAGCGGCATGTCTTAAATTACCGTATTAATTTACATAAGCTACTACATGAGCTATGTATCGTCCTAAACAAACAAAGGAAGTTATTTCATATAATGTTATGAAATCCTACACATATGAACATTTTGGATTGCATGCAATCAATTCTACCAATGAAAGAATAACTGTATAATTAAAAGTAAACTGCATAACAATTCTAGCATCAACATTTTCCATGAAATTGAATGAAAATAAATTGCATAATAAATCTAGCATCAACGTGAATTGAATAAGCAATACATAATATGGAAACCTAGTCATAGCAAACACATTTGCATAAAACAAACAATCAAATAATAGAATATTACATGAAACTAAAATTGCATACCTTATTGCTGTTGACTACCTGGTCCCTTTCTTGTTTCTCGAGGAAAGCACTAATCTCTGTATGCTTCCCCAGAGTCGGGACTAAGTTTTTCCTTCTAGGAAATGTTCAGACTAATGAAGTTTGACTAAGGTCGTCACTTTATATCTGATTGCTCTAAAGTGTACACTACAATTTATTCTACCCAATTGTAGGCAGCGGTCCCTAATTTTCACCAAAGAAATAATTCCTTTCATCAGATTTAAACAGCTCAGAATCTGTAAACAACAGTGTGTGACAATTTCCCTTTGAAAAAATGATAAGTGGACATAGGTTCCTACCATGCAGTTAGGTTGGGTAGCTCAAATGTTTAGTTTCTAAGGACCATGTTAAGATACCCGTTAATGCAGATATAAAGGATGGCAGTTGTTACAAGGAGATGAACGATTGCCAAGTAAAAGCCCATATTTTGTTTTCAAGGTAAGAATAGTAAAAGATGACACAAATTTGGGAAAGGTTATATGAACTAAAACAGATATGACAAAATGGAAAATCTTTAATGTATACAGGAGCCACAGTAGTTTGGTTGTGTGTTATATACCCACCCAGGTCAGTGCAGAAGACTACCGTTGACTTTTATGTGTAATGGCAACGTGCTTTTATAACCAATCAGCCTAGCAAGAATCATAAATATTGTGTGGGAGTTGGAATATTTGCTCAGAGCCAACGATTAGCACATGTTCTATGTTTTAAATGAAATGAGCTGTCCCTTTACCTTATGCAAGCGTCTTTGGATGCCTCTACTCCATTCCCATGGAAGCGCCGTTTGACGCCTCTATTCAATTTGTATGGAAGCGCCTTTTGGCGCCTGCTGTAAACATCAGTCATTTTAAGCCGGTTTTCGTAGTGCCACCTTCGGGAAAAAACCCTATTAGATACTATATTCATTTCTGCGAATGATTATTACATCAGATGACATGGTCACTGTTTATGCTCTGGTCAATATCTGCTATTTAAAGTAACTGGGTCGTAATCTCCACTCTCCAAAATGGAGGTCGCTGATTTCATTCAGTACTTGCGAAATTTTCACGATTAGAATCACAACTTTGAAATATTCGGTAATATAGGTAAAGGCTCTGATATTGATGTAGGCAGCAATTTTTATAAATTATCAAATTCAGATGACTTAGTGATGTAGACACAGATGAAAAACTTGAGTTCTCTCAAGATTTTAAAGCACATACAAAATCCTCCTGTGAAAAACAAATTACACAGCTATAACAATCTGACTTTACTCTTATTTGTTTCCGCATAATAGATGTGTACCAAGAATGCAAAATGGTTAAAATTGCTGTTAAACATAAGATACACTACATTGCTTAACAGTTAACAGGCAGGCCTATGCATATGGAGTCGAATAGGTAACAGGTGTTCTATTTATAGCACGCTGCACTTTGTAACTATGCTCTATGAGGTAAAGGGCTATGCATCACATGATAAATAATCACAACAGGCTGACCAAAAACACTGCTCAAGTTAAAGTGATGATTGCCTCCTCCCACCCACCCCCACCCCCGTTAAGTCACTTTAGTCAGGTAAGCTTAGGATAATGTTTGCTTCTAAAAGAATCATAAGCAACAATTGAATAGTAGCAGGAAAGATCAAACTTAAGCTCCTGCCAGTTTCACTGATTGGGCGATACTCATCTTAATAAAAGCTTAATATATTTTCAAATTCATGTCTAAGTTGGAAGATCCATGGTTATTAGAAGAAACATTCAAAACATTTTTGTTTTTATGATGTTGTTTTAAAAATGAAACTTTGTCCTTTTAAACAAGGTGCTGACAACTGTTCAGACAATGAAGCTCTATATGGAAACGGGATCGTGCCTCGCTGCCCGACGAAGGCTGGGCAATATGTTGTGCCAGTGATGATGGGCATATACATGTTGATGACTAACATATTGCTTCTTAGCCTGCTGATTGCTACATTCAGGTATTATAAATCAGTTTACAACACTTACAGTTGATTTGATGGGAACTAATACAAGTTTTTAGAATGTTACGTTATGTTGCAAATTTATTTTAAAATTGCCTTACTGGCATACCATTTCAACCATGCACATATTACCAAACATACTTCTGGTGTTATATCCTGTGGACATGGGTTCGAATCTCTAACCTTTATGATAAGTATGATTCATTCATATTTAAAAATTATGTTAATGTTATCAATTATTCTACTGTAGGTACTAGGGATATTATTTTCCTTTTGTTTGTTTATATATATATATATATATATATATATATATATATATATATATATATATATATATATATATATATATATATATATATACAAACAAAAGGAAAATAATATCCCTATATATACATACAGGGCATTACAAAGAGGACAAATACTAGCGCAGTGTGCTATACTATCAAAGTAGAGATGCTGTAATGAGTTGGCAAAAAGATTATTTTTTTTTGTTTTAAAAAATGATATGACTGCATCAAAAGCCAATATAGTGCACATGTTGGAACCATATTTTGAAAGATATTTGCTTCAAGTAAAACTGTAATATCAGCTAGTATGGCCACAAGTAGATCCAAAATGTGTGCATCAGTATTTATCTTGATATGGCACTATTTACATATACAATACACCCTTAACATATTGAGTGCATCATATTAGAATATGCAACATGTACAAATTAATATGGACAGTTTTTTTTATATAAATGTATGTTTTCTTGCTTCTAGGTACACTGGTCAGAGTGTACCGTTGTTGGCTCGGATGTATTTAGCATGGGAATAGCTGTATATATCATGGGAATAGCTGTATATAGCATGGGAATAGCTGTATATAGCTTGGGAATAACTGTATATAGCATGGGAATAGCTGTATATAGCATGGAAATAGCTGTATATAGCTTGGGAATAGCTGTAACTAAACACAAATACTTAACCCATTTAGTAATGTCTTAACATGAAGACAGTAAAATGTGAAATGTAGGTCATAGTTACTCTCTTTCGTAATGAAAGGCATAGTGCTAATATGTGCAAAATCATCCAGGTTGATTATTCTAGCATGATCTATGCTTGAGAAAAAAATAACCAACATCAATAAAGCATAAAATGTGGGTTGATATGACCTATTTTGGTGATAAGAATTCAGTACTCATCAAAGTGCTTGTCCTCATCAAGTTTCTTAAGTCCAAGTGTAGCAATATGTATACATGGTACCAACAATCTTGAAAAAAATGTAAAACCTTAACCAAGAATATACAAATAATGTACATGTATGTACACCACTACATGTAGCTTCATTATGCCAATTATCATGTGGTAGATGCTGTGAAACATGAAACTTATATGCGCCTGCCTGCCTGCAACATCAAAATAAGAATTCTTGAGATATTGTAATTCTACACGTATATGTATGAGTTTATATCTTTATAGTGTGCACACCAGCATCAATATTAATAGGGGCCCCAAGTGGTCTAAAGCACTCACCGTTATGGATCACTGCCATATTTCCTCTGTCTGCGTATGTTCGAGTCTTGGGTTCGGCCTATGTGGGTATGTGAGAAAGCTTGCCAGTATCTTCTTGTGGGTAGGTGGTTCTTTCCAGAGTTTTCCCGGGCTCTTCCTCCACCATTAATACTGGCTGCCATGAATATCCTATATTGTACTGTAAAATGGCATCAAACCCCACAAAAACAGCAAGAAATCCACATTAATGCGAGAAGGACTAGGTTTATTGCAATAGTTGCTGTCTGCTTTGTAGAAGTGAGATGAAAAGTAATATAAAATTTAGTCATGTTTATATGTAATATTTGATCAGTCACAAATCTCCTGTAATTGAAAATTTGGTTGAATACTTTTGGTCACATCATATGGCAAACACTAACACATTTTTCTAAGATGACATCATCACATTTTTACTGATTACCAAATGTTAGTACTTTGTGTAATACATAATTATCCTCAGCTTTATATGTTAAAGTGGGTCCCGAGTTCTCTAAAGGGCTCACCGTTCCGGATCACTGCCATCTCACCTCTGTCTGCGTGGGTTCGAGTCCAAGGTTCGGCTAGCGTGGGTACATGGGAAAGCCTGCCAGTAGCTTCTCGTGGGTCGGTGGTTCTTCCTTGGGTTTTCCAGGGTTCTTCCTCCACCAGTTATATTGGCCGCCATGTCTAGGCTAACTTGTGCTGCAAAATGGCGTTAAACCCTACAACAACAGCAACATATGTTAAAGTAAAAATAATTTTGACCAATTTATTTATTCTTGAAGACCCCCCTAATGACTTTCCTTCCCAGAAGGTCTGACAGTTCATACAATATGAATATATAATGAAATAAAAGTCACTGTTCTTTAGCAATTTTGAAATTATATTTTCTTGTTTTGCAGTTATTCAATCGAGAAGGTAAAACAACACACAGATTTGCATTGTAGCCTTCATCGATACAACCTGATCTGCGAGTACTGCACTAAGCCATGGTTGGCACACCCCTTTGCTTTATTGGTTTATCTACTTCAGATTATGTTTTTAATATGTGAAAAATGTTACAGCAAATGTGGAAAATGTCAGAGCAAATTTGGGAAATGTCAGAACAAAATACAATGTGGAAATTGTCAGAGCAAATCTGGGGAAGGTCAGAGCAAAATGCAATGTCTCAAACACTGTCTTCTAGCAGTTCTCACTCGAAGAGGAAACGCTTTCAGTAAGATAATGTTTCATTGTATGCTTTTATTAAAAAGATATAACTTTAATTGAAATATTTGATTGTTAGATACAGACATGCATACATGCATACATGCATACATACATACATACATACATACATGCATACATACATACATACATACATACATACATACATACATACATACATACATACATACATACATACATACATAAATCACTTGTCTGTTTCCTCAAGATAAAAACTTGTCACTCCTTCTACAAATAATAATGGTCTCGTGTCTTATTTTGCTAACATCCACATCTCATTATATACCATAATGATACCTAATTAACTTAAAGCGTTACTTTTCTGGCATTACAGAGTGGCTGAAGGTGATCATTTTATCACTCACCAATTACTATATCATTTTCACTGTTGGTAAAAAAAGGGCTCCATTTTAACTTTGCATCAGAAAAGTCAAAACTTTCTGATATAAAAGACCTGTTTTCTTATTGTGCTGGATTTAGTCAGAAAAGTGAGTGAAATTTTCAGTAAATTAGTTATAATTATATTCATATGACAGTGAATGGCCTTTTCTGTTAGTAGTCTGGACTGAGGGGGTCCAGTTAATAACTTTCTCCACATAAAAGTAAAACTGCAGAATATAAATTAAACCTTGGGGGTTACAACTAGTGCATCATCGTATTTATATTTTCCTTCTGAAATATGATAAGTAATGCATTTAAAGAAGAAATTTTTTTAAGCTTAATATTCTTTTGAGAATATTTACTAACATGATCTTCATAACACTTCACCATAACCAGTCTGCTAAATACATTAAGCCTGACCAGACACTTTATCTTCAGTTCATACGTATCTACGTGCGAGGTGTATATAAAATATTTGTGCACTGTAAAAGAAAGTTACCAGTGAATCCACCCAAAGTAACCACATGCACCTCCACACACTTTATCAGTATAATTTTTTAATTATTAAATGTCAATTTAGATTAACGTTTTGCTTCTTTATTCATACACTGGAAAATTGCACTTCTACTGAATGGCAGCTTCGAAAATCATCGGGCTATCAGCAAATCTGTGATAATGTAGTGGTGAATTTTCTTCATTTTAAAGTGGATTTATACATTTCTCCTTGTATGAATATGGTCTTCCTCATTACAGTCTATTTTTGATCTATCATAATACAAAAAAAAGTATCTTGAATTATCAATAGAGACACAAACACAAAAGGTTTGAATTTAGGTTGACAAAAGTGTTAGAAATGAGATGGCTTTCTCACAAAGTCTGTGGGAATGTAGTTGGTAAACTTTTAAAGAAAACGGAATGCCAGAGGACTTGTATTAAGTGATATTTGCCAGAAATATTAATTACTATTGACAGCTGTACAGCACAGTAGATTCTAATGTGTTAAATGAGAAAGAATTGGACCAGTATGATCTCAATGTTAGAAGATTCCATTCAAAAATTTAAGGAGGGACAACTTATAGATCACTGGTGGGCAAGTGCTGATAATGTTGCCAGAGACCCAGTTCTATCAAAGATGAGCATCCCGTCTCTGAGTTGTTTTCATGGTTGACACATATAATCTTCCATCAGTGCCAAGAATGATATAGTTATTGATTCCAAAGCAGGGAAGATAACCATAGAAATCTACAGTTCGGTACAGAACATCAGTTATGGTCTGAATGCATGGGGAAAAAGTGGAATGCAGTGTTTTTAAGAAAGATGTTTATATGAAAGGAAAGAAGTGTTAAAAATTGTAGTCAGCATGTAGACAAAACAATGAGGAACTCAAAAATAAAACAAAATAGCTGTGTTGAGAATGAACTGAAAACTTAAGGTTGAACATTGAGCCCACAAAATCAATGGATACAAAAGGAAAGCAAAAAAGTTCTTTGACAAGGCTGCAAAATAAGCGGGGATAGCACATCAGTATCAACAGACTGTGTCCAGTGAAAAACAAGTGAATTTATGTGAATATTTTATATAGCTGATGTATATAGTTAAACCTTTTACTGTGAAAGAATGGGGAATTTGTTTTATTTATGAGAAGCGAAAAGTGTGATATACATGTAATATGTGCTGCAGAAATTATCACATCTTTGTGAATGAATTGTTTTGTGACCAATGTCAAACTTATACGTGCAACTGGCTTTGACACTGGGGCCCATACCTTCCTTGTAGAGCTTAGTTCCTTATCATTAACTAAGAACTTGTTATTTCCATCATTATAACTACATATACAGTTACCTGACAGGAAAATATAAGTCTATAAATGTCATTAACAAGCTTGAGAAAACCCCACACTTTAACCATACCTTTGCTATATGGGCATGAATAGACAAATGTATATATCCAAGAAACATTTGCTCCTGGGGCAATTCACAGGGCTACAAAAAACTTACCAGACGTCAGCATGCAAATCATAAAAGGGAAGTGGTAAAGGCAATATGTTTTGTGAACATAACAGTCTCGATAATAACCCAACTTTTAAATCATGGAATTCATCATCTCCAAGACAAAGAGGTGGGATACTGTGATAATCTCCTTCTGCCATCAGTCTGTCCAGACATCTCTGTTTTAGCTATCAAACTTGTTATATAGGCTGCTGATGTATGTTTCTTTCATTATTAGCCCTTAGCTGGTTGTTCACATGCCAGTGCGCCTTAGAATATGGTTTATGTTACCAAAAGAGAAAAACCTCTAATCTTCTCAAAAACTACATAGCAGACATTGAACAAATGTTTGGCACATTTGTTTCAAAACAGTGAAATGTGAAATTCTGGCAAATTGTTGCCGTATAAGTTGTCACATGATTCAAGTATGCAATCCAATATTATGGGAGTTGTCACTGAAAACAAAAATATAAAGTTTTACAGACTTCTTAAAACCACCCATCAGAATTTTATCAAATGTGACAAAACACGGTATAGCATGAAAGCCTTTTGAATTACTAGAAGTTATGTTCGTTTTAATATGGGCATGGTTACCTTTGTGAAAAATAAAATAGTTCTTTTTAAAATTAATCTGCAGACCTTGAAAACATTTGTCAGAAAGAATCTTTGCCCAAAGTTCATTCATTTATTTGACAGATAATACTAATCAGTGATCACTGTATATTTGCTAATTTGGGGTAGTGAAGGTTGATTCTATACTAAAATCACTTTAAAATGGCCTCTACTGAAACAATACTCAGCAAAAATATAAATCATACTGAATGCTTCCTAATGCAAATGTATCTCAAGTATACACATACAATACCAATCAACTATAGCATGCAGCAGAGGTTGCTAAAGATAAAATAAGCCTAAAATGGCCTTAAAACTGCAGAACAGCCAAGACAGTGTACATGTTGTAACTGACCTTAAAGCCTTTTCAGAGGATTTTTGAATGAATTACGCTGTCAGATATGACAGCTATTACAAAAATTAAAGACTGTAAAAGACTAATTCCCAAATACTGCTGGCAGACTTAGACCAAAATTGAGAGCTGTTACTACATAATACTTAACAAAAGTATGGTCTGTGATTCAATACAGTATTTTGATGGGCAAAGTAAATTTTGTCTGCAGAGATGAGTCATGCCAGAATTATACATTTGTTAAAAAACTTTTCAGCTGAATGTTTGCAGTACTCAGTAATGCGCCATTGTGCTATATTCAAGTAACTGTATGACTATGAGATAGGTAAAGACTGGTGTTTTTAATGAACAGTTAAGAAGTAGAATATATTGTTTGGACCTATGATTATTCTTAGTAACAAATGAAAAGCCTTATTACGTATGCATAAGCGCTTATAAACTTTAAGGAGCCAGCTATACAAACTCACAGGATGGTACAGAAGGGACCATGGGCTCAGCTTATAGAAGGTACCGTATTTACTGGCCTATAAGACAATACTTTTTGACCAGAAAATCTGAGCTTCATCTTATTCTCTGAATCGACGTATATTTGGATTATGTCATCCAAGTCATTTTATCATACTAAACATAAATTTTAGTATCGAAAAAATTCTCCAATAAGTACGATAAAAATGTGTCAAAAATTTTTAATTTTGGGGAGGAGAGCATGTATGAAAAACTTAAGGACCCCACATTAATAAGGATTTTAAACAATTACATGATCGTCAGTATTAAAAATTAACGTACATTAGACGTAATTGTGCTAAAGCAGTATGTACTAGTAATATACATTTAAATTTGATTATATATATGTGTGCATGAATTGACCAGTTAGAAGATGAATAACTATGAAAAAGATATTTCATGACAATTTTTCTTCTTGCACCTCACGATCAAATAAAAAGCATGCCCTTTATGAGAGAGAGATAGAGAAATGTCCTGTCTTTCACTCACTTGATGGCTGATCTTACTGGATGGTATTGGTCCACAAATTCTTAAAGTTGCTGCACCAGTAATAAAAAAATCATTAAGGATAATGAGTGGCAATTTTCCAGAAACCTTGAAATGTGCAAAGGTTACACCTATCTGTAAGAAAGGAGCAAAGGAAGACCCAGGGAATTGCAGACCAATATCAATTCTACCTGCATTGTCAACATTATTTCAAAAGCAAATAGCCATTCAGGTCTTTACATTTGTGTATTGAACTATTAAAGTTGGTTACCATGACTTCAAAAACTTGAAAGAGTTTTCCTCTAAGCTTCTCAGCATAATATATCTAAATTGTACTGAAGCATCCCACCAGCCCATATTAGGTTGTCAATGATATGGTAAATCTAAGTTATTATGGGTAGGTATTGGCTTGAACCTAAATAGGGTGATTCATATGGTGGTTCATATTGGGTTGAACTTAAATAGGGTGGTTCATATTGGGTTGAAACTAAATAGGGTGGTTGATATTGGGTTGAACCTTAATAGGGTGGTTGATATTGGGTTGAACCTAAATAGGGTTGTTCATATTGGGTTGAACCTAAATTGGGTGGTTCATATTGGGTTGAACCTAAATAGGATGGTTCATATTGCATAAGCGGCCTAAATGTCTTCATTATTTCACTCAAAAATATATATTTTTTCTTCCGGAAATGGGGTGAACTGATATCCTTCTAAGTTTGCCCCTGAATTTCCCTCACATTAGACATTTTTCTAATGTCATTCATGTCATAAATGTTGACGCCTTATTGGCATTACAGTAATTGTTGTTTTAAAGTCATGCATGTTTCTTATTTACAGAGAAAACATTTTGCGAGGAGCATTTAAAGGAATTGCTCGAGTTTGAAGAAGAAAAAGTTAAAAATCTTCAACCAAAGTGGGAGCAAGAAAGTAAAGCAAACACCTCGGACTTGTGGTAGGTCTGCATATTTTTTGCTTTTCTCTCAATCGTGATTTATGTGTTGTTCAACCTACCAACTTGGTCCTATCCCACACCAAAACTGCCTACCCTTCTGCACATGAGATTTCCACATGAGATCTAATTCAGGTTAATCTCAAATGCATTTTAACATGCAGCAGCAGAGGAAGTGAACAGACCTTTTGCTGAAACGTAACTTTGAAAACTAAAACCCTCATACAAAAGAAAAATAATAAAAAAAGGTTTCTGGCGCCAAACCAAAGCCTCTAACTTACTGAGAATATCTTTAATTGGGTTAGTTTATTTTGTTACTTTGTTTTTGTGTCGTTAGTGTTTTTCTAAATTTGTATGTGTGTTTTTGTTAACCCACTGGACATCTAATAGAGGTTGTGCCTCCTCTGCTGCTATAATTAGATCATTATTTATATCAATAATGGCACCAGCTATGGAGTCTTATACTGCTAGATTAGCTCGAAAGCGATTAAAAGCAATTAAGAAATTTCTTCCTGTTCGTGATTATGTTAGATGAAAACTTAAAGAACATCACGAATCTCAAGTTGAATATGCAGAAGGTGCAGACAAATTATTTAAACCAGTTGTTGAACCAACCAAGAAAATTGTTACAGCAACTAAGGCAACACAAAAAACTCTTGAAACATTGCCTGTTGATATTGCTAGCCGTCTCCAAGCAGCTCAACTACCACTCCAGCAATCTTCCTCAACCACAGCCTCTGGCAGAAGGTAGAACTAACATTATTGATAAATTCACGCCTGAAGGTATTGCTGCTGTCAAGGACCCAAACAAAGTGATTGGTATAAGTATGTAACACCTGAATATGTGAAAGCTATGAGATCTGCCGATTGCGTTTGGGATATATTCGCATCACTAGTGATACTCCAAAATATTTTTGAACAGACAGTAAATGAGCATGTTGAACAATTAATACTGGAAAGGAGACAAAAAGAAGAAAAAATGAAGTTGCATTTTGAAAAATCAAAAACAGGAAGGAAGGAAAGAAATAGGGAAATGAGGTCAAAACTTAAGGAGGTTGAACGAGAAAGGAAACAAAGAGAAGCAGAAGATCTGGAATTTGAAGAACCAGATGAAGGAGGGAATTACGTTCTTCACCAGATAAGAAAGAAGCAAAGTGGAAATCAGTATCAGGAAAATAGGAAAAGGAAGCAGAAGAAACAACAAGTAAGAAAGATGAAACAACTGGAAGTGGTTTTTCTACTCAAGGAATCTGTCATGACAGTGTTCTTTCTGATGTAGATACATTAGAAATATTGGTTGGAGGAAAACGTGCAGGAAATAATTCGCCGGAAATAATTAATGAAATATCTGATATTAGTCAACAATTGTTTACTGGCGGCATTATGGATATCAACATTTATCGTCCTCTCATTGATGAGATTGCTGATGATAATCACAGTGACTGAAAACAGTTAATTAATCAGTATGTATTTTACAAAATGATGATACATCATGCACAACGTGAACCTGTAATGGTCAGGGTAGTAAACTTACAAAGTGCTTTACGAAGATGGATTTGGTGATACTGTTATGGGTTTATTCAAAAGGTTAGCTCCAAAAGCAATACCGTTTGCAAAACAATTAGGGATGAAGGCTGTTGAGGTTGTTTGTGATAAAGGCATCGGTGCTGTTGGTAATCTTGCCGGTAAAGCGTTCTCGACAGTCAAGGATAGACTAGCTTGATTAGTACGAAGAAAACCACAACCAGTAAAATTACCCAGTAATGAAGTTATGCCTGCAAATATCAGTAAATAATAAATCAATCTGCAAATAAAAAACTATCAGAGTTGGCTGGTGAAGCAGAAAGACATAACTGCAAATTTAATAGCAGGAAGTGGTCTTCATGTTAGACGATAACAATTATAATAAAATGTTTAAAAGTGTATCTGATCCAGCGTTCAATATAGGTGTACCAATTCTCAAAGATGAATCGATATGTGCTTATCAATTTTATTCTCATGAAGCAAGAACCAAATTAGCATGGAAGAATCGAATTACAAGTTTGGGATACAAGTAGATATTCATTGAAGTGGAAGGGTAACTTGTAACAAATGTTGCAGCTGACATGCCATATGATGAAAATATACGTGCTGGTTTTGTTAACAATGGTATTATGGCGATGTTTGATAGCGCTACATATTTGATTGATGGAAGAAATATTGAATCAATTGAGAAAGACGTTGACGTTGCTACAACAATAATAGGCTTAGCAAGATATTCTGATGATTTTACAAGATCAGCTTGTCCATGAGTGATGTTTGCTAAAGATGTTACCGACAGAGCTAATCATGTTTCATTATACTAAAATACGGACACCACAGAATACTGCAGTTGATCCAGAACCAGATGATTTTGAACACGCAGCTAGACCAGCTGCTGCTTTTGATATTATATGAAATATTAATACAAATTTCAACTTAGGATTTGCAACACGTGTATCAATGCTGCTAGGAGCACGTAGAAGATTTTCATGATTCCACTATCACATATTTTTGGATTTTGTAGAAATGTTAGAAATGTTTTTTCGGGGCTAAGCGTACATTGTACTTGTAAGAAAAGGCAATGACAAGGACGCAATCTGGTGGGGTGCTGGTGTTGCTGATGATAGTAAAGTGAATGTAGTAAAACTCTCGTTGTGGATGCAGGTAACAACTCCAACAATTGCCTAAGAACAAAAGTTAATTTCTTTTATGGGTCAAGGCTGTACATCACTGTTATCATGGTTAACAGTGACCGCAGATAGCGTTCAGAGCACCGTTCGAGGTGTATTTATATGGCATGTAGCATCACAACAGGGTGTTTCTGCACCGCCTCACATTTTTACTGCTTTGCGAAATAATAATCGATTCAACTTGCAAGAATGTAGCCATATGATAATTGACCAACTAAGGTTTAAGAAAGGATTCTTTAAGAATAAACGACCAACAAGAGCCAGCTGAGGATATATTATTAGATTTTGACCAAATTCATGTAGTACGTGCATATCATCGTTTGATGACATTTATGGGACGTGATCAAAATATAGATACTGTTTTACAAATATTACAATTAGAATTTACAAAATTATATCCAATCTATTACTTTTTGCTGGAGCATCTTGATTTAGCACGACAATCTGTTTTTGATATTTATTTTTGAACTCGCGTAAACGACTTACCCACTGATGGTTACAGAGCAATTGCAGTTATTCTTTCAGATAAATCAATGTTACTTGAAGGTGCTGGTGGAAGAATGCGAGTTATTGGAGCTCCAGTAGAAAACATGTAATTAAATCGCTCATGATATTATAAAAATGTCATATAGTCACGTTAATGTCACTCTGTCTTCCGGTTAGGTGAAAAAATTACAACCAAAACGAGTAAATGCAGAATAAAAGTATCACTAAAAAGAATCAAATTTCTGATGGCGGTCCAAACAAATTATTATTAACCAAGACTTAACTCAAACATTTTAATAAGGCTTTATAATAAAAAACAGGAGTTCAACTTCATCTTTCTCTGAGCGCTATTATAGATATGGTTCAAGTTGGTGGTATATTTCCACTTCTTGCAGCTATACCGGCATTAATAGCTGCTGCAGCTCCAGCTGTAGCAAAAGCAGCTGCACTCGGTGCTGTTGGAACCGCCGCTGGAATGGCATTAAAAAGGCAGCAGGACAAGGATATAAAAAAAGGGATGGGGTCTGAGATTACCAGGATCCCCCTACCGATACGGAAAAGGACTGAGACTTCCAGGAATACTTCGCTAATTCTTCCTATGTCAGATTTTTATTTACTTGATGCTGCTAACAAATTATATGTTAAAGATTTTAGAGGAGTTTTTATGTGTGATCAATTACCAAAACAACCAAGTAATATTGAAACAGGAATCATAAATCTTGATGATAATTCAGAACCTGGTTCTCATCGGGTTGCATATGCATTTGATCCACGTGGTTCTATTTATTTTGATTCATACGGGATTCCTCAGCCAAAAGAATTTTAAAAATACGCCAGAAACATTCCAATTTGGTATTCATCATTACCAACACAAACACTAACTGATCCGCCAATATGTGGTCGTGAAGTAATTAATGTACTCAATGCTATATCAAAATCTTCCGATGCACCTCATAAAGTCATGCATGATTATACAAGTAACCGCGTCGTTTTAAACAGATCTTAAACTATAATGGTTGATATTTATGGAAGATCCTCTCTTAGTGGTGCCACTAAGGGCAAGAAAAAATAAGATGCTATTGATTTGTCAAATTACGTGACTAAAGATAACTCGCTGATATTATGAACCTCTCTGGAGTTGACCGAGATGAAGTTGTTATTTTTCAGGATAAATACGGTATTTTAAAGACGAGCAGCATCAAATGGAATGACATAGTTCATAGAGTTCTCGGTGCTACTATGGATAACATCCCAGTATTTACTGACGGCGGCAGAATCAGAGACCCAAATGTATCATTTGCAACTATTAGAAATGAGATTGCAAAAAGTGTTGCTAATCATTTGCGAAACACTGGCGACACAATGATAGGCAAACTCAGCATGAACGAATATAAGATAGTTGTTTTAAGAGATCCAACATCTAACGAAGATCCTGCAACAACAAAAATATGTAGACACAGTAGATACTAAATTATCCATGATGTGGGCTGAGTATGATGTTCACGTAAATGCGTTTTTAAATACTCTTAGAAATTTTCAAAAGCTCAATAAAATCGCAGACGATTTCTTTGGCACTCCGTTGACTACCAACGTAAAACTCTCTGATATTAAGACAGCTATATCAGATATTGAAACAATTAAAAAAAAAGAACTAGAAGATGTCATAAGTTGGATTCCTGAGATCGTTAAAAAAATTAATCTGATTAAAATTCCTTACAAACAGATTACCAACATAGTATACACGGTGTTATCAGGATTGTCAATATGGTCAAGCAAAACAACACTATCAAACATACTGCAGAAGTCACTGGTATGTACAGGCTGTCTGTGTTCAGTGTTGCAAAATTTAAGATATTTAATATGTATCCCTGTGTCATTCAACCGATAATTTTTCTGGAGTTGTATCTATTATATTAAATAAAGGGGACAAAGAAATATTTATTCTGGAACATCTGATAAGAAATTAACCCCAGCGTCTTACTGGTGGTGGCTGAATTTGTGGCTGAAACACCTCAATTGGTTACTGTATAAAGTATAATGAGCACTTCAATTGACTTTCAAATATTAAGGTACAATCAAGCACGTAAATGGCAAACAAAATTAACACAAATTGTTGATGAGAATGTAGAAAAAATAAAAAAAAATATCGCAGACGTGTAGGTATTGTTGATATAATTGTTTATTCAGCATCTGCTGTTATTGCTGGAAGCAACATGTTATTATCAACAATAACAATGACAGTGATGGCACCAGTAGTTGTAACAATTTGTATTTCAACTACAAGAACGATTGCCGTATTCTCAATATCATCGCAAAAAATATGCACGTGCACAAATGCAAATTGCATGATTATATAACAAAATTACACACAACGATGTTAGCATACCCCAAATTAACCTCATCATTATCAATGAGCCTTAGTGATGGAAAAATATCAGATTTTGAGTTCACGGAGATGATCAAAATTTATAATGAAGCGATTGATTTAGAAACCAAGATTTTAATAATGTCAACTCCACTGATGTCATCAGGCGAGCTACTACATCAGATTGTAAATAATACAGATCCGCCAAAAACAACAACGATAAAGGTAAGCTCAACTGATCCAGAATTTAGCATTAACTTTCCAACTGCAATTTCAGTGAAAGAAATCGCACTAGCGCAATTATGAGTATATTACAGCTGTCCAAATATCCGATCAAAATTATTCGGTGGATCACAGGCGAATGATTCGGTTGTCTTTGCAAAAGAAATAAAGATGATGAAACACCTGATTGGAATGTTGTTTCTATTCCTACAGAAAGTTATGAAATCGAAGAAATCAATGATGATTTTCAGTGCAGACTAAAATCAATGACCGGAAAAGAAGCGAAAATAGCTATATTGGTTCATGAACCAACATTATCATCCCTGATAGAGATACATTCGCCAGATTACGTTTTAGATATTTATCAATCATCGATTAGCTGTTTTAGGATGGCCAGAAATTCCACGAAAATATGAAGGACCACTAGAACCAGCACGGGCTGATTTTTCCACCGACGAAAAGAAATACATCATGGACCCAGAATATTGGAGAAAATATCCATGGATATAGATGTATTTTTATTATGGGGGAGTGAGTTTCCTACAATAATAGGTGATTTATATACTCATGATGATAAATTAAATCCGATGGTCCATGAACAATTTATCAAATCATTTTTCGATCCCATTAACTCTGAGTTTAGACGATCATTTAACCAATTACAAAATTTATTTTCTGGCGTTACACAATACTACAATGAAGATATAAAACAACAGATTATTACAACAATACAACATCTGAATAAGGTCATATCAGAGTTTGATTATATGAATAAAACTATCTTTTGGAATATGAATCCCCTCGGCAGTGAATTTGTTGATTACCATGGAAAACCACATACAATAAACCTTAAACAGCTGTTTCTAAGACACTGTGCGATCAGAGAAGAACAATTACCAGCATTTGTAACACCAGGATATGAAACCGAGGGACTAAAAATATCACTTAACGATATTTTTAATGAAAGCTTTCCTATAATCCTTGAATCATGGAGACAAATAGCCCTACCATTATCTCTTCTCAAACATAACAATGAGCCATATGGTGGCAGGCATCATATTTCACCAGAGATAGTTAATATAACATCAACAATCGCAGTTAGTCTTGTATGTGATGAAATTAGTGGTAGCTTTCAAATCGATCTTGAATAATCAAATCAGGCTCAGCAAGGATATATTTTATATACATTTACACCGCAAGTACCTCATGGATATTTCATTGTACAAGAAACTATCAATCATGATTATTTACGATGACATAATTCGTTATTATCTAGAATAAATTTCAAACTTACTGACCAACCGAGACACTTAATTGACCTGCGTGGAGCATTTTTAAATATAAATTTATACGTAAGATCTTAACGATTTTCACCCTCAGCACTAAAGAGATGACAAAAAAAATTTTGTTTGCATAAAATTGTTAAGATTTCGTAATTCTTGAGGATGAAAACCCCAGCGATTTTCTAATTGGTTTTGACCATTTTTTGATAAATTCTCTTTTTTTAAACTCGAAAATCACTCAAAAAAATTGACAAAAAACGCATGATAAAACATCATTCTTAGGTGTTATACAAGAATTTATTGATTTATCGATAAATCAATTAGAAAATCGCTGGGGTTTTTACCCTCAAGAATTACGAAATCTTATATATTTTTCTTGACAAAAATTACTAAAATGGTTGAAAAACGATGAATTTTGACCAAATTTCATGAAAAAAATAAGAAAGTTTGACCTAAATTCACAAAAATAAAATATTTCAGATAAAAATAATACAAATATTGTCCGTAGATTTTTGGATCATGCAGAGTGTTTTACACTTAATCCAAGGTATATTATATAATGTACCACCATGTGAGAATTTTTACACATGACAAGGGTGAGGTACTTGAATACACCATCAGAACAATAATGACACAGTCTCCAGTCATTCAGAACAAGTTCATGTTGACATAATTATTGATGAATATGGCAACGAATACTTTTTATTGACACAGGAACAATTAAATCAACTACGGCAAGAACATATTTCTCTGATCACGTGTGATAGAGATCAGATCATGAATTATGTACATTTCTGCATTAAATTTGATCAACTTAAAAAAAATATTTTCTAATTCTCAATAAAAATATCTGATTTGGTATATTTTAAAAACTAAAAATAAAAATATAACAGAATATTTTTTTTACTGAGTCTCATCGCTACCTTCATGCTCACCTTCATAAGCAAAAGTTTTTCTCTTTCAATATCCGATATAACTTTTTTCAGCTGTCTCACACGCGTATGTATAATTCTTTTTTTGTTTCATATTCGTCAAATAATTTTGATCTCTTATTGTCAATGGCGATATAAAGTGCGACGAATTTTTCCAGTTCTGCATCTTTCACCGTTGATAAAGATTGTAACATGATTTCATGTATAATTTTACTTAATCGATGTTCGGCTGAAATTTACGATTTTGCAGTGATTCAAAATCAGAAATAATGTTTTCTGGATGAAGTTGAATTTGTATGCTGTCCTTTTTAAAATTCATTATATATATATATATATATATATATATATATATATATATATATATATATATATATATATATATATATATATATATATATATATATATATATATATATATATACATATATATATGTATATATATACATATATATATGTATATATATACATATGTATATGTATATATATATACATATATATATATATATATATATATATATATATATATATATATATATATATATATATATATATATATATATATATATATATATATATATATATATATATTATTCCTCAACAGAGACGATACAGTACAATTATGGAATATACATCTAGGCTACAAAATACATGTTTTACTTACCTCCGTTCCCTCGAACTCAGCTCCAGTCCGACTGAGGATAGATCAAATCTGGCCTGTTTTTTATAATTCAACATTATGGGAAAACCCATAATTAGAGAACCTTCTAGAGAATCACTTGATTAAACGTTCTGGAGTATTTTGGAGAAGCATGTGATTAAGTTTTTCTGGAGTATTCTAGAAGTATGGGTTTTCCCGAAATATTTGACTCTAAATGACAGTGAATCGCTCTCTCTTAGTCAGTCTGGAAATTCGCATTTTGAAGTGGAGAGGAGGTTAGTATCTGCATTTGAATGCGTTTGTTAGAAACCATAAATTATCCTTCTACTAATTTGAACTTCACTGATATTAATTATGATACAGATGGTTAACCAGGTAATTACTAGGAAAAAATTAATTACGATTTACGAGAAAAATCAGGTCATTGGCTTCAACAAAGAGAGATAACTGCTAAATTAGTCTCTGCAAAGGAGACAGGAGTTATCTCCCTTAAATAATACTAAAATTTTATTGAGCTATCAGAAAAAGGTAAGTATTCATCTTATATGTTTTGTGAGTGTGGAAACTTTCGTTTTCCTATAATATATATTTTCTCACCAATGATAGAAGTCTTGAAATGGTAAAATAATCGTTCTATCATAATTATTTTGAAAATGATTATGATGATACAAAAGAAAAGAAAAAAGGAAATTAGGTAAATAATCAGTAGATGCAATCGAGGTAACTACTTAACTAATCTAAAGGAGATAGTTAGCTTGACAGTTATCTCTTTTAACAATAATGGAAAATAATTTTTTTGTTTCTATTTCTCAGAGATTTATATATTTTATTTGCTATAAATTGTACTGAATTTGAGTGAATATCGAAATATTTGGCAGCTGCATTAATTGATTGAAATATTATTTCTTTGTCATTCTCTGTATTTATAGATTTACCCGCCCTCTTTCCAATTGCTTTATGTTTACCAGTACGACCACATGGAGAATTCTGACTGCGTGATAGCTCGTAAATTTGATAAATTATTATCAATTTTTTTAACCGTTGATATGATCGATCACAAGACTGTCTTTTATCAATCCATTGAAACACTTGAATATGAATCGGTGACAGGGATATGTCTCATTCCCCCCGGTACTGAATATGAGATAACCTGTATTAATGTCACGACTGACTGGTATTTTTCGTCGACAGTGTCTGAATTACACTATCATGTGATACTTCATAATTTTCAATGGTTGGATGTCTCATAAACGTATTTTCCATTTTATATAATAAAATTATTTGTTTAGATAATATGTCTAAATCATTAGATTGAAAATCTCTTCAAATAATCGTCTACATTTTTATGACCCTGTCATTGTTATTAATTTTTATCATAGTATCTTTTCGGTTTTCTGTATTTTTTACCACCATCTTGTCCACACAAATGCGTGTTACTTCTAACTCCAACACCACATTTCAGATACGGTTTTGGTCCTAGACTTCTATTACAAACACTATGCATATGATGTCCGCAGAATTCGTTTACGCAAGCTTTGTTACAAGGAGTCATAGAGCCCATTATTTGCCATCTTTGTTTGTTCTTCGTTTGAATCATTATATATATATATATATATATATATATATATATATATATATATATATATATATATATATATATATATGTAATATTTCAATTTAAATATTTGTTTTAATTATAAATGGATGAATTCGAGAGATTATCCGCGACTAAGCCTTCTAAAGATAAATTTAATCTTGACAGAATATCCTCTGACTTGCTGATAAGAGCTTTGGGTATCCGAAGAATAAAAGCTTGATTAATAAAATTCATGACGCCAAGATAGAATTTCGCAAAGATGGCTCATCTCATGTTTTGTCAACATTCAAAATCACTAATGATGTCGATGCTACAATGAACGACAAATGAGCGGCAACAATCATTAATTATCTCGACAATCGAAAATATCTTTTTAAAGTAATTTTTTTTTTGCATTAGCAGAAACACAATTGGATTTTCCGTGACAAATATGATCCTGTTCAACATAATGAAAAAAATGCCATACTGAGTAAAAAATCCAAACAAGAATGCTGACTGGTATTGACAAACCATATTATGAAAGATCGTATCCAGTAACCGTGGTTATTTATAGAATTTATCCTATAAATGAAAAACCCAGAGTTAATGATCCAAAACCAATGAAATTTTCTGAAATAAATTATGTAGCCGAATGAGTAACGGAGCATTTTACCGTTTCGACTCGTGGAAACGGTTTAACGGATAAAAGACATAAAATAATAAATGATTGTGGATAAATAGTTAAAGATACTGGATCATCTGTCAAGGGTGTAGCTGAGCTAGGAAAGAAATAACAATTCCCAATAATAGTAAAAATGATAACCGAAGAGATTTTTTACGAATCAAAGTATAAATGAAAAGGAGCTTCGAGCGAAATTATTGATCATAATGCGCATGCGTGGACTAATGCAGTTACAGTATTTCCACAAAATCAAACTGTTAAATTTTATAATGATGATATATTTGATTTTATTAGCGAAATAAGTAAAAACGATCCTGGATCAGTATGGTTATTTCAGAGTTCAGATAAAGGAAATTATGATCAGTTTGTAAGACTTAATGGTGTTATTTATCGTACAGAATCTCTCCATGAAGAAATGAAACATCTTGCGTTGAAATATATCGATGATGCTGAAAGATTTCTGAGTAATTGTTTAACTGTTCCGTCAGTTGCGACTCATTTTGCTAGAGAGAAAAATTCGTGGAAATCAACTCAATTTGATATAATATCGGGTTCTGTTGAATACTGAAATGGTGAATTGTGGAATAGTAAATACGATTATAGAGATGTTATCTCAGTTGATATGGTTGCATGCTATCCCGGAAGTTTTCTTGGAATGGGAGAATGTTTTGTATATTTTAAAAATGTCGTCAACCTACACACAAAATGACCAGAGTATCGATAAACGGACTATGGACAGATTTTGATTTGACTGGATTCACATGTATTGAGTCATTCGAGTTTAATAAAGATTTTCTTCCAGTTTGTTATGCTTAGTTTGTCAAACATTTTTCAGAAAAATGTGGGTACCAATACTTTTATTACGATATATGCTTGATGTAAAAATATTGATATTTATGACAGTAGGTGAAGCAATATCATATCATCCACAGAAAGAAGTTTGGTTATCACAACACAAGAAATATTTTGATGATGAAAATCCTGATATAACCGATTATGAAAATAAAATCACAAAAGATCTTGGCTGAAAAATAATAGGTAAATTCACCCAAGAAGGATCATATGATCATAAACGACATTATAGAAGATTAATTATAGATGATGCTGAGTTAGATTTTATAATTGTTGGTACAACAAAAAAAATTTGTAAGTCGTGAAATAGCTTTCTTGCCAAATGGAACTTAATTAGGTATAATTGTGGGTTATATGGATGGAGAGTCACCTCAATTTACTCATTTAAGATCTTCAATGCTCGCATGTGTTTCGATAAATCTATTATCGATGATAAATAGGGTTTCTCAGTTTGCTCTCAGAGTCGCTACAGATTCGTTTTAAATCAATAAAAAATAATCAGGATTGTTGGAAAAATTGAATATCGGCATTTATGCATGATGGGGAGAATGGAGAATAAAACAGGAAAATATGCTCGATTATTCTGAATCAGCCGACGTTTCGATTAAAGATGTTTATTACAAAAATAATCAGATATTAAAATTATCATCAGCACCGTCAGCGTATGATCCCGTAGCTAGACATAAAACAATTTATCTTAATGGACCGGGGCCCCGAATGGCCGAGTGGTCTAAAGCTCTCTCCGTTATGGATCATTGCCATCTCACCTCTGTCGGCCAATGTGGTTATGTGAGAAAGCTTGTCACTAGCTTCTCGAGGGTCAGTGGTTCTTTCCGGGGATTTCCCGGGTTCTTCCTCCACCAATAGTACTGGCCGCCGTGTATAGCCTATCGTGTGGTGAAAAAGGCGTTAAACCCTACAACAACATCAAAAATCTTAATGGACCAAGTAGTTCTGGTAAAACAACTTGTGTGATTATACTATTTCAGAATTATGATATGTACGTTTTAACCCCTACACATAGACTTGCAAGACAAATGAGAGAAAGAAATAATAGATCATTTACTTATCATAAATTCTTAATGCCAACAAAAATCCAGGACATTTTGTATGTCCATTGGATTGTATGTGAATCCTTTCACCTGTTTCCTATTTCATTCCACAATAATTTGAGTTAGCTACTATTTACAGTACCATTAATAAGCTTTATAAATAGCCTGTAACTTTCAGAATTAGTGTTTATCCTCACTGTCGGGGAAAGACGAAAGAATGAAAAATGGTGTTCGTATAATAAGATTAGTTCATCAATGACCTGAACTGAACTTTGTAAATAGTATGAACAATTTGGAAAAGGAAGTAACCTATACTCAAATGGTTCACACTATATGACAGGATAGACTTTGGCAAGGCAGTTATTTTATATAAATGTCTACATGGAACTGCACCAGAGTATCTTCAGTACATATTCAGGCCTTTTTCAACACAACATGAGTTGAGAACAATATCACATGGAAACCTTCTAGCAACAAAACAATGGAGCAATTTGAAAAGAGCTTCCAGTGCTCTGGTACAGTTCTGTGGAACAAGCTTCCACTACATGTAAAATCTGCTGAAAATATTAGAGTATTTAAGAAGAGATACCATGAGCATATATGTGCTTCTAATAGAAAATGGAATTTAATATTTTAATACTAAACATGTTAAAATAAACAGTAATTATTGCTACCTTCATATAATGTGCATTGTTATACTCTTCTTAAGAGGGCCTCAATGGACAATAGTCCTTGACTAATGAGTCACCTTCTATAAATAAAGCATTATTAATAATATTATTTTTATTATTGCTTTTGGAGGCAGAGTGACTAAAGTCTAGCCATTGTGACTGAAAGAAGGGAACTGGTTTTGGCATTATAATATTAGATTTACTTCAAAGACTTGAACAAAACGTTGTGGTAGAAAAGCAAGAAAGAAAACTTTCGTTTGCGAAAATCTACTTGTAACACCATTTTTTGGTGTCTAAGATTGGCGTAACTGAATGAAAAATGCAAATATGCAGTGCTGTGCTCAAAGGCATTTTTCCAGAAAGTCGATTCCAATGTAGCTTGAAGAAATCGCTTATCTGACTTAAATTTCACAATACTGACAAGGTCATATTTTGTACTATCATTTTACACACCAGAAATTAAATGGTTCTGATAACAGTCAAAAGACTGAACCCTCATTCACATTATGTTATAGATGGGATCATAACTAGCATGATTTCCAACAATTTCATATGCATGCTCAGGTGTGGAGTGATGAATAAATGTAGCATACACCGCTGCTGTTGCAATCTTTGACCACTGGTATATGCCATCAGTTTTGCTTTCAGGTTGATGTGCAGTCTGTATATTTTACCCCAGTCCATAGCGATGAGTATTTGGGGTCATTGAGGTTTCATTTTCTGAATGGTGCAAAATCTCAATGTTTCTCAGTCTACATTGAAAAGAGAAAGGAAGTCAAAGTGGCATATTTTAAAATATTAATCAGTAACATAACATTTAGTTTCAGGTTTTGTATGATAGTACAGTGGATATGTAACAATTACGGAAAACAACTGCTTTGTATCATTCAATCATTGGCTACAAACTCTTGAAGTAAATGGATTAAATTACAACATAATTTTATTAGTTTCTGAAGGATTTAAAACAGTGTCATGGAGGCTGTTATAAGTAGGTACCAAGTAATGATCATCGCTTCATTTTGCAAGCAATCAAATAGGCTCCATCTTATATATCTAACTAGTGGTGCTTTACCAAAATCAGATTCAAGATCATAGCTTTCGATACAGTTGAACAGATGATCTTCATAAGTTGGATTGACCTACACATGGATCTCTAACATGGAGCTAAATAATACTATTTTCCAGTGTCCTTAAAGATCTTTAAATTGAAAGCGCTAAATATCGTCGGGACACTCAATGGGTTTCTTCCTTTTACGGTATTAAATGATTTGGATTGTAAAGGTTTAAGACCAAGGTCATTGTGATCTAGGTAAATTGGATTTTGCAGAATAAATTTTGTAGAGACATCTATAATTTTTCGAATCTAAAGGTCCATGGTTATGGTCATGTAAGTTGTAAGTATAGTAAGAAGTACGTGTTATTTCTGCTTAGTATGTTTAGTTCAAAACTGCATACCTTGATGCAAACAGAAACAAATTGCATTGAGACCATTGGGACCAATTAATACACTGAGACGTAGAGGACTAATAAATGCAGGATGGTCGTATAATGGGCTGGCTGTTCACTCAGTAATAACATTATATGAACAAAACTTCTTCCACAATGAGTATGCTGATTAACTCTGGTCTTATATGCTAAAACAAAACAACAAGAAATTGTCTACCATGAACGTATACCCATGAAAGTGCAGAATATTGGGTTTGGCAGACACAAAATGGCAAACCATAGATCATGATTTAGAAACTTGCATTTAAGTTCAGTAATATAAGTTCCAGAGTAAATTACAACATATATCAGTTTTTCATTTTGTCTAATCCCAGAAAACCCCAAACTAAGAAATTTAACAAAATTTATCAAAAAGGAATCCTAGCACATATGTTAGCTACACAGAACAATTGACACAAGCCAGCAGAACATCTTAGAACTATATCTGACTGACATATGCATTGTATGACACAGAAGTTACACTTGTACAGTTAGAATGTACGACACAGAAGTTACACTTCTTATGCTGGCAGTGTCATAGCTTTCAACAATATTAAACATCTGATTTACAGTTTTTGAAAGTAATAAATTCACTACTATGTTGCACTGAATAGAAACTTTGGGTCAGTATCACCTGGTTTGTCTAAATTGTATGCCCTGATATGCAAGGCATTCCTGTCTTTCCATGTTAGCAGTCTAAGCAGAAAACATGTATCATTTATACAATGTTCAAATTTTGAAAGTCACATCTCCTCCGTATCAGAGCATAACGTATACTGAAATTTTAGGATAATATTACTGCAAAGCTGATTTTTATATGTTGAAAAGTAATTCATGTCATGTTTGTCTTGCCTGCCTAAGCAAAAGGCTTGGATCATTATCACCATGAGCAATGTTAAATATTTTTTGTTGTTGAAAGTCACATATCTTCTACAGTTGTTGTGTCATCTAATTGAAATTGTTATATAATGTTACCGTACATCTGCAGTATTACCACAGGTTTACATGCTAATCTGCTAGGAATGTATGCTTAGCCAGTGTCTCGCATGTCTCACTTGGTTAAGTACAAAGTATGTTTCATTGCTTGGTGTCATTTAGTCTACTCCATGTTGGATTAAAGTAGTTAAATGATAGTTAACTTCAAATCATCATATGAATGTTGCTGTAACCATCAAAGATTATTTGGTATGCATAATATCACACAGACTTTTCTGTGGTAATTCTCATCAACTCCTTGTTGATCAATTTCCTATATTTACATTGGATGTTGTTTGTAAACATTGTTGCATAAGGCCAATCAAATATATTCTCATTCTATTTGTATCTTAGATGTAGAAGCATATTATGGTTTTGTCTTATGTGCTCCATTCTTAGATGGAGTTGTAACCGTTGCAATCTGCTGCACATCTTTATATGGGATATTTCATCTAATCACCGTGGCACCAGAATCATTCTTTATATTCTGATGAATATTTGGTATGAAAAGTATCTTAAAGCTATCCCTTCCATTTGGCATTTTTTCTTGTCTAATCCATGTTTGACTGAGTTAAGGCTCTTGTTGATTAGCTTTATATTTCGTCAAGTGTTTGTTTCTTTGAATCAGCATATCATATGAACTGGTCAACATATTCTAGTACATTTAGATGGAAATTTTGTTTTGTATACCTAAAATGGCCTATAGTTAAAAACGTTTCTTATGCTTTGAAATTAATACTCTTTCTACCTAGCATTATAATTATTGTTATCATTAAAATCAGGTTAGAGCAGCTGGTAAACAAATTAAATGAGCTGCAGCAAGCTGTAACAACAAAGAAAGACATGCCCAGCCCCAGTCAGAAAATAATGATTGGTCCTGAACCTAGTTCAACAAATGTAGAACAAAGGGTGGACAAGATAGAGAACCAGGTGAGTAAAGTAGTTTACTTATTATTGATTAAAACTTAATTTGTTTTTCAAATACATTATTTGATCATGATACATTAGGATAAAAAAATCCACTACCTCACAAACCTAGCCCTCCCGATGAACAAAGTCATTACCATGTATTTTTGCTTGTTTTAGCACCAAAAGTGCTTCAGTTATATGATGGGATGGAATTCAGATCATTCTTGTTTCTCACTTAATAGAGGAGTTCCTTCAAAATTCCGTAACTCATCATATTTTTGCTTGTGTTTGATCAGCATTCTATTAGGAAGTCTAAAAACAGTTTTCATGTGTGTCTTTTATACTTTTGAGCAATCCTTATATGTTTTCTCATCAGTAAATTATGTTCTATTTTCTTTCTGACATTTTGCTCTCTCTACGTTATCTACCGCTATTTTGCAGCCCAATTGTCTGTTCTGTCACACAATAAGCAACCGGTACCATCTTAATTATCGAACTCTATAGTAAATAATATGTACAGCACCTCAAAGTACTTGACTTTTATTACATTTTATTCCAAGGAAATTATTCTTTGATTCTCAATAATAAGATTAATTATGTAATTTTCACTAGGGTAAAGGGCCACCTACCTACTACATACTATTTATTCATTTCTGAACAGTAGAAATTTCAGTGTTTAAAAAGGAAGCACACTTCATCATTTCAACGTTAAATTAAAAGCATTATCAAATGACTCAATCAAGGAACTTACTACATCTTATGCATTGATCTGTTGTATGTAAAAAAATGTCCATACAATTAAACATCAAGTTTAAACATATGCTTAAATATTATTCAGAATGATACGAACAAAACATGTTGTTTAAATCTAATACTATGCATTTCAACGATTTACATCAAATTCATGATGACCCAAAAACTATGTTTTTATCTTTCCTTATTTCCATTGTGACAAAGACAAAATTTGAATGACTTATTTGTGACTATTTGGCAGCTTTCCTTCCACATATTAGACACCTCAAAAAATAAAAACGTTAAACATCCTTGGATTTAATACAAGATGCATCGTACCTGCAGATGTTCAATCAATGTTCAATCAAGTATTTAAACTTTGTCTGTAGATTTTCAAAAAGCCGTGATGTTGAAGCAAATGAGTCATTGCTTGCATCACAAATGGAAATCGAAATTGGCTCTTTAGTACACTGTCAAGCTATCCTCTAATCCACTGAACCCCACATTTGATTGCATCCAGATACAGTCAAAAACAAAAGTTGAGTCCACTTCTAGGCATTTATCCTCCTGTAGAATCAGCCAACTTATTCCTGGAGAATTACAGTCCTTTTGTCTCACAATGATGACACTAATTTAAATGTGGCTTTTAGCAAACAGAGTAATGTCAGTTTTCCATGCCAAAGTCAGAGGCATCATCAGAGACATTGCAGGCCTGACCATCTCCTGTACACATGGATATGAAATTCTCCCTTGGCATACATCAATTCGTTTGTAATATGATAGCTATTTATTCTATTTTAACTAGTCTCCATAACTATATATTTCGGCGTCACAACATATTGCTTACATATAATGCACACTACATCCAGTTCAGCACATGGGAATGGAGATTTTCCATAAAATGCGATGCATCTACTGTATGTCACCATCTACATGTTATAAGAAATATAAATTGGAAGTGGTTAGTTTGCTGGACTTGCAACCAAAAGAGTGTGCATGTTTGAATCCTACCATTATCAATGCAAAACAATCCTCTTGTGTTCTAGTTCCAAATCTCCAAAACAAACACACCCCCAACTCCAGATAAATCATTCTTCTTGACATGGACTTCCAATCCTATCTCTACATCACGTGTACCTCCCTCAAGAATATACCCTGTATTCCATTTCAGTGGTGTCTTCCATCTAATCGGAGAGTGGAATTTCCGCTTAGGAATTGCTTTTGCCTTGTGGGTCTTTTCAATGCAGTCATGGATCTCTTTGTTTTCTGCTGCCCATTCATAAACCACTGCAGAATATTCTACTACCTCAGCGGCTGAAACTTTACTCACTTTACTAAATGATCATAGTTTGGACTAAATGAGGTTCCAGAAAGGACGTTCACTCTTTGTTTTGTTCAGACATCCAATTTGATGATCAACATCTGGGAATGACGTTCTAAACAGGTGTCATCAAAACTGAGGTGCTAATATCTAACCCTCATTACAATAGGAAAACAGGATTTAATCTCTTCAGGAATGTTTTTTGCATATCAGCCTATTGGAGCTGAAAACCCTAGTAAATTGAGGTGATGACAGGAAATAGCATTTTGATTTTTTTGGAAAATTCTTGTCAGTTATTCTAGAAGGCAAGCGTGTGAACCAAATCCCCATTTTCCTACCTTCTTGTTTGATATTCTTTCAGGTGTTATCCATGTTGACAAATTCACATTTCAAATTTGCCACCTGACAGGCATGCTCAGTGTCCTAGAGAACTTGATGGTTAATACAGCATTAGCCAATAAACAAATAGTGTCTCATTTGCCCACTCCACCCCCTTCATCTTCAATAGAACCTGCTCTCATTTTGCACCTATGAAAGATGGAATGTTAAAATCTCATCATGCATCCACCAGTCACAGTCTGAAAGCCTAAGAAGCATAAGACTTTTCATGAAACTGGAATAGTCTCATTACATTTACTTTTTGTGAATCAATGGGGGTAATGACAAGGATCACCCACAATGACTCAATTTTCATATAAAACCTGCTTAATATTCACTCTAGCGTTAGTAGGCAAAGTCAGTAATATTCATGCCTTGTCATTTGGCCTGAACTACCAGCAGTTTTGCCACATTAATTGAGTTTATCGTATGCAAGTAATTGGTTGCATTACGAATGGCAAGTTACCACAAATGTTAAAGTGTGCAAAGACCCAGTTAGGGCATTAATAATAATAATACTAATAATGAGGACTCTGTATAGCACCTAATCTTTAGAAGCTCTAAGCGCTTTACAACAATAGACAACACCTATAAGATAAAAAACATAAGATGATATGATTACAAAAACAAACACCATGAAATTAGAAAACATTATTAAATAAACATGCTGAGAATATTTAAGGTATGAAACATTATTAGGTCTTTAAGTTTGTTCTTGCAGTCGAAATAAGTGAGTTTTGAGAGCCCTCTTGAATGTGAGTGATTACTGTGTCTTTGTGTCTAAGTTCAGTGGGCAATTCATTCCACGTTGCTGGGCCCTGGTATGCAAAAGAACGCTGTCCATATTACTTTGCTTTCATAGTGGAAATAATAAGTATACGATTGTCAGAAGAGGAGCGTAAGTATCTTGCTGATGTTTACACATGAGTGAGGTTAGATAGGTATGTTGGACTAGAGTCCAACAGCGAAATGTAGCACAGAGAACAAATGTTGTGTTGATTCTGGATTGAATGGATAGCCAGTGTAGGGTACAGAGCAGCGGGGAGGTGTGCTCTGATTGTGGTACTCTAAGTATGATCCGAGCAGCTGTGTTTTGAACTTTTTGAAGTTTCTGGAGTAGATATTGAGATGAACCAGACAGAATTGAGTTACAATAGTCCAGTCTTGAAAGTACTAATGAAACACAAGTGTTTTAGTGGCATCGACCGAAAGATATGTGTGAATTGAGTTGATGCGTCTCAGCTCAAGATATGCAGCCTTGCATATGTTCATGACATGTTGGTGCAATGTGAGAGTACTGTCCAGAGTAACATCTAGGTTTTGTACTGATTGTGTGAATTTAATGTTGGTGTTGCTGATATTTATTGTTTGAGGTAAAGGATGTGAATGAGAAAGTATTTGTGTTGTGATCAGAATGGCCTCAGTTTTATCATCATTCATCTGCAGCTTGTTACATGACATCCATTATTTCACATCAGAAATGCACCTCTATACACCTTAGATGGTAGCATCAACTTCAGATGGGTAGCTAGATTTGTATATTTGGGTGTCATCAGCGTACAATTGGTGAGACACTGAATGATGATCTATGACACTTGAAGGTGACTGAGTATATAGAATGAAGAGAACAGGTCCAAGAACAGACCCCTGTGGAACACCATAACATAGATCAACTGGGCTGAAGTGTATTCCATTTGCAGATACAATTGGTGTCCTTTTGACCAAGTAGGACTTGAACCACAGTAAGGCTGTATCAGGAATGCCAAATACATGCTGGAAATGGTGAAGTAATATATCATGGTCTATCGTGTCAAATGCTGCAGAAAAATCAAGGATTGTGAGGACTGTAATCTTTCCACTATCCAAAGCAGAGAGAAAGTCATTAATTACTTTTAGAAGAGCAGTTTCAGTACTGTGGCAAGGGCGATATGCAGATTGCACATTGCTAAAAAGACTGTTTGAATTCAGATGAGATGCAAGCTGGGATAGAACAACCTTTCCTAAGATTTTTTTTATATGAATGGGAGATTAGAAACTGGGCGGTAGTTCTTTAAATCGTTATGGTCTAGCGTTGGTTTCTTCAGCACAGGCTTTGCAATGGCAGTTTTGAAAACTTATGGGAATTTCCCTGATGAGAGAGAGGTATTAATAACACCAGTTAGTGAAGGCAATATTGGAACTAAGCACTCAAGCAGCAGTGATGATGTAATTGGATCAAGTTCACTTGAGTTTGGTGCACTCTTCATCAGGATTGTACGTACAAAATCCATAGAGACAGGTTCAAATGCTGCTAATGGTTGCCGCTTAAATTCTGTATCCCAACTGTATATTGACCACGAGCCAATTGAAATTGTGGCGTCAAGCTTATCTCTAATGGTTTATACTTTGTCACGAAAGAAATATGCAAACATGTCCGGAAGGTCGACTGGAGAGAAGGTTGCTGGAAGTAGTGTAGATTTGTTCCTTGACATTATCTTGTTAGTAATCTTGAAGAGCTCTTTGCAGCTGGAACTTTCCATGATCTTAGTAGTGTAGTGGGCTGATTTCGCTGCATGGACTATATTTGTGACATTCGTCTTAGCGGCTTCATATATTTGCTTATGAATAGTGAGTCTGGTGGAAAGCTAGAGCCTCTCAGCTTTACGGTGGTCTCTGCTAACAGCGCGAAGCTGGTCCCTAACACTGCTATACCATAGAGAACACGTTTGAATTGATACTCTGCACTTGATAGCTGGGGCATGTTTGTCAAGCAATAAACGAAGGCATTTATCGAGTTGTTCTGCGGTAGGAGGCAAGCAAGTTGTCCTGAACTGTATATAAGACTGAGGCCATTTTTATTCTTATAGTGTTCAGAGAGGAAGAGCACAATATAATGTTTCTACTTGTCCTTGATCTGATGGCTTATTCCTTTAAGCAACAAACAGTTGAGTTAACTTCATTTGTACCTAATGGAGATCTCAGCTCACTCACCACAAATTTAAAGTCACAACCAAATATCAAGCAAGCTAACACTAATCAATCCCCCTCTGTAATATGCAATGGCAAAGCATCGCCTGTTTCTTTGTTTTAATAACATGCATATCTATAGGATGATATTGTGAATAAACACTATGTTAAGTTCATGAATGATGAGAAATACTGACATGTATTTAGTACAATTTCATTTGATTGCAAGGAAAATCATGAACGTTAAAAATTGCGTAAGCTTGTAATGACTCTATCTGATACTAATACCGCGACATGGGTATACCAGTATATAATCTTCTCTGCATCACTGTTTTATTTCTGTATTTTTTTTTGTAAGTGATAGATTCAGGAAATTAGGTTTTTTACCTAAACCATGTACACTGTAATTAGAAAACCATAAAAATAACGTATGTCACATTATTTGAAGATGAAACTTGTTTCCCCTGCCTACCCCCCCCCCCCGCATATAACCCTCGCTGTATTTATCTCTATGGAAGGGCTGTCATTTCTCATGCAGTAGGGACTGACAAATGAAGGGACAAACAGGCCATATACCTAATGGTGACTACACCTATCTGATATCACTCCCAGAAAGCAGCAAAAATGTAATAATTTTGGTGCAAAAATTACCAAATGCTGTTAATATTTTTATTTATCTGGGTGGGCAGGATTTGTGAGGTAATATATGTCCTCATAATACATTGTGATCATATTAGATATTATAGAAACAACATAGTTCAATCTGATAATTGGTTTCTCTGTTCAGTACTTCTTAAAGACATGTGATAAGGCACATGGTGAACGATATGAGTCATGGAAAGTGATACATATAATTGACTATAGTAACATTTATATTTTATTGAATGTAAATGATATTTTGCACATAATTATTGAATGAAATCGTGTGTAATGTGTACAAGCAAAGTCATTCGGAAAAATTACTTCCAAACATTAGAGCATTGCCTAATAAATAAATAAATGTATTACTGTAGATAATTGGACAGTTCCTTGTGGATGTTAGATGATAAACTAACTGTTTTTTCCCTTACAGTTGAATTCCATTACTAATGTGTTGAAGTCAATTGAACAAAAACTTGGAGCCAAACAGACAATCCCTGGGGAAACTGAAGAAATAGAATGTATTGTACTTTTCTTTCGATTTTCCTTCACACTATTTTGTACTGCTGTTATTCTTTCATTATGAAAATTAAAATGAATATTTATAAATAATATTAATTCACACTCATGTTGCATATGTGTTATTAACATGGTTAAGATACATAAAGAATGTTAATTTTTCAAGTTCTTTGTGTTTTAGTGTAGGATTTTTTTTCCATCTCGCATGATGTTTGTATTGTCTCACATGTCATCCATTTAGCTTGTGCATTGTTACTCAGTGTCACAATATAATGAACTCATTGCGTTCATTACGCCACAAGCATTTGTCACATATCCATATCAAATATGTTATCTGGCCATAATGTCTTAGGGAAGCTGCCATTACCTTGCAAATCAATCCCATCCAGCTAACATATTTAGCAATGGAAGCTACATCTTGTCTGGCCATGTGAATGGCAGTCAGCCAGACTGATCTTCCGATGATGTACAGGTTGGTGACAAACTTGTGTCATAATTCAGTTACTGCTTCCCCCTCATGCTGAACAGCACACTTTGCCCTGTCATAGAGACCTTGCACTCCAAGGTTATCTGGAATCAAGCTTAGATGACTTTCCCTCTGACATGGAAGTAATTTCCATCTCTGTTTTCAACTTTTCTGGTTTCTTTCTGTCAGCACCTTTCTTTAGTCAAAATTACTGAACACATTGTCCATAGACTCCAACATACCTGCAAGGGTCGCTAGTCCTTTCACTCAAATCTGGACTTCAAGCAGAGCTTATTTAAGGTGCAGGTAGGCTATAGTAAATTCTTGTTAATTTAGATGTATAAATATTGTGGTTACAGATATATACAGGTAAGTTTTCTATAGATATGATGAGATAGAAGCTCTCCAAAACATATAGGTAGCAGTGATGCTTCATGAATGTTTCCTGTATAGGCTGTTGTCTAGTTATATCTACAGATAGTTTATACTAAGTTAAAATTCTAGTTGTGGTATATATATTGACGATTTCAGTTTTTCTCTATAGCCTTCTATGAACTTTTGGCATACAAGTATTTGTTTTATAGTTGGAACCTCAGTCACAGCCACTCACTAAGTTGATAAACATGTTTGCATAGCTGGATACTCAGGTCAATATTGTCTGGTTTGCCTATTTTGCTTATTAATAAAGGCATGGCAAATGCAAAACTGTAAACATTGGAAACACACGAATGACAATTACTCATCATATTTTCTAGAATATCAATGGGTAGCATTACTGGCATGATCTGCACAAGGGAAGGTGCACCAATAATCCCTCAGTGACAAGGACACTATTATAGTTTATGCAGTGACTGCCATTCAGGAGATGATTATCACTCAAGGGTTTGTCAGCCATGATCCATCATATAAACAGGTTTCAGGGACAACAACTGCAAATGTTCTCACCCTCATCGCCTTAGCGCCATAAACTTTTTGGTGGAGCTTATGGGTCTAATATGGTCGAGTGCAATGACCATTCACCTTCATTGGTCACTCTTAAGCTTGACTAAAATCAATCCATGACAGAAATTCAAGTAATGTCTTGCTTGTCACAACCATGGGCCTGCTCTATGGAACACATATCCTAGAACCCTTCTTCATTGAGATCTCAACTGCATGACTATAGAAAAGTAGCACTATTCTGTCAAGATTGGACATATTTAGAAGGTCTTATGTGGTAAATACCATAGTTGATCTCACCCTTCAAGACACATGATGCCAACTCTTTGTCCAGTGTGCACACTTAATCAGGCGCTCACATGAACCAATTACCAGTAGAGTGACAAAAGACTTGTGATGCACACAGTGAACATCTCTGAGTGCACCAGTAAACAAGAAACTTGTAATGTCTTTGTTCTTCAAGCTTTGAGAGATACACTTAATGATTGCTAGTCATACACCTCCCTCCATCAGACAGTCCTCTCCCGCTACATCTTGGATTGCACTTAAGACTTCAGATTCAAATTACCCTCTCTTAGTGATGAAGACATGTTCTTACAAGCTTAAACTCACAGTGGCAGAGGAAGAATCCGCCTATCAAGCCTTGGTTTAGCAAGCCTTTTGGTTGACACGAAACATGTGTCATCCCAGTCCTAATCCATCTTCATGATTAAAGTTGATTTCGTACTCAAAAGAGTCATTGACCTCATGGGTCTCCAAATATATTACCTCAGTGAGTTTCGTTTTTGCAATGTCATCTTCCATCTAACTTCAACAAGAGATACTATGGCACACTTACCGATGCACTACCAATACAACAAATACAACACATAGAAGCAGATAGTGATATTGCTTCCTTGTGAATGACAAAGCCATCTTCTGCTCATGTGAACTGGAAAGCCTTTAAGGAATCTCAGCAACTTGTCAGAAACGCTGGACCTCGTGTTGACTGAGACACTTCAACAAAACAAGAGCTGTCTGTCACCTCCCACCTTGAATTTCACAGGACACATGTGGAAGTCATTGGCATAAAGGACTCGTCAACTTAATAGAGCTGCTTAACACTTGCTGACAAATGCAACATCACAGCAGCAATAAATCTAGAACTGGCAGAAAGAAATTCAGTTTTCTCCACTTCTTCCTTCTTATGATCACCACAAATACAAGATCAGATCACAGCCTTTCTCATGCAGACTCTTGTTTAATGGCCAGGTGGAGAAAGTAGTTTTGCACAGCCTTAGCGTTTAAGAAGTGTTCTAGATAGTTCCCGAAGGGACAAAGAAAAGACTACTAAAACACTAAACACAACAAACCAATCCTGTACCCCATGGGATCAATGGTTCTCAAGAACTAAGGTGGATAAGAAGACAAGATAAGGCGATCATTTTCACTATTGTTCTATTCTTACCACCTTCCTGCTAACAAGAAATGATGTCCCACTAATTCCACCTTAGGCAAACATCAAATTGAGAATAATATTGTTTTATGTGGCTGAAACAGAACAACCTGTTGTACATATCATTGGAACAAACATGTTTTGGAATGCCCCATTATCATGTTCATCACAGCATTACCAGAATCCAGACTGTTTAAGATGTCACTAAAGACCCATTCAAGACAAACATCTCAATAAATGAAGGGAATGATCTTTAACAAGGTCAACATCACTCTGTGTCCATTGTTAGATGTAAGTGCATGCAATTGTTTCATTCATTCCTCCCGATTAAGAATTGAACACCATGGCTTGTTTTACAATGTAGTACAGTAAGGGAGTCTCTGACTTCCCTAACTTGTTGGCAGACATCTCAATGGAGATACCACTGAAAAAAGATCTACTGTTGCAGCTTAGAAGGTCCCGCCCACACAACAACCCACAGATTCTCCACATTTTGTCCAGGCATATATCAAATTGTCTATCTACTAATGTCGGTTTTAAAGCAAGGTTGCAGACTGTAATGCCAGGCTAGACGAAAATTAAATTCCAACACTTACAATGCCAACTACAGAACATTGCATAACTAGTCTAGAATGGAAACATGTTGATCAGATATGCACCTTGGTCAATTTGTTTTTTAAGAGAATGACTTTTTGTTTTGGTGTTTATTATTAAAGGCACCAAATATATATATATATATATATATATATATATATATATATATATATATATATATATATATATATATATATATATATATATATATATATATATATGAGTTTTCTATGGGTTGCAGCATATAGTCAGAACCTCACCTTTCGGCATTTATCAAGTATTTTGATATCGAAAGCCCAGTATATCACTAATATCTAGGTGGAATTATGCATATGGTCTTTGGTCATTGCCCAGCTCAATGAGTCATGCTTGATACCAACATCGTTCCTATAAGATGATCTTCCCTCTTTCCATGGCATCAACGAGAATACAGAATGTACTTAATGCCTTTTCAGTTTTGCCTTGGTGTCAGACTTCCTTTCTGGTAAGTACCTTTGGTAACCCATTAACCATTTGAACCATTAGATTCAGCAGGCTATTGTGCTAGGGATAATCAACATGGACCCCATTGCCTGGTTATTTTTATTTTGGCTAAATCAAAAGCTGAAGTGTACAAGTTTTCATTCCTCCCAAAGGTACATACTATAGTTCAGTAGCCCTTACCTTGATGTGAATTATTCTATCAAAAATAGACCCTTTCATTTTCTGAGACATCTTTCCTTTATGAGAATCAATGCCCACGATGTAAAATTATTTTTACATTTGGGCCTGTTTTAATAATTCTTTTCTGGATGGTGTTATGCACCTAATGTCATGTGTCTCACTCAACCTTAGTTTTGTTTGCTGTGGCAGTAGCACAGCAACATCTAAGCAGTATTGTATGTCCCAGCAGTTAGTCCAACCATCTTCTGGTCTGCAGCATTCCGTTTCCTGCTGACAATATATGTTATATTCAATCTGGGAGCTAGTTATGGGGCCCATCAAACCCATTTAGTGCTGGAAACGTCAGCAACATGATGTTAATAATCAGTGTGCCACTACATAGAAAATGAGAGCAATCTATTGATAATAAGTAGGTGTTACATAATTATTAGTCCCTAAACCCACCCATCAAGAAAGAGCAAACTATACTTCATTTAAATATGCTGCTTGATCGGTAAGCTTCATTCATAATTTAATTCTCTCTCTGTGCGTTAAATGGCTTTTAATGTAAATATTTAGATGTCATCAATAAGTCATAGTACATGTCCTTATTATCGATGCCAATCAGAGAATATAATAAAACATGGTACACCACATAATTGGTGTGTTGAGGGAAAACATTTTGTTAATGTCTGCAATCATTATAACTTCATCCATCCTTTACAAGCTCAGTTCATGCAGCAAAATCATCCCACTATAGCACTTGGATCACTGAAAATACCAGCTGCAAAGAGTTCATTGAGATTACGAACAAGCTAATGTCAAGGAAGAAATATACACCAATTCGAAGACCTTCTTTCCAGTCAAACTTTTGGACCTGTTTGCAAAGTTTTTCAATGACAAAGTTCAATCCATTAGAGATAAACTTGACAACACATATTCAACCGACTCATTATTACCATACAGTTTTGACAAGGAGTATGTACAACAACCTTTAACATCATTTCTCTATGGATTTGGTCCACACAGCTGTGATAAAAATTGTCCCAAATGATGTGAATTCAAGATGATTCTGATAGCGCTGCTGTTTCTTAGATTGAATATTTATCTTCACTAACCAGTGTCATCAATAGTCCTTTTATCGGAAAAATTCCCATCATTTTCAAAACTGCCATCATGGACACCTTCTGATGAAGAAACTGACACTCGACCATAATGGTTTAAAGAGCTACCGCCCATTATATAACCTCTCATTCATTTCAAAACAATTGTTATATTCCAAAATGTATCTCATCTGAATTCAAATAGTCTGTTTAGCAATGTACTATCTGCATTTCGCCCTCGCTATAGTACTGCAACTGCCTTTCTGATGGTAGTTAATGACCTCTCTGCTGTGGATAGTGGAAAAATTACAGACGTCAACCTCCATGACTTGTCTTCAGCATTTGACACAATAGACCATAATATATCACTTCACAATCTCCAACATGTATTTGGTATTAACAATACAGCCTTACTATTGTTCAAATTGGTTTTAATCAACAGGACATATATTCTATTTGCAAATGAAAACATTCCATCCCAGCTGATTTATGTTTGGTTTTCTTCTAGGCTCTATTCTCGGTGCCATTCTCTGCATTATGTACACTCAGCAGCTCTCAGGTATCATTGATTTACATCCAGTGTGTCACCAGTTGTACACTTATGACACTCAAATATACATATCTAGCTGTGCAACAAAATAACCAAGTTGGATTTCAGATTTATAACAGAACACTGTTGATGGTGATACAAATACAATGTTTATTGGTGAATGACTTGAATGAGAAAACAATTATGATTAATATGTGCATGTATAAGATCCAGATAGTGGACAAATTAACATAACTTGCACAAACCTAATAACAAATGAAAATACAAATAAAGACCTTACGCAGTACAAGGACAAAGGTGAATGCTTCTCAGTAATTTCACATGATGAAACGAATGTATTTTACTCAAATAGTAAAACTGAATTGACTTTGATAGTGACAAATTAGGTATTTACTAAAAAAGTACAATGATGAAAACAAAGGGACAGATATCATACAAAATATCTTTACAATTCCAAAACACTGTGTATTACAAACCCTAAAATTAGCCCATGGCTAAAAGATTACATATATGGAGTTACACATTCCATCACCAGCACACTTAGCAACCAGTCACACTGGTCAATCAATCAGTCAGTATTCCAGGTAGTCACCGACAATCATTAAATTCCTTGGTCCATCAAGCGCCCACCAATCAGTTAACAATGCCTGATCACCTGCTACTTGACCAGCAACACTGTTCACTACGGCTGCTATGGTTCATCTTCTACTGTTAGCTCTATAGCTGGTACCACATCGACTCCGATCAGCTGAAAATACATCTAATAACATGTATTATGCATGACATGGGCATATACAATAAAACGTAATGACATTATATACGGTAAGCTATACAATTACATTATCAACGCAATAGTTACAAAACAATAAACAGGCTCAGAATCAAACCTACCCATGCCCGATAAGAATCCTGTATTACTAAACGTTTCTTAAAAATGGAACTTTTTATTGCTAATATAAATCTCTTGTTAAGTCACAAACAAGAATATTAACTATTTGCATTATACTACATAAGCTGAAGCTACATAGAAAATATATAAAACTAAATGTGGTAGTATAATGGTTATAACTTGTACACAGAAAATTAATAAATAACTCAGATACCTCTATAGCTGAAGATATGCAATCCTTTAAGTAGACTGCTCAACGACAAGATGTTCCGTAATGTGTAGATTTAGTCTTACAGTGAGGCATTTATACACAGACAATGCAACCATACATCATCTGTGCACTGGAAGTATTCTGTTTTTCCCAACGAAAGCACTTCGTGTGTGCACCATAGGATGAACCGAACTCACTGTTTCAAAATATTGTACAATATACATAAATCACCTTCGGGTGTTGTTGTACACAAAAAATAATCCCAAGTACATGCATTTAATAAATAAAGGGATTTATACAATTCCATGACAAGCTGCCCAACTGGAGTTGAGGCTACCATCCAAGGCGTAGAGAGGTGCCTTTCTCTTGTGAAGTCATATGACATGCAACAGATGAATGATAATAAAATTGAAGCCATCATGATCACCATGAAAAGATTTTCTAATTCACATTCATTACCTCAAACAATATGTGTCAGCAAATACCAATACTAAAATTGCACTCAGTATGAAACCTAGGTGTCACTCTCAACAGTACACTTTCATTACACCAACATGTAATGAACATGTGCAAGGCTACGTATCTTGAGCTAAGATACATCAGTTCCATTCGCAATTCTCGTTCATATGCCATACTGACATATAACTTCCAATTACTATCACCTGAATTAGCCAATGCAAGTCCTGTACAGGTATGTATCAGAGTTCCTATCACTCTCTCATATCAGCTGAATTATTCATTGCAAATCCTGAACATTAGTGTTGCTTCCTGTCACAACAAAATGTTCAATGCAAATTTTGTACAAACATGGTCAAGGCAATCATACACAGGAATGTGCCAGAACACCTAGAAGGGTCTCCTATCACCCTAATTGGTGCAGACAAATCAAGAATACATATGTGCTAGACCACTTATTGTTATCTACATCACATACAAAATTGATCAAATCAAGTCCTGTACATATATGTTTAAGAGAGTCTAGCAGTGGTTCCAGTCACCTGAATTGGTCTTTGCAGATATTAAAATTATGTGCCAGAGCATTCCACAGTCTCTCCTATCTCCTCAACTGGTTCAAATAATTCCTGTGCTGATATTTACCATATCACCCTCTGAATTGGTTCAAGCTATCCTGTACAGATTTATACAAGATGGAGGATCAAATGTATATGTTGCAATCATGATTCTATATGGTAAAGATGGGACTCTGAAACACCACCTGTTATTCTGCATATCGATATTGTGTAGTTTACTTTGGTCAGTAATTAATGATATAGGACTAGTAGCATCTATTCTGTATTGATTGTAAGTTATTAATAGGGCTGTTTACAAATGCTGAGTTCTGCTTTTGTGACCTGTTTCCACTGTTGCCATTGGCACTATATAATGTTGTACCTAATGGTGTGATTGTGTAACCTCACACTAAATAAAACCGCACCAAAGCTGGAGGGATCAGTTAAGAAAATACTTTGAAAATGAGGGAGAGAGCCATTGATGTGTATGATGTCACTACCAATTTCCTTAGTGGTTTCATTGGATTTTATTTCTTAACTGCAAATAAAAATAAGAGATTTGCCTGATTTGTGCAATATCCTATAATATATTTTGGTATATAATTATGATGTTCATGTTTACAAAATAATAATGCAGTATACATTTATGTGAATATATTACATTTAATAATAATGCAGTATACATTTATGTGAATATATTACAATTAATAACAAATTATTCTATTGTGTAACTTGACTTTTTTCCAGGCTAGTGCTCCAGGTATCACCAAAGTGCTCATATTTACAAGCTAGTACCTGATGTTGGAGGTGAGAAAGGCAAATGCCGCCTTATGAAGATGCTAAATCTACAACTTCCATTGACTCCCCGTATCTAGTGCATGTGCAGAGAACAAGTCAGTTTCCTACGAGATGTTGACTGGAATGGAATTTGATTGTTTCGTTTAGAGGATACTACATAATAAATGTTGATAGGGATTGACTATTTTATACCTTAATTAAACAAGTCTCTAAGCAGAAAGTGACCTATTTATCTTTTGGACATTTCAGATGTCTCAAAATTGTTTCATATTCTCCCTTCAAATGTATATTGGAAGGGGGTATTTTTGTCCATCTGTCTGTATGAGTGTTAATCCATCCATTGACATTTTCTTCTTAGAGCGAAGCACTCAGACTTTCAAAGGTTTTGTAAACAAAATGCCTGTACAAAGCAAGCAGTTTGTATGGGGTAACTTTTATAATTGTCATCACTTAATGTTTATACATTACCGTGCAAGTAAGTCTAGCATAAGTTGTGTATCAACTGAGGGTACTGAACCATGGGGTAACTAATTTTCAGTAGTAGACTTTACACTACTTGGGGACCAATATTATATATTATTGTTTTCATGACTGGTGCACATATAAAGTCATAGGCAATTGAACTTGGTATTTTGGAAGTTTAATTAAAGGAGTGCATTTTCTTTACCATTGTACAGTTGTTTCTGGGTGCAGTTTATTAAAAGTCCTTTGAACAAACCTTTTGCCAATAGTCATATCTTTTTGATGTATTTGTTTTTTGTCTCTTAAGAGTCTGCTATACAGTTATTCTGTTCTTCTGAGAGAGAGATCAGTACAAGATGAAGTTGCTTTGCATTGGCAACATGCACGATAGAAAGACGTTTGGCATATATCTATCCTGTTTGCATGTACTGTGACTGAAATTGCTTTCGTTGTGGTAATAATGCATATGTAAGACAGATAATTCATAACGATGGCTGGTCCCATATGGTTGAAAATGAACTTGAACTAGCTGAAGATACAGTAGTTTTTATGGTTATTTAAATAGGAAAACGGAATTTGGTAAGAGTAGGAAAAATCAGATTCTGAATGTGCAAGAAATGAATTACAAAAGTTATGCAAAGTTTAAAAGTGTTATTGGCTTATTTTGTTTCTAAAGATACATTTGAAGTTCATGATTCAAAATGGCAAAGTGTAGCCAGCAGTCTACTGTGAAGGTCTGTAGGCTTTATAACTCAGACTACACATATGAATCATACAGTAAAATAAATGAAATTAAAAGTTATTTTGACAATTCTTAAGATATACAATTTTTCACATATGCAAGGGTTGGGGGTGGGGTGGGCTATATTTTTTGTCTTTAAATAACCACTATAACCAGTGAGTAAAACTTTGGAAAATCTTTATCTTTTAAACATTGACTAAGTGTGAAGGTACAGAGCTGAACAAATATATCTCAGAAGTTTGAGTTTATAATGCACCTCTTTCAGGATGCTGATAAACTATATTTAGGAATTAAACTGTTTTGGTGTTATGAAGAGAAAATGGAATCATATGATATTACTGGTTCAGTCAAAGTAAATATTATTATGGTTCTTGTACATTTTGTACCACCCATTTCTTCTATTTCAGCTGTGGTTAATATTCAGTACAGATTTATTGAAAATTCATCAATTGAAAAGTCACAATTACACAATGTTAAAAATTCTTGTAATGGCTTCAACTCCTTTTTACACAATTTAATGCCAGAAATATGTCTGTGATCTTGACACAATAGCTTAGTTGAACCATATTTTGTTGTAAAATCATAA
>JAPYKE020000549.1:0-52202 GCA_028554795.2 Sinohyriopsis cumingii
CGTAATTGCCGCGTTAAATAACGAGATTACCCGAGCAATCAACATGAAGCCCAGCGACGCGATTAAAGAAATGTATATACCCGGAAGATCAAAAATAGATAGCGTTTCCAAGCCGATTCTCGGCGATGTTACCGTGAGATATCTATATGAACCAGGAGAGCTTGAAGGCGGTAAAAAAAGAGCTACTGATCCTATTTGGAGTGTTACCACACATAACATATCAACGATAACACGATCAACTGGTAGACCACCGATCTATAGACTGGATTCAACTGCTCCTCAGCGCGGATTTACTCGCGAGCAACTACAAGTGATACCTGACGATACTCAATTACCCCCACGTGGCCTTAACTAGCGCCGTTGCGTCTATTGCACTCAAGACAGGTCAACCTCACATTGTTTTTGACATGACCGAGACTGTTATCGATCCTGTCCACGGTAAATTGGCGAGCGTCTTTATCCGAATAGCGCCAACTCATTATACAATTGCAACTCGCACAGTGATTATTCTGTTGTTGTCGTAACGCAATTATTAATTCGGCATCAATATCAAAACGCCGCTGTTTTTTTTTATCCTGTTGGCGGTAACCCGAGAGTTTTCTATCAATGACGCTTGCATCGATGGTGACTCCGTCGGTAACTCCGTCACTGACTCCGTCACTGGCTTCGTCAATAACAATTCTTCGAAGCTGATTTATCCTTCGTACTCGGGACACTGCAAGATAGACTAGATTCGACCATTCGATGCGATTATCAACCATCCAAACAATTGTGTCCGTGATGGTTAGTCCCTGCGAGGAATGTATTGTTGTTGCGTATCCTAGCGTCCACGGGGACTTATCAGCACGTAGCGCGTCCTCGACGACGCTGATATCAACGAGCACAATATCATTCAGCACGAGAATTTGTTTTTCTGTCCCCGACGCTGTCGGGGCCGGGATTTCAACTTCAATGTTCTGCCGCCGTGTATCCGCGGGTCTATAACATAACGGCACTGGACGCGTTGGAAACTTTTCCTTATGCAACGTAAACAACTTCCGCTGAAGTGTGTCCCTGACTATCTTTCTACTCGCTACAATCAAATCGTTTGGTCTCCATGTTTCCCAGAATTCATTTAACGGCGTTTCCGGAATCACCTCGCGGATTATTTCACACTGAATTCTATCCGGCTGTAATCTGATTAATTTTTTAACCCCGCGCAGTTGTTCATCAAGTGCCCGGTAATCAGTATCGGTTTCTTCATAATAGTCCACGAACTCGCTCAACCAATCATGTGGACCCTCGCCGACAAATGGTGGTGGTTGGCCATGGTCGCCACACATGATCACCGCTGTATTCGCGCGCAGCAACCACTCAAGAAACATTTGTAAAACGTCTAACGAAACAGTACATATCTCATCCCAGATGATAATATCGGGAATAAATTTTTCACCCATTCGATCAGGAGTCCACTCACCGCCGCTGTATCGAAAAAAGCTGTGATAAGTAACGGCGTCAACATTTCGTTGTTTTATTTCTCGCGCTAGTCTATGGGTCGGTGTAAGCACGATTATACTTGCCCGCGTTCGAAATAATTCAATTGCCCGAGTCGTCTTTCCTGACCCGCCACAGCCGCTTAAATAAACTGTTTTGTGTCTACAAATTGGATCAGAACACGGTGGTGCATTAGACCATTCTGATAAATTATCACCGCGTAAGTAGTCGTTCTCAACGGTGACATCTGCTGACGGGGAATAATCGCGTCGTATTTCATTTTTAATTCTCCATGTACCCCAACTCTCGTCCGGACTAGTAAACTCGGCTACGTTTCCCTTATACGCTACGTCAATATAAAACGAATCAACTGCTACTCTAACCGCGGTATCGGGGAATCTATTTATCATCGAGAATAAATTGATAGCGGCATAACCCAGCATAGACGCCCTCAAATGCGGGTATGCTGGGCTGTCTCCATCGCTGTAGGTAACAACTGTACCCAACCTCGTTCCATTGGACAAGAAAGCTGTTTTGCAGTTCACGTATCTATTTTTTGCCACTGCGTCCTTGATTACGAAATCATATTCTGCGTCATCTATAATCAGCCGTGAGCAATATCGTTTGTAGTCGCAGTTTCTTCCACCTTGTGTGAACTTACCAATTATTCTTCTACCGAGATCTTTTGCCTCGCAGTTTCGTTGGTTGAATATCTTTTTGGACCATTCGATGATATATTCCTCGTCGGCATCAATGTGTGCTCTGGACTCGTCAATTATGCTATCTAGACGCTCTGGTTCTGGTAACCAGACTTCAGTCTGCGCCCGGTATGATATAATCGCGTCACTGACAATCAACGATACAAGCATGCTACAATCAATCATATACCGTAGCAGCGCTATTGGAAGCCATCTCTTTTCAGCCATGTGTCTACCGATCCAAATATAGCAACAGCGATGGAGTCCTGCCGCGAATTCAAATGATACTATGCGAGCGAATCCGGTTAAATCAAAATCAGGCAGTGGTCCATTAATAGCAACACGAGTCATTTCATGTCTGGGGTGTCCAAATCGTTTGAAATACTCAGCGGCGGATCCATACCCGAGAAAACTCGCTGGATAACAGGCAACCATATCAACCGAGATCATAGCGTCGCGGTTGTATCCAGTGTTCCATAATCCACCGTGATAATACTCCAAACAACTGGATTGTACATCCGGTAGAAATTCCTTGCGCGTTGGTCTCCACGCATTTTTCCTTGCTGCAACATGAGCCGCAACCGATGGAATCGTAAAACAATTTGTTAGCAGTTGTTCATCATGCTCCTCAAATTCTATGGCGGTTTTTTTCATCCTGTTGTGAAATGCTTCAGTGCGATATAATTCACCGTTTGGCCTTACAAACTGATCAAAGGTATCCGCATCGTTTTCAGCGCTGCGAAGTAACCACACTGATACAGGGTCGTTTTTACACAAGTAGGCAATAGCATCAAATAGTTTCCTCTCCGCGAGAAAACCGTCCTTGGAGAATTGTTCTCCCAGGAATTCTTCGGGTATATACTTTACTGTTCTATTCCGTGGAAATATTGTGATCACGGGCGTCCATGCGTGTTCGTTATGATCGATAATTTTGATTGGGGCTCCCTTTGATTTGTACTTTGATTCGTGTAATACTTCACCGGTGATCGTTGTAACGGTTATTGGAAATCTCAGCGATGTTTCTAATCTCGCTATGTCGCTGATGGTCGCTCCACGCTCTTTTACGGTTAGTTCCCACTGGTTGATTTTGCTACGTCGTAAATCAGTCAATTTGTTTCCTCGACATGCATTTGTAAAATGCTCTATTATTCGTTCTGCTACACAATTTATCCCCGTTGACTGTTTCATCGGTTTCAGTTTTCCGATATCAGGTTTCTTATTTAACGGGTATATTCCATAAACAACTGCTGTTTCAGGATACGCTCGTTCATAGTATGGTCTGTCAATTCCGGTTAACAACCCCGGCTTGGAGTCGCGGCTGACAGTGACTGTTTTCTTGTCGCTGAAAACTGGTTCAAATTTATCACGTATGATCCAATCGCCTGATTCCACCCGGACAATGAATTTTACTCTGAAGAAATACCTTTTACTGTCAAGTTGTGATATTATCATTGCTGCGCGGTTGTCGTTCATGGTAGCATCAACAACACCATCAATTCGAAATGTTGACCAACTATGAGATGCACCATCACGTTTGAATTCATTGATACAATCGCGTATTTTATTCAACAGGGTTTTATCGTTTATTAACGCTTTTGGTGTGTCCTTGAGGACTCTATCGAGATTGAACTTAATATTTTTCCAGGGCTTAATTACTGCTAATCTCTCAAACTCATCCATATAATTAAAACAAGTATTTAAATGAAAGAATATAGTATAATGAATCACTGCAAATGGTTGATGATTGGGTCGACAACCCCGTGCAATAAATCATGTAGAGGTGAATTCTGCGGGTATCATTTACAAAGCGTTCGTAATGGTTCTCTTGGCCCCCTCCCGTGCTTGGTTTGTCACGTCGGTGTAAGAGGAAAATCGCAGTTGTGTATTAATTGTGGCGGAAAGCGATACAGGGAACTAAAACGCTATTATGACAAGCGAATTAAAAACGCCGTCATTGACCCCACCGCCGATTTCGTCATTAAAACCCCCCAAGACTACGTTGAAAGATTCATAATTAAACCAAATAATAAATTAGACAAGTAGTATTATTATACAAATGGACCAAGAATTTCAGCCGCATCCCCTGGTCGTCAATTACGAGGCATCTCGCGACGGCATTGTTAGAAATCGTAGACTGAAGAAGCCGGTTGGATGGAAAAATAATCAGGGGTATTTGATGTTTGGTGCCGGAAAAAAGAAGTATTATGTTCACAGGATTGTATTTGAAGCATTCAACGGATTAATCGAAAATGGGCTTGTGATTGATCATATTAATAATAATAAGACTGATAATTCTCTTACAAACTTACAAGCTATCTCGCAAAGTCAGAATACCAAAAAAGGCCAAACCGGTAAATACCCAAAGAAAGCAAAACCCGTAAAGTCATTTGATACAACAACTCACGAAGAAAAAATATTTCAGTCGATGAATGAGGCAGGAAAATATTTTGACATTTATATCGCCTCAATACGATTTGTTGCAGAAGGAATACAGAATTCAGCGATCTCAAAAAAGACCGGGCATAGAATTCGATTTTCATATATAACAGAAATCAGCGAGTGACAAGGTCACCGTGACGAAGTCACCGGCGCCTATGGCGCTGACGAGGTCACGTCTAACGAATTATTAAACACCTTCGGAATTGATACACGGGGTTTCATTTTTCTTTTTATTTAAAAACAAGATGTTTTATAAGAATAATGAATATCGAAGACATCAATAATATATTAGCCGAGATTTCAAAATTAAAAAATCAAGGAATTGAATTATCTGATGGTCTCGACAGTGAAAAAATATTATCCGATTATGAAATTATTAACGAGCAATCAAAACGGGGACGTTTTACCCTGGCCCGCGAGTACTTTTTTATAAAACGATTACAACATACGATCAATGAAAACTTGTACCACAATGACGCAAATGCATTCATTGGACTATTCACTGCCGTTGAAATAATACGAAAAAAACTCGGACGTGTTTATGAACGACGCCGGGAGATTTCTAGTAAGATCAAAAACATTAGAAGGATTATAGACGAAAACTCCGTGGATCCCCCGATGGTACACTCGGCGGAAAATTAGAAAATTGCGGATCAATTTACAATAATGGTAGGTGAATCACTTACTACTCGGCTAGCCAGAGAGCGGCTAGCAGCGCTTAGAAAGTTTATACCGTTACGAGACAGAGTGAGAGAGAAACTTCAAACGCGACAACAAATGCAAACTGATTTTGCTGTTGGAAGTGAACAGTTATTTGCCCCGGTAACTAAAGCGACTAAGGATGTTACGGCGGTAACTGTACCCGTTCTTGGTGCGCTTGAAAAGATAGCGGCAGAGACAAAACAAACAAAAAGGTCTTTAGAAACACTCCCTGCAAAAATAGCGGCTGCTACAACACGGAGGCCACCACCACTCGCTATAACCGAACCACAAGAACCTTATGTTACAATGGCCGACGAGGAAGAATTAGGTGCTACTGCGAAAGAACCAGAAGAAGAAATACCCGAAGAAACACCAGAAGAAGAAATACCGGAAGAAAAAGAGGGGAATATACCCCGTATTGTACTCAAGAAGAGCACAATAGATGAAATTAGAGGCTTCAGCAACAGGGAAGAATTAATTAATTTTGCTGCCAACAATTTTACTAAGAGCATACGAGATAAGAAGCATATCAATAGCGGTTACGAGAAAAATATAAAGTCGTTAAAGGACTGGGCAAGAATAGTGTATTTAGCGAGTAAACATAAAGATGCATTACCACATCGTAGTAAATCCGATTACGACGCATTCCACAAGGAAGTTAAGAGTATAACACCAAAAAAAGGAAAAGGATACTCTGTTGGTAAAGAATCCTACGGCGTTACCTGTCCTAATAGTGTTCTCAGTGATATATCACGGCTGGAAGTACTAATCGGAGGAAAACGAGCCGGAAATAACTCTCCGGAAATAATCAATGAGGCCGCTGATATTTGCAAGCGGTTATTTGCAGGCGGTATTATGGACATTAATGCATATCGAACGCTCATAGACGAGCTCGTGGATGATTAATTGGAAAACTGGTGTTTTTAATAAGGATGATCATACACTACAACCATGATAAACCAGTACTCGTCTACGTGGTAAACTCGCGATTGCCTGTTTACCGCGCGTACTATGGAGATGGTCTCGGTAGCACCATTGCGGGGTTATTTACAAGAATGGCTCCAAAAGTAGCGCCGTTAGCCAAACAATTAGGAATGAAGGCTATTGATGTTATTCGTGATAAGGGAATCAGCGCTATTGGAGATGTTGCCGGAAAGGCGCTTTCAGCCGCGCGGGACAAACTAATGTCGTTGGTGAAATCCAAGAGATTTTCAAAAAGAAAACAGAAACCACCGGTAATGCCATCAACGACAGTGATGCCTGCAAATGTCAGTAAAGTAATAAATAACGCCGTGGAAGAAAAACTAGAGTCGTTGGCGACGACTCAGTCGTTGGCGACTTCGCCATCCGCCGATGCGGCAACCAACGCGCTCATGAACGCGATAGCGGGGAGTGGTTTAAATTCAAAGAATTTACGACGAAAACGACGTTGATGGATTTCAATTGAAAACATCAACATGATAAATAATAGAATGTTTGCGCGTACCGCTGATCCCGCGTTTGATATGGACGCCCCAGTGCGCAGGGATGATTCTGTCCGTGATTATCAATATTATTCTTATTATGCAGCGCAACCCGACCTACGATCGCGAATTGAACTTCAGGTCCAAGATACCAGTAAATATTTTTTGCCGTGTGAAGCGTTTATCGAAATTGAGGGAGAACTCGTGACAAATGCCGCCGATAATGCACCATACGCAGATGACCATCGTGTTCGAGTTGGCTTCGTCAACAACGGTATCATGGCGTTATTTGAGAGCGCCAGATATCTTATTGACGGGCGAGAAATTGAATCAATAGAACGCGAGGTTGATGTTGCAACGACGATAATTGGGTTAGCGAGATACTCGGATGATTATACAAGATCGGCGGGCCCATCTATAATGTTCGCAAAGGACACCACTAATAACGCTGACCATTTTCAGTACATCAACGTGCTGGTGGAAGGAGATACCGCAACTAACCCACAGGCTGAAGCAAATAACCCAGACCGCAGAGCAAGACCAGGCGCTAATTTCACTATTATAAAAAGCACCAACAATGATTACAATCTAGGATTCGCAGCACGAGTAGGAATGTTGCAAGGACCACGCTGACAGTTTTCATGCGCGATTCCACTCCATCACATATTTGGATTCTGCAGAAATGTCAGAAAAGTTATCTATGGGGCTAAGCATACAATCGCGCTGACGCGAAGGGGTGATGATAACAATGCAATATGGCATGCTGCTGGCGTCGCTGCCGGTAAAGTCATTTTAACTAAAATAGCATTGTGGATGCCGGTGCTGACTCCATCAGTTACCACGGAAGCACGATTGTTAGCATTTATGGAACAGGGAGGGAAATCGTTGTTGAGTTGGCTAGCGGTAACAACTGATGCTAAAGAGGATAACGTCGCCGATATGTTTACATGGCACCTGGCATCAAAACAAGGTGTTTCAGCCCCGCGTCATATATTTGTTGCGTTACAGAATAGGGAACGATTGGGTAATCAAGAACGCAGCCATATGATATTTGATCAATTAGGAGTCAAGGATGTTTCGCTGAGAATAAACGGACAACAGGAACCATCCGAGGATATACAGCTTAATTACGGCGACAACCATATCGCACGTGTGTATCATCGATTGCTGTCGTATATGGGTCGTGATCAAAACGTCGACACTGGTTTGCAAATATCACAACTTGATTTTAAAAACCTGTATCCGATTTATTATTTTTCGCTGGAACATCTTGATTTAACGAGACAATCCGTCGTTGATATACACTTCCGAGCTCGTATAGCCCCGGGTGGTGTTAATTATAGAGCGGTTGCTGTCATTCTCAGCGATAAATCAATGCTGTTGGAAGGTGTTGGTGGACGAATGAGAATCGTTGATGCGCCAGTGGAAAACATGTAATTGAAAGCACAAACGCGTTTACAATAAATGTCGTATAGTGTCGTCAGTGTAGAGTTGACTGATGGTCAAGTCAAGAAATTACGATCAAAGTCGGCTAAACAATGCGGAACCACAATAACGCTGAAGCCGTCACAGATGGCAGGTGGTAATCATAAGATATCGTTGACGGCGCGTCAAATAAAACATTTCAATGATGCGATGAAGAATAAAAAGGGTGTTCAAATAGATTTTTCAGCCGCAGCAATTAAAAACATGGAAAGGACCGGTGGGATATTTCCACTGTTGGCTGCGATTCCAGCGTTGTTGCCGCGGCCGCACCAGCAGTGGCTAAGGCGGCGGCGTTAGGAGCCGTTGGTACCGCGGCGGGGATGGCATTGAAGAAGGCAACCGGGAAAGGCTACAAAAAAAAACGACCCGTGGCCGGAAAGGGTCTAAGACTACCGGGAACCCCGTATTCATGGTACTCGGGAAAGGGTCTAAGACTACCAGGAACCGTTTATTGACTCGGGGGTCAATGACTCCTATGTCTAATTTTGATTTAATAGACGCCGCGAACGCGCTAGCGATAAAAAACTTCAGGGGTGTTTTTATGAGGGATCAATTACCGGCGGCGCCAAGGAATACTGAAACAGGCATAATTAACCTCGATGGGTCCTCCGGAGCGGGAACTCATTGGGTTGCGTACGCGATTGATCCTCGTGCAATCGTCTATTTTGATTCATACGGGTTAGCCCCGCCGAAAGAGTTCATGCGGTATGTCCGGGCGTGTTCAGCCCGGGCGTGTTCAGCCCGGGCGTGTTCAGCCCGGGTTTTTTATTCCACGCTGCCAACACAGCGATTAAGTGACCCACCGATATGTGGCCGTGAGGTATTGAACGTACTCGCGGCGATTTCATCATCGCGAAAACCACCTCATGTGGTTGTAAACGAATACACTAGTGGGGTTGTAGAAGCTCAACGGATTTTAGAGAATAACATTTACAATAATAATGATTGATATCTGGGGGCGACCGGTTTCGGCGCTGAAAGAATCCGCGGAAACGACCGCCGCCGACATAAAAAAACTAATTGAGGATGAAATCGCTGATATGTTGAATCTGACAAGTGTTGACCCGGGCGAAATAGTTGTATTTCAAGACCGCCAGGGTAAATTGAAATCCGGTAATGTGTCACTGAATGACGTTTTAATACGACAGCGTGATGCCGCCGAGAACGCTATCGCGCTGTATACCAGCGACGGACGACTCAGACCAGGTAAACATATAGTGGAGATAGAGAGAATAATAGAATTAATCCGAGACGGTACTATAAGGTTGAATGAATCCGTGATCGAACTTGACGCGCATGTGAAAAAATCTGCCACCGAGGTGAAAAAATCTGTCACCGATATACAACTCACTACCGCTAGTTTTTTTGGAACCCCGACGGTAACCGAACCGAATCTTGCAACAATAAAAAATACTATTTTGGAGTTTACGACGCTGTCGGGCCAATTTACCTCGTTACGAAAAAATGTTAACAGGATCGATGACAACTTTGATAAATTCCTTGGTAAAAAAAATGCCAAACCGGATGAAATCACAATAACTATAAATGATATCACTGCGTATGGACAGGAAATAGAAACAATCAAAACTGATGTTGCAACGAACAAAAGGAGTGTAGACGCGCATGAACGGGAAATAGAAATAATCGGCGCTAATGTTGCAACGATCATAAATAATGTAGACTCGCATGGACGGAAAATAGAAACAATCAAAACTGATGTTACAACGATCATAAATAATATGGACACGCATACACAGGAAATAGGAACAATCAAAACTGATATTGAAGCGAACAAAAAAAATGTAGACGCATATTGGCGGGGAATAGGATTAATTAAAACTGATGTTGCAGCGAACAAAAAAGGCATAGACGTGCATACATATGAAATAGAAACAATCAAACTTGATGTTGCAGCGAACAAAAAAAGTATAACCGAGAATACACGGGAAATAGAAACAATCAAAACTAATGTTGCAGCGAACAAAAAAGATGTGGACACGCATATACAGGAAATAGGAACGATTAAAACTGATGTTGAAGCGATTAAAGACGGACTACCGAGAGTAGCAGAGCAATTCGAAAAAATAAAAATCCCTCATGAGAACATCATCAACACAGTATACACAATTCGGCATGGATCATTCGATTGGACTCCTACACAGAATACAGTAAATATCACCGCAACTGTTAAGGGCATTTATCGATTGACACTGGTTTCAATGATGCAGTTTAATATATTATCGTCGAGTTCATCCGGGTTTAACAATACAATATCAACAATTATAGACAAGAACGCAACTGAACAGTTTACAATTTATGCCGTTGATAGAAATCTAGCCCGGGCAAACATTACATGGTATGTGGAATTTGCAGCGAATCTAAGTAATTAAAAACACTAGCTCTTTTAAAATAAAAATGACCACCAAGGAAGTTGAATCAGAGGTATCACCGACGTCACATCAATATCGATTCGATACCGCAAAAGAATTTTCCGCGAACTTGAAAACGCTTTCCGAACAATACCGTGTAAAAATAAAAAAATACCGTCGTAAAATAACCGCCATCGACGCGGTCGTGTACTCGGTGTCGGGTATAGTAGCTGGCGCCGGTGTTATTTTATCCACGGTGACCACGATAACCCCGATCGCTGTTCCAATCGCTGTCTCCGCAATGACAACAGTTGCTGGAGTTGCCAACGCAATCACTAGGAAGATATCATCGTGTTTTCAGAAAAAACTCAACGAGTATACAGTAAAACATCAAATAGTATCCGACGCATACTCGAAATTATCCGGGTTGATCTCGTTATCGATTGATAATTTGTTCGTATCCGATGTTGAATTCTCCACGATGGTCCAGTTATATAGCTCCGCGATGTCAAAAATCGAGGATTTTCAACTGGAAGCCGAAACCACCTGGTTGTTAAAATTAGACACTAAAAACAACGAATAATAATAATGTCGCTGAACCCCGAAGGGTCTCAATTACTTCAGCGGATCGCGGAGAACACCACTCCGGTACAAACAAGTATGATATCGATAACATCAACGAAACCCGAATTCAGTGTGAACTTCCCATCACCGGTTCCAGTAAAGGAAATAGCGCTGGCAAAATTGCGAGTATATCACAGTTGGCCTAATATCCGAGCGGACGCATTTAACGGACAACAACCTAATAACTCGCTGGTTTTTGCACGGACAAATAAACCCGATGGGACCCCAAACTGGGAGGAGGTTACAATACCAACTGGGTCATACCAAATAGAGCAAATCAATAAAGAATTTCAACGCAGGATAAAATCGATCACAGGAAAGGAATCAAAAATCGCTATTACGGTTCATGAACCGACGTTATCGTCGACGATTGAAATAAGCACACCGGGGTATATGGTTGATATTTATAACAGTTCAATAAGAACCATACTAGGATGGCCTGAGAATCCACCCGCGGACACCCCCCCATCAACTATCCTCAGACACGATAACGGAGATGGTGGTAGGCATATTGCTCCATACAACGTAAATATCGCATCAGTGATAGCGATCAATCTAGTGTGTGATGTTATCGAAGGGAGTTATCAGGTGGATACCAAGCAATCAAATCAAGCTCAACAGGGGTATATCCTTTATTCGTTTTCACCAACAGCCCCTCCGGGATTTTTGATCATTGAGAGTCCGATTAATCCGGTCTATATGCGATGCCATGATCGGTTTTTAACGAGAATTAATTTCAGACTTACCGATCAGTCAAATAACCTAATTGATCTGCAAGAGGAGGAGTTAGTGATCACTCTGTTTGTAAGATCATAGCAGCAGGGGGGGCGATGACATCGACGCGGTCGTCGATGTGCTTACCGGACGCTGACGACGCTGGGGATCGGCGCGCAGAAGGTGTTAATTAAACCAAATGACGATTGGACGATCCCCCGACGACGACGTCGTTTTTTTTTTACCAGGCGCTGACGACACTAGATCGTTGAGTGCAGAAAGTAATAATTAAGCAAAATAACGATTGGACAAAATGTCCGATTCGCCCCCCCTGCTGCTCATTGTGACATGTATGATACCAAAAGTACATGTTTGTACCTAAAGTAGATTTCGATTGTGACAGAAAGAAGAGTAATGGCTCTTGCACAAATAAGTCAGCTGAGTACATTGTACTATTAAATACAACATAAATATTTTATGTCATTCATAGTACAGAGTACTCAAACATAAGATTTACGTAGTATATGCCATTCATGCTTCATGGTACTATTAAACACAACATATATATTATAATTCATTCATTGTACTCATGTTGCAAAATTTAATATCCTATTTCAAATTTAGTCTCATGGTGGACTTGTTCAAACTGGAATCATTTGTTTCTATACAGGAGGACACAAAGCTCCAGAAGTCTTGGAAAGTGAGGTCATAAAGCAATTTGCAAAGATATCTACAAAAACCAAAGAAGAAATTGCAAGTAGACATTTTGTGATTTATGTAAAACGTTTTACCACTAATATGAATAATTAATCAGACTGTCAGTAGAAGTAATAGTATCACAGACTGGGGACATTGGATTCTAGAAATGGACAGCAATGCAGGAAGGTATTACACGTTTAGTTTTAACCCCCGTCTCTCACCACACCCAAACAAGCAATCACATTTTTGTCAATAGTGGGAACCATCAGGAAAATAAATATTGCAAAACATTAAGGACATGAGGAAAATTATATTCCAGCACGATATTCTTGGATATATTTCTTTTTTATAGCTGATATGATTTGAGAATGTTTTTGTGCTAAATATCTTAGTAGACCGATGTGGAAATTGCTGTGGGAATGGTGCGCCCACCATTAAACGAGGTAGGGAAATACAACTTTTTAAAGCAGTAAATTTAAATCTGAAACAAATGGTGGGTTTTCTTACTTTATTTGAAATAAATTAATCTCTGTTAGTTTGTTCACATTTTGTATTCCATAAACATATATTAATATTTATGTTACGATGATAACCATTATTTTCGATATTGTTAAATTATAATAAGTATAACTAAAGCTTTGTACAAAGTGTCATATAATCAATTTCTTTTATTTTTGAGAATTTGCTCGATAAAGATAGTATAATAATTACTTATATATTATCATTTTTGTTTTGCTATTATTATTATTATTTATTATTATTATTATTATTATTATTATTATTATTATTATTATTCGTAGTAGTAGTGGAAGTAGAAGTAGTATTACTATTATTATTATTATTATTATTATTATTATTATTTAACAAGTCCTATTAGTTTAGTTACATAATAATAATAATAATAATAATAATAATAATAATAACAATAATAATGATAATTAACAGGTCATATTAGTTTAGTTACATAACCATTTTCTCGTTATAATCATGTGCATGTTGATGGGTTTGTAGTGAGATAGCAATAACTTCTGATATTGTGTCAGCATAGTGTAAATAATTTGTTGATTATTTCATTGTGCAGATGTAGAGTCGTCTCTTCAACCTAATCTGTTGCAATGTTCGGGTGATAGGTGACTGAGTAATCTAAAATGCTCGCCGTTACATCTCACGTGGCTTTTAGTCTCGGCTCGGTCAATGTGGGTATGTGAGAAAGCTTGCCATTAGAATTTATGTTATTCCACGGTTCTTCCCAGGATCTTACTGGGTTCTTCCTCTACCACAATTAAGAGACCTCCATATATAACCTATTTTGTGTTGAATTAATGCACTGGAACCAACAACACAGCACATTTTTCATTCCTTCCTCATACCCAGCCGATTGTAATGAACCAGGACTTCTTCATTGTCCTTTTTGATTCTGTTGTTAGAATATAACCATCAGGGCCTGGTATAATTTCTTTAATATTAAAGTGTGCTGGTTTATATTGTTTCTTTAAAACTTCCCATGCAAGTCCAATGAATTAAAAAGAAACTATATCTCATTCGATTCTTATGGACTGGTGCAGAACGTTTTTAAGATTATTTTGGATTAATTCATAATACTGTAGGTTCCACTACAATTGTCATTACATATCGTTGTTAATTAAATAATCTTTTGACGTTTTAAAAGGATTCGATTTTGTTTCTTTCTGTTACGTATTTTATGACGGTAGGATCATAAAAGGTTGCTCACATTATAAGTGTTCATTCATATTCTAGCACATCTCAAGTGGAATCGGACGTTAATTATGTTCAGTTTTAATTTGAGATGATTTATTTAGTAAACTTATTAATTTGAATTCGAAAGTGCTCTTTGACTTAGGACTTAATCACTCTTTTGGAATTATTGTGAATTCACTCGAGGACATTATGTATTATGTCACTGAGAACATCACTAAAATTCATTCTTAACACTCTATACTTTTGGACTTGTGATGGAACTTTTAGGATAATTTGGGATTCAATTATAATACTATCAGATCCTTTTACATTTTCTCTTTGTGTTCTAGAGTAAAAAGAATTTGTTGAATTTTACTAAACGTGCTAATTTCGCGTTTCTACTTAGTTTAAGACCATTGAGTCATAACAGGAAATTATGGGAGTTCGTCCCGGATACAAACTTCTTTTAAATATGTCAGAAAAGTCGAAGACCCTTTAGAAATTTAAATTCACTTTGATTCAGAACTTTCTTCGTCACTGGTATTTTAGCTTATCATGTTTGAGAAATTTTCATGGAAGCTCTTTTACATATGATCTTAAGTCGAGACCCTTGTTTTAAATGGTACCTTGGAAGGGTTAGAGTCCTTGAAAATTGATAAGTTGCTTGACCATATGAGAAACCTATTATCAACTGCCATAGTTAGCCAAGTTGTATTAAATGCGTCATAAATAACATTCTCCAGTTTTACCCTGCTAAATGTGGCTACAGTAGACAATATGGGCTTCCTAGCAGCTATTTTGAAAACTTATGTTTTACTCCGCAAAGGAGCAGCCAGTGAAATGGAATTAGATTTGATATGATTTTTGATGACAAGTTCTATCAAACGTTTTCTTGGGCGGCAATTTAGATATGATGTAGATTCCTTAGCAACCAGGTGGAAAACCTAATTCCTAGTTTTTTCTTGAACAGCTGAGTGATATCCAGTCGAACACAGGAGGAATATTTGTTGAGAAATGCAAATTATGCCCAACGTGGCTCACTTAGAATTAGTTTCTTTTATATTATAGCTACATGAAAAACACATTTTCAATGTCTTCCCTAGAGTTCCCCTCTCATGTTTGCTCCAACTTGTAAGGATGAACATTCTCTATTAAAACTTCCAATATTGCTTCACTGGCAAAGGTATTGTTTCTTTATCAACAAGGTTGCAAAGCTAGTGCATTTTCTTCCCAAAATGTGTGAGCAAATTTTTACAAGCTTGGTCTTATATGACTCATCTATCACTGATTTGGCTCTAATAGCAAACTAAATACAAGATCTATTTTCAGAACATTGAAGCCAACTTTGATAAACTTTGGTATAATTGATTCTTACGACAAAGTTGTTTCTATGGTGGATGAATATCAATAGTGTGGCTTCTGTAGTAAATGGGTTCAAACATGCAAATGATACTCATTTTCCAGGTATGGGTATTGTTAACAAGTCCCACTCATGCACACCATCAAGTCCAGTCGAAATTTTCAATATCAAGTCCATTTGAAATCTTCATCATCAAGTCTAGCTGAAATATTCACTGATTCATGTGGACGTTTTCATCAACTCCAGCTGAAATTGCTGAGAGTAGTTAACAACATGTCAAATAGAATAATGTTCTAGCAGTTAGCTTTCAACTGCAACTCCTGTCGTATCACTGTAGTTAGGTTTGAAATCAGCTAGGTCAGCACTATGAGGATGTGACAAGAAAGCTAAAATATAATTTGCTATTAATGCTAAACATGCAAGCCTATCTTTAATAACGATGTGTTATTCATAGTAAAACATCAAATCCTATCTTCGTATCCATATGTAAAGTTGGCAATTGTCCCGTTTTTACAGTGTTTTTCCCGAATTTTGGACATGATTACGTGTTTACGTTTCTTTTGTGAAAACTGTTTATTTTTTTCATAAAAGAAAATAAACAATTTTCTTGTGATTTTTTGTTTAGAATGGGCACGCGATTCCGTTCTGACAGAAATGTATTGCATGTATATAGGGATTTAGAGTTCTTAAATATAATCAGTTCATTCAAAACCTAGGCTACCATGCCAGTCTTTAACCACTGTATTCGATTTCGCACAGCAGTTTCTGCTATCACTTTATCTTAGTTTCGTAATATTCAATGTCTAGTCGAAACGTAAATCAGAAGATTCAGAATTTTCTCGATCAAAGAAAAGAAAACAACTGGGAGGACAATTATTCCGTCATGTTTAGATTTGTAAAACCCAATTAGTAAAAGGAAACACTTTTGCATTTTTCAAATTGTGCAATTGTGATTTCGCTTTTTGTGTTAGAATGTATCCATGACACAAAACATCATGTATGAATCAATGCACTTCAGCTTGCTGCTTCATCATCAACATCTCAGCCTGAACTTAAGACGTATATAACTACGAGAGGGAAAATTGATATAATTCGATCGAAGTTTGATTCATTAAATTTAATAAATTTCTTTTAGAAATGAACCTTTCTCTTCCTGTTACTAGTGATGCTAACGATGTATTTTGCATACTTTTTCAAGGCAGTAAAACTGCAAAGGATTACATGTGTGCTAGAACGAAAAGAGTTTAGTAACACATTTGCACATAATTCAGATCGTAAATGAAAACCGGTACATTGGGATCAATAAAGAATGAACAAATAAGATGTGGGAAAGGCTCCTATAAGCAGCATGTGTCTGAGTTTGTGTTGAACTCTTGCACCTTCTGAATGGGCATCGGAATGGATGCATTTCTAACATCAAGTAATTACGTAAGGTATTGTCCTATCGTATTGATGGTTATAGGTGTTGTAAAAGATATAGATGCTTTAAAGAGTGTAACAAAATCAGTATTTGTTCCTGAAAGTCTGTTTTTGTTTTCATAAGCACTCAGTATTTTTGTACTCAGGGATTGGCAGATATTCATGTGTTATTCATGAAAGAATGAAAGCATATGCACATTTATCTTTTCTGTCACCATAAAAATTGTTGCAACAATTATATCTTATGTTTGAAAACGGCGTAACTATAAACTGCATTTTCAATAATAAACATATGATAATATTGGTTTTATACTTCTTTGTAGCGAACGAAGGATCCAGTTGATCAAATATATTTTCGGGCATCAGCTGTGACTGCACCTGATATACACCAGCTGCCTTTGCCAAGAGGAATGAAATACCATGTGTTTTTCAGTTACGCAAGCCCAGATATACAATGGGTAAAGGAAACTGTAGAGAAACTAGAAAAAGATCATGGCTTTGTTTGCTGTGAATATGATCGAGACAACACTCCAGGAACACATTTACTGTCATTTGCAGAAGAAAGTATCAAATATGCCTGCAAGACAGTTGTAGTTATGACCGATAAAGCTTTTGAGAGTGGTTTTGTTAAACATGAAATTCAAATGGCTTTGATGCAAGGGTTTGACAAAGGAACTAAATGTGTTGTCCCTGTATTACTGAAGGACTGTAAAGTCCCTGACTACCTTCGCATTCTGAACTATGTTGATGTTCGGGATCCCAGTCAGAGAGATATTTGGTGGCCCAAGTTATTAACGGAACTGCGAGTTCAAGGTATGTTGCTATTTATGCTCATTTTAATGTTTGCAAAGTCAACAATTTAGCAGGTTTGATCTGAACTTCATCCATATGTCTTAAACTATTTAACTAGGGGTTAATGTAGATTCTTTTAAAAATAATTGTTTTTAATTCTTTCAATAAATAACACCATGGATTCTCATCTTGCCAGTAATACAACAATAAATAATATGTCCCTTCACATTGAAGAAGAAATGTCTATATAAATATCAGTTAATCAGTTAGCTGTGTATATTGTTTGGTTTACATTTCAAACTTTGACCATGTGTTTAATGTTTCGAATAACTGTGTTAGTTGTTTGCACAATTACCACCACCTCTGGAGAGAATGTTATTGCACTGAAATAGCACATCTTATTTAATCGAGGAAATTATAGAATGTTTTCTTGGATAAAATGAAATTTCATGACAATTGTATATATGCTGCATTATGGTATGCATTATGGTTTTTAAAAATAAATGTTTTTTATTTGAAAGATACCAGTATAAAATCTGATCGTCTTGCATGAGTCAGGCATTATCAGTATTGTGTTAAAACTAGCACGAATAGCTGGTGTAGAACAGTAAAATGACTTTATGTCTTACTAATTATGATCACATTTTAAAATCGTATCCAACACCGTTATGACATTCTGGGTTTGTGTAAATACTGTTAAAATCATCAGTCATACTGCATTAAAATACGACGTGATAGAAAATTAATATTACCTTTTAAACCGGTTATAATCAGTGTGGAAGTTAAAGTGTTTCATTTTTTTCAATAATTAGTGTTAATTCTAATGTCTAATGTTTTTCAGCTCTTATAGTAATCCACGTGGACGCAAAAAGTGTTTCAACTTTTATGGTAATTCATAGTGATACTAATGTTTTTCAAACTTTAATAGTTTGGATGATATTGATTTTCATCTTCATAAAATGTATGCACGCTTAAACTAATGCAAACAATACTTATCAATGCTGCTTGCCCAATTTGGAATTAAAGAAACAGCCTGATGACATAGCCTAAAAACTAAAAGATGGCCTGGACACAATGTAACCACCCATTAAATTAATGCAGACAATATAGAACTAGCAAGAAGACTCCATTCAAATAAACACCTTATACAAGCTGGCATATATATAAAAGCCTTTGAAAATAAACAAATCAGGACTAACGTAAAATCTAGTCACAAGGAGTTTCGGAATCAGTAGATGAGAAGCATAAAATAAGACATGAACTTTAGATTTGGGATAGCTCACTCTGTGCTATGGACGTAGACAAATCGCAAGATTGCCCACAGTCTACCATTTATGCAAAAATAAAAGAACGATTTACCACTATGTACCTGGGAAAAGGAAAATTGTCTACTATGTACCATGGATGTAGACGCAGAGGGCGATGGCCCACTCTGTCCAATGCTTGTAAACATATAAATCGATTGCACTCTCGATTGCACTTTATTTTCCGTGGCGTTTTGTTCTACATGTAACTTTGTAGTGAAATTTGAAATCAAGACTATTATACTGTAACTTCTTGTCAGTGAATTTTGCCTGTGATGTTCTATCCTACACATATTGCATCTCTAGACATGCCACTAATCAATGTAACTCACTTTTGTGAATATTTCTTCGCTAGATGTCTTTTGTTCCGAAAGGTATCTATATGTCTCATAACTAAAAAAGGAAACATACACACATGTGACACTATGTATTTTGTCATTTTGAACAACGTACCATACTCTTGAGAATGACAGCTTCCTCTCTATCTGAATATACACACCCTCATATATATATGTGTAATAAACTCACAACGAATAGTGCGAAACTAGTATTTAGCTAGTATCTAGCTAGCACATTAATCTTAATCAATCCCTGAGACACGTGATCTCTTGCTGTATCCAGTGCACATGCCTTATTTTAACTATACAATTTTTTTTACAGTTTTGTAATGGTTATAAAAAATATAAAATTTGTATCTCCATCCTAACATTCTCGTGACATCTGTAATTAATCTAAACAGATTGGTATTGTACCAAATAGACATAATTTGCTATTCGGATAAACATGTTCATACCTTGTTGTTTATTATCCTTGTAATTACAGCTTTTGCGTGGTTTATTACACAGAATTACCTCATTGTATCCGTGGAATTACAGTTTTGCTTGGTTTTGTACACAGAATTACATCAGTGTATTCGTGTAATTACAGTTTTGCATGGTTTTGTACACAGTATTACCTTGTTGTATCCGTGTAATTACAGTTTTGCTTGGTTTTGTACACATAATTACCTCATTGTATCCGTGTAATTACAGTTTGGCCTGGTTTTGTACACAGAATGACCTCATTGTATCCGTGGAATTACAGTTTTGCTTGGTTTTGCTGAACAAAATTGTCTTATTGTTGCTGAACAAAAATTGTCTTATTGTATTCTTGTACTTACAAGTTTGCATGGTTGTCTACACTGAATTGCCTCATTGTATCTTTGTAATTATAGGTTTACTTGGTAGTGTACACATACTTTCCTTATTGCATCTTTGTAATTAGTTTTGTTTGTATGTGTACACAAAATTGCATCATTAAAACCTTGTAATGACAGGTTCGCCTCGTTGTGCAGCACAAAATTGCCTCATTGTGTCCTTATAAAAACAGTTACGTTTGGTTGTGTGTACACAATTGCCTCATTATGTCATTATAATAACAGTTATGTTTGGGTGTGCGTACACAATTGCCTCATTGTGTCATTATGATAACAGTTATGTTTGGTTGTGTGTACATAATTGCCTTATTGTGCCATTATAATAACAGTTATATTTGATACAGTGCACAACATTGCCTTATTGTGTCATTATAATAACAGTTATGTTTCGTTGTGTGTACACACTTGCCTTATTGTGTCTTTTATTCATATTGTAGGGACAAGCGCAACTCCAATCGCTGATAGTGTCATCGAAGATAAATCTGTAAGTACATTTTAAAATTTGTTTGAAAAAAGACCAGTTCGAAGATAAATCTGTAAGTACATTTTAAAATTTGTTTGAAAAACGACCAGTTCGAAGATACGTCTGTATTATGTGGAGCGAACTTATATTCGATGACATCAATTGTTATGACAAGCCAGCTCATTTCCTGGTTACTGTATTTCCCTTGTGATGACAAATGAGCTTTGGTCCCATTACAACTTTTCGGACTGGACGTAAATTTAGTTGACGCTTACAATCCATGTTATGACAAGTCCGCTTTGATCACATATATTTATTTGTTTTATTTTTCAAAAGACAATTATTTGTGAAAATGATGTTCTCCTTGTGCGCAAATACTCCAACTTTGTTTTCAAGAGAGCCAATTTTCATCAGATAGTCTTGGATAAATCTAAAGTTCTGAAGTTTATTCCAAAAGTGATCGTAACACATTTAATGACTTCAGTTTTATGCACGTAATGCAAAACATTTTGTTATTCTCCACATCAATTGTAATGATCTAGAACTTGAAAATGTTACGCGATATAATAGCTTAGGAGTTCCATTCAGTATCAATATATTATTGTCAGAGCATATCAGTAATATTACCATAAATATGGTTAAGACTTATTGGCTTCTGTCAAAGGTTAAATACGTTCTGTCGAAAGTTAAATACGTTCTAATCTTAAACCACAATGATTACGATTTACAAAAATGTATATTCAACCTAATCTGGACTACGGAAACATCATATGGGGTAATGCTTCTAAAACAAATTTGTTACAAGTGGAAAGACTTAAAAAAGGAGCCATCGGACTTTTCCATGACAACAGAATTGATAATGTCCATGAATGTATGAACGATTTGAAGAACACGACAATCGGGTACATGCTAAAGTTATGTATAAAGACTCAAATGCCCAACTATGCAAATAATGTGGTTAATAAAAGGACGAATAATAGCAATACAGATTCTAGCCTATCAATGCTACGCTCTATCCATTAACTTACTTCTGTCAAAGACCGACACGGAATTATATAAAGATAGTCTTGTTTTCCCAGGCCTAGTCATTTGGGACTGCCTACCTAAAGATGTTAAAGAAGCATGATAAGTGCTTTCTCGTTCTCCAGATGTTGAAAATAGATCCAATCAAGATAATGTCTTTAACTGGCTATGTCCAACTTTATGGTATATTTGTATATGTACAGATTATGTAAAATGTTTATGTGTGTTCATATATGTGTGTGTGTGTGTGTGTTTAATCATGCATATTGGTGTCCACAGAGGTGTGTGTTCTGAATAGGTACATGGTTATTCTTATATACACCAATCCATTATACCTTTTATGTTTGATATTTGTTTCACAGCTGTGTTTTATATATTTGCCAGTACATATATGAACAGTAGAGGTCCGCAAGGGAGATTAGTGTTCATTCTAATTGCGTCACCCTCATCATATAAGGACCGTATTGTTATTGCTATTATTATTATAAATATTATTTCCTTTTTCGAAAACTATCGAGAAATATATCCAAAATTGTGGTAGTATTGGTTGTAGACCCTAGCTGTTCTTAATGGCAATAGCGAATTGATCAAGATGACATCATTGTTAATAACATAATTTTAATTTGAAGTGAACATCGTTTACTTAATGGCATGACAGGAGTACTGCAATTGCGATTAATTTGTAATATGTGTACATGTTTTATAATATCTTTATATGCCAGGAAAAGAATCGTAGTGTCATCGAGTCAAACACTCCAAATATACCTGAAAGCTATTTAGATTCTAGAGTGATTTAGAGAACAATGTATCCGTATATACCTCAAATGTCATTTATATTCAAGAGCATTCAAATAGACGTCAAAGTCATTTAGGTTCCACGGCATTCAAATGCATATAAAAGTCATTTAGATTTCATGACGTTCAAATGCACTTCAAATTCATCTAGATTCCAGGGCATTCCAAAGCCATTTACATTCCGGAGCATTAAAATACACTTCAAAGTCATTTAGTTCCAGGGCATTCAAATACTTTTCCAACTCATTTACATTCCAGGGCATTCAAAAACATTTCAAAGTGATCTAGATTCCATGTCATTCGAATACACTTTATGTAGATTTCAGGCCATTCAGATAACACTTAAAATTCAACTATTTAGGTTCCTGGTCATTCAATGCGATGCCAGGGCTTCGTTCCTTTATTTCAAGCAAAATTATTCATGTTTAAAATGTACAACTTGACTGATTTAAATGCTTGCTTGTTAATAATATACATCCTTCAAATGATTTAATATACGTATTACCTTAATTCAGATAAAACATACATGAATAATTTGTTGAATGATTTCAATCATTTGCTTGCCAATAATATGTTTTTCAAACTATTGCAGACGTTTTTCAAATCGTCTTTAGCTAAGATTCGTTTCACAAAGTGTCATATAAACTCAAGCAATTTAATGTTTTTTTATAAATAGCTAAGATTCTGTAAGAAGAAATATATCTTATAAATTGAATGTAAGTATACTATAAAATTACAGGATCTCTTTAAAATTCAGCTCAGTTTTATTATAAATACACAAACCTGCATACATGTTTTGTTATAATTCAACGGAAAGAATACGTTTGATACGATACAGAGATGCATCGAGGCTGTCTTATTTGTAATCCATATGAAACAGTTCTTTTCCCCACCGGAGTACATAACATGAATACAGTTTTGGATTTTGTTCGTACCCCGGTTAATACACGTTTTGAATAATTTAAGTTATAGTGCATGACATTGAAATCAAACTGACATTTATAAAAAATTGAATTATCTTCAAGTCAAGAAGGCACCTAAGTAGTTTATGGAAATATGAACTGAACAGCTTTCTTGAATTCCAGATCGAGTATGCATGGTTAATGGGTTTGTAATAAAGACCATACGATGTCTTCTGCATTCAGTACAATGATATTATAAAACTGGCAGGAAACTATGGGGAGCATCAATAGCTTTTTGACCTTGGTAAACTCGGATGTCGTAAAATGTCAACATGACTTTTCAGAAAAAAATTTAATTCACTTTATAAAGTATCTTGTAGTAGCTGTACGATAATTACCTAAAAGGATCGTGGTATAAAATCGCACAATTTTCAAATAAAAAGTGCTTTAATTTTAATAAAAATGGTTTGAATCACAGAAAAATTAAATCACATTCCTGTTTTATTTGCTTCACTCAAATTAAGTGCAGGTTGTTAGCGTTATATAAATTTACATTGCTTTCAGATCGAGGCCAAAACAAAGCACAATCAGTTATGTGTTAAATTAGATGGACTTATAACACGAGACGTATTGAAGACCATAAAAAGAATGGCAAAAACATATCTTGACCACACAACTCTGGAAAAAGTAGAAAGCATGGATGACTTGTTGTCAGCTCTTGAAGACAGAGGGATCATTGGTGTGGGACACTATAATATCTTAATAAAGATAATGACCTGTGCTAGTGTAGAAATAGGGATGGATGAAATCAACAAGACGGCCAAAGATATCAAAGACATCATGGAAAGCAGCCTTTCTAGTCAAGAATTCAATTCCATGCGCAATCTGAATGATCATACTTGAAACCAGGACAACGTCCATTCTAATCCATCCTTATCCAGGTATTGCGTTTTTTTTATAATGTGTACCCAGCGCAAACATTGCATGTTCCACTGGCAGATCAAGATCTGTGTTATTTATTGACAAAAGTGTAGACCTAGATTTGCTTTGACATGCAGTGTTGGCATATCAAGATGGATGTTGTTCCGTTACTGCAATGTGTGTTGACACATACTGCTCTAGTAACTCAGAAACTATGTTGTGCAATAACTGTATTGTATACACTTAGATCTAGTGTCATATGTCCTGTGTACTTGTATGTAATATGTACTTATATCCAATATGTATCCAGTATATATATATATATATATATATATATATATATATATATATATATATATATATATATATATATATATATATATATATATATATATATATAACATGTACATACAATATGCATTTGAGTGTAATTTGTATATGTATTTTCTAATGACCATACCCATTTAATAATATTTTTCATCTTTCCAATCAGAATGAAGAGGGCATGCAGAGGTAGGGATGACAAATGAATATCATCTTTGTAAGGTGAAGATGAAGAAGACGGTTCTGTAATTCCAGAGTTCTCATCATTACAAAGTGGTCATGCAGAGGCAGGAGATTATAGATGAGCATCACCTTTATGAATAGAAGATTGAGAAGACAGTTCTGTAATTCCTGAAGACCCTATTACGCACAAAAAAATCAAGCAAAAGATAGTGACGATGTTCCTCCTTATGAACATAATTATCTTAGAAACAACAAGCATGAATTGTGGTAACTCGTGTGCGCATATCGTGAATGCCAACTAGAGATTAGGCTGGCCAAAATCGCTGTGTTTAAGCCTTTATACATAGCTGATTTTATTATGGGATTAAGGTATCAAAGCAGAATTCAGGTGGAAAGTAAACCAACAGAGTCTTGCCTTGGTTGACAGAGTGGTCTATACTTTAGGTGGGGTCAAACGACACCCTCGATAAGTCATGATATTGATGTTGATGACAGTCGTTTACAATTTATGTGGGCAGCAACCACAACATCTTAATAAATCCTTACAGTGCCATAACTGACATAAGTATGTACTTTAGGTGGGAAGAAAATAAAGCCTGATAGTGCCTTGGATAACAGAGCTGTTTGTACTTTTAATGGGTTGGAAACATACTCTGGAGCAATTCTTATAGTCCCATCAATGACATAAGTATGAATAATTTATAATTTGGCTCCATTATAGTTTGGCTCCCATGTAGTATATTTACCGTAATACTACCTGTGATCATGTGCATTTACACTGGCTTAAGCAGATCAAGTCAGTGTTGTTATAATTTCATTCTTCCTCTTTGATTTATCAGCATTCGTTCTTTACACTTTGTTGAGATGAATTATACTGTGGGTGGCAAGCTATTCCAAAAGTATTAAAACGGATAATTATCATAAACATTACTTTAATTCTCTCCGCAAAGTATCTTATGCTTCGATGCATTATGTTGTCGATATGGACTAAAATCTGTACAATGCATGATGAAAGTAATTGTGACAGGATTAAATAATTCAATTGATATATTTGGATTACTCAGGAACTCAGCTGGAATAAAACTTGGTCAGTTTGACATCGGTGTTTAAAGTTTGTAAAGATGAATAAGTTTGCATTATTTTCCATTGTAACAATACCAAACTCTAAGTGACTGAAATATCAATCGAAATTCAATGATGGATGGAGATAGTAATTTCAGTGGTTGCAAACAAGTTGAAAGGGACCTGAATGACAATTCCGCTTTTCCTGTAAAGATAATTTTAAAGTCTATTATGGTGGCAAGAACATCAAAATGTGCAATGCAGAAAGCCCAGTTCATACAGGCATATTAACCAAGACAACTAATACGCCATTACTGACGCCTATGTTTACATGCTTTGTAAAGAAAGTTAAATTTGCCAATATACGTTTTGGGGGCTATATATCCTGACATGATTTCCTTTTTCTAGTAGCAGACCATATGTCAGATCTAGTAAAAATAATTTTCCTGGACACGGAAGTATCACAAATGTTATCATGCTGACGTATGAAAAGACTACCAGCAGTATGACCAAATGTTTGGGTCCTCACTGGAATGAGACATATGTTGTAATGAAACATTTAACATTCTCGTTGATTTGACGAGTTGAATGATCTAACGGATTATAACATGCTGACTAATTACACTGGATCAGCATAATTCATTTTTGCATGCTTCGATAAAATAGTGACATATACATCACTAAAGAAGTATAACCTTTTTATTTTCCATCAGAAATTATGATCAGTCTTTTGACGATGATACTACTACTACGACTGATAATAATAATAATGATAATAATAATAATAATAATAATAATAATAATAATGTGTGCTTTAAGATTTTAATTGCAGCTATAACACTTTGAGTCATCACTACGATGTATGCATTGTGACAGTTTATAGGGATGTCCAGCAAAGGGCATCATGCCACTGACATGTTCCATCGTGTTCCATGCAGTCTCATTATCCTGACACTAGGCTGAGTAGTAAACACTAACCTCTTAATGCTTAACACCAAGCAACGTAGCTACTAGTTCCATTGGTGTAAGTCTTTGGTACGCCTCCGACGTTGCTCTTACAGCCTAGGCCACCAGAGTGGACAGTCATTGTACATTGAAACAATATTAGATGCTTGGTGATGGAAAAATAGTGTTCTAAATGTTTTATTTCTCTTTTTATATCCTATGATAATATTGATAAGTATCAGTTATTTATGGGTAAACAATAAAACCGGTGAACTGCACGGTAAACTGGAAATTGAAAGCATCGATGGGTGCCTTTAAAGGAAACGTTTGCTCAAGTGGTTGCTATTGTTTTGAATTGTTTCAGTAAAATTCAAAACAAACGACCGATAGATGTGCCATTTCTGGATGTAATGTTATGAACCCACTGCAACAAATACTATAATATTTCTGAGAGAGAGATATTCCTAGGTCCGATTACATTTGATGTATGATCTGTTTGATGAGTCTTTTGTGTTGACAGATACTGATATTCTCTTATGATCCTATACCCCCAAAGGATCAACATTTTATGGTAACAGATAGTAATAAATATGGTGTTTTGTTATTTGAATAACATTGATACACTTTTTAGGGAAGACTGAAGATCATTGTTTATCAACAATTTAAATGGCAATATTGTTCTTCTAAATGGCATTAGTTCCAATAAACAAGGGATATATGGTCACTTAATCTGCATGGAAATAGTGAAGACTTTGAAATATGTAAAGTGTGTTTTACAATCATGTATGATTGTTTAGTTACTTCCCCTCGACCACAAAAGGCTTGATCTACATGTTATTGTCCTACATGATGTATATATGCAGATTTCGTGGTACAAATCTGTTCTTGAAAAGATTTTACCATGAACTTGATCTGCGCGTATTTATTATTCCATTTAGCATGTATATTTAGTAATTAAAACAAAATATTTTTACTGAAGAAAATTATATTGATTGCATTTCTCGAACTTGTTCAGATAGAACAAAATGTTTTGTTTGTTTTACAAGTTCAGCCTATGTATATGGAGTTCAAATTGTGTGTGCAGATTAAGATTAGTTACAAAATGTTTCTACAAAAAACTTGGTGCTCACTAAGGAAGTGTACTAAGTCAGATTCTTTTCAAACTTTGCTTAAATGAATCATTTTGTTTGCTGACACTGAATGGTTGCAATGTTATATGAGCCAGAAATAGGTGATATATATTTGCTCTCTTGTGTTGGTAATGATGATAAAATAAAATCTCTATAGGATGAGACGTATTTTAAAGTCGGGAGTACATAAATAAAGATGAAATGTTGTATTATTAGAATGATGTTCTTGGCATTGTTTCATTTTATAAATATCTAGGACCCATATTTTCCTCCACGTTGAAATGTTAGCTAGCAAAGGAAAATATACTGGGGTGGGGAGTGCTTGGGGCTGGGGAGGGCTTCTTCTTTTGCAATGCTTACTTCTTTCGTGAAACTACATTGGAGCTGTACCTTTAAGCTGATAATAATAACAAGAAAGGATTATTCAATCAAACTGGTATTATCAGCACTTGTAACAGTAACTTGATTGGAAATATGGTGTGTGTGTGTGAGAGAGAGAGAGGGAGATAAAATGCAACATTTACTAACAGCTGGCAATTTGAAAATGGCATCAGCTATAGAGTTCCGGTGAATGATGTTGTTAGGGATGAAATAATAGTAAGTTAACAGTGCTAGCAGGTATAGTGTTCCACTGTTAAATTAAATGATTATATCAATAATGAAATAATAGAAATTTGCAATCAGTAAACATCTGCATATGTCTGTATGCAAGAGCGTGGTAGTTTCTAGTATTCTCTAAAGGTTTTCCTCTTAATCATACATTCTAGTAATCTGTAAAGTGTGCCTCTCTCAGTAAGCATGAGAATGTTAAGTCTAGTAATTGTAAAAGTTTTCCTCTGTATCATACATTCTAGTAATATATTGTGTCTGTATCTATCATTAAGCATGATGTGGTACATTTTAATAAACAAGTTTGCATCTGTCAGTATGCAAGATTATGGTACATTCTATAGTATCTTTACAAGTTTGGATCTCTCAGTAGGATGATACATTCTAGTAATATGTAATGGTTTTCATATGTCAGTTTGGTAGTAATCTGCAAATGTTTGAATCAGTCAGTATGCAAGAGTTTAGTTTGGTCTGTTTTTGATGTTGATGATAGTTTTTATTTTGTTACTGCTACAAATAAGGAATGATGGAGATAGACAGCTAAATTAGCAATGGAGGTTCGCCAGTGGTAAATGGAAATCTTCTATAGTCAGTTTGACATTTTAACTTCCAGTATTATTGAATGTTACATTTATAATGTGGAGGCTTCCATACAAGTTTTATATTTATTTTGTATGTGATAAATGCAGGGTAAATTGAAGTAAGTTTAGCCGTATGTGATCTTTGGACAGTCAATTGATTGTCAAGTTGTCAATAAGCAAGGATTTCAATAGTATACAACTACCTTTAGGCAAGATATGTGATGCAATGAACATATCTATCCACGAATGTTTTCATTTTCATATAACGTGATGTACATAGCACATACGTCTGCCAAACTGTTGAGATCTTTCACTTCAAATAAAGATGAATCCTTTGAATGTTTATGAGAACAAGGTCAACATTCAAGATCACCAATACAGAGGGAAACAGGTTTTTTGCAGAATAACATACAATTAAGACATCACTTTACTGAACGTTATGGATATCCTGCATTGAGTTCATAAATTACTTCACGACCACATATTTGCGGATCTGATAGTGTTTGTATTGTTAAAGTCCAATATCAAATTTGAGTTTACATTGTGTTTGTATACTTAAAAAATTCAAATGGTGGAGCCAACCCATATAAGTTGAAATAAACGAGTCCACGAGGATCAATTGCATATTCAATCCAATGAGTTCCTGGACCAGAACTATTATCAAGATTAATAATGCCTGTTTCGAAATTGTTTGGTTGTTTTGGTAATTGGTCAAGCATAAAAACACCTCTGAAATGTTTGATATTGAATACGTTAGCAGCATTGAGTAAATCAATATTTGACATAGGCAAAATTATAGTAGTGCTCCTGGAAGTCTCAGAGCTTTTCTGTACCGATGAGGGGTTCTTGGTAATATTACACCCCATCCTATTTTATATCATTTTGGTTTTTTTTTTATCAACAAGCATACTACCAACTCTTCCGGCAGTACCGCTGAAAACACCAAGTGTTGCTGCTTTTGCAACAGTCGGGGCTGCAGCGGCTATTAACGCCGGTAAAGCTGCAACAAGTGAAAATATACAAGCTGTTTTAATTGAGTCTTTAATAGCTCTCAGAGAAAGATGAAATTGAACTCCGGTTTTTTTATTTCTAAAGCCTGATTAAAGTGTTTAATTTGAGTATTGGTTAATGGTAATTTGTTAGGACCACCACAATAAATTTGATCCTTTTTTAGTGATAATTTTGTTTCGCATTTGCTTGCAAGTTTTGATTGTAATTTTTTACCTGACTGGGAGTCAGAGTGACATTAACGTGACTATACATTTTTATAATATGATAAGTGATTTAATTACATGTTTTCTACTGGTGCGTCAATGACTTTCATTGCTTTATCGCTGAGTATAACAGCGATTGTTCTGTAATTAATACCAGCAACTGGATTTGCGCGAGCTCGAAAATGGACGTCAACAACAGACTCTCTACTTAAATCAAGATGTTCCAAAGATAATTAAGAGATCTTATTCCGATTTATAAAATCTATCTGATATTTGCAAACTGGTATCTATATTTTGATCACGTCCTATGAATGCCATCAAACAATGATATGCACGTGCTAAATGATTATTTTCAAAATTTAATAATATATCTTCAGCTGGTTCTTGATGTCCATTTATTTTTAATGAAACCTCACTAACTCAAAGATTGTAATATCATATGATTATGATTCTGTGAGTGTAATCGTTCAGAATTATGAAAAGTAATAGAAATATATCGTGGTGAAGAAACACCTGCTATGATGCTATATACCATGTAATTACACCAGCAATAGTACTCTGAACACTATCCGTGGTCGGTGTCAACCACGATAACAATGATTTACCATCTGAATCCATATAAGAAAGTAGTATTTTATCTTCAGCAATTGATGGAGTCATTACTGGCATCCACAGTGAAAGTTTTGTCAGTATTACTTTACCAGCTTCGCCTGGAGCTCGCCAGACAGCATTATTATAATTACCTTTTCTAACAAGTACAACTTTATGCTTAGCCCTGAATAGAACTTTTCTACATTTCTGCAAAATCCAAAGGTACATAACAGTGGAATCGTGCATGAAAATCTTCTACGATCACCCTTCAACGCAAATCGAAGTTTTGCAAATCCAACATTAAAATCGGGTATGGGGAAATAATCATAGTTTCCACATCAACAATAGCGTTTCTAGCGAAAATTCTTGTTCATGCTATTATAAATTGATTATAATCAGGGTCGTTAGAATCAACTTTCGCAAACATCATTGACGGACCGGTTGATTTTGTATATTAGTAGGAATATCTTGCTAAACCTATCGTCTTTCTGAATGGTTTCAATATTTTTTCCGTCAATTACATACGTAGCGCTGTCAAAAAAAAGCGCCATAATATCATTGTTGAGAAAACCGATACTATAATCATTATCGTATACAGTATCATCTGTTTTCATAACTTCACCCTCTACTTGAATAAATGCTTCAGCAGGTAAAAAAATATATGCTTGTATCTTGAACTTGTAATTCGATTCAGCCAAGCTAGTTTGGTTCACGTACATCATAATAATAAAACTGATAATCGCGTACGGATTCATCTTTAAGAATTGGTGCATCTATATCGAACCCTGGATCGGATATACGCTTAAACATTGTATTATAATTGTTATCGTCTAACACGAAGACCACTTCCTGAAATAAAACTTGTATTTACCGGCATAATTTTATTAGTTAACTTTGCAGGAACAACTTCATTAACAGCCAATTCTGCTAGTTTCTCATTTGCAGCTTGATTTATTATTTTACTAATTTTTTGCAGGCATAACTTCGGTGTTGGCTTGTTTCACTGGTTGTTGTGTTCTTGTTTGTTTTTGTAGTAATCGTGCTAACCTTTCTTTGATCGATGAAAATGCTTTACCCGCAACATTACCAATAGCACTAATACCTTTGTCACGAACAGTCTCAATAGCCTTCATTCCTAGTTGTCTTACAATCGGATTGCTTTTGGGGCTTTCCTTTAGAATAAACCCATAACAACAACACCGAATCCATCTCCGTGAATCGCTTTGTAAGTTGGCAATCGTGTGTTTACTACCCTTACCATTACAGGTCCACGTTGAGCAGTGCGTATAATAATTTTTTTCATTTTATACTGATTAAATATTTGTTTAGTCGCTGTAATAATCATCGACAATATCATTAGTGAGAGAATGATACATGTTGTGATCCAAAATACCGCCAGTGAATAATCTTCGACAAATATTAGATGCTTCGTTAACAATTTCTGAAGAAGTATTTCCTGCGCGTTATCCTGCAATTAAAATATCTAATTGGTCAACATCAGCAAGAATACTGTCGGGACAAGTAATGAGACCACTTCCTCGAGTAGAAAAACCACTTCCAGTTGCTCCTTCTTCTTTCTTACTTAGTCAAGAACATAATTCCCACATTTGTCTAGTTGTCTCAAATTCTGTGTCTTTTTCTTTTTATCTTTCTCGTTTAGCTTCTCTTATTTTTTGTTCTCTCTTTTGTTCAGCTTCTTCATCATCTATTGTAGGAGATGGTTGCTCTTGTAATGCAAATAGTTGTTGTGTTTCTATCCGTTATTTTTTAATATATTTATTGATGGAATAATTAAATGTATTATATCTTGCATCTTTTCTTTTATCGATCCTATCAAGGTTATAACGTATTGTATAAACCCAATCGTACCAGGTTTCACTTTCTACATATTTGTCTGGGTACGCAGGTTTTAAAAACGCTTCCTTATCATAATAACTCTCCACCGCAAATATAGGTCAATCTACCTCTTTAGGATTCCTTATGTGGAGAATACTATCATCGCTAAATTTATTAATTGCATAAACTTTTTCTTGTTCTAATATATCACCCTTTTTAATGCGAGCCTGCTCAGTATCTCCAAGTATTTCCTTATAAATTTCAATGAGCTGAGTATAATCTATTTCATCTGAAATATCTTTTTTGTTTGTTTACTTTTTGTTTGCTATATTTGCAGTTTGTTCAGCACTTTGTTTTAACGTAGGAAGAAGACATTCAGTAACTTCTGGAACTCTTTCAGTACCTGTTGTAAGTACTTTAAATATTTTTTCATTACCTTCTGCAATTTCCACCTGATGTTCTTGATGTTCTTGTAGTTTTTGCTTGACAGAATCACGGTCTAGAAGAAATTTCTTTATTGCTGCTAATCTTTCTCCAACTAATTTAGCAGTATAAGATTCCGAACCAGGTGCCATTATTGATATAATAATGATCTAATTATAGCAGGAGAGAGGGTGCGACCTCAATGAAACGTCCAGTGGGTAAACAAAGCACACATACAAGTTTAGAGAAACACTAACGACAACAATAAAGTAACAACAAAAAACTAACTCCTCAGACAGACTCTGGGAGAGAAGCTCTCGGTAAAGTAAGAGGCTTTGGTTTGGCATTATTGACCTTATTCTTTTTCATTTTCGTAGTAAGCTTTATTTTTTCAAAAATGATGTTTCAGCAATAGGTATGTTCACCCTCTCTGCTGCTGTCCCGATTCCATGTTGATTGCTGATTTTGAAGCTCCGCAGTAAGGGTATATGTGAACTTAAATTTAGATGTAAGTTTTTGAATAGCACAATGCTATTAGTGTGTACCAATAGTACTGTATCGGCTTATTATATATCATTTATCTGTAAATCCATTAAAAATGAGCATTGTCTAGTAGTAAAGTCCAATAACTGTAAGGTCGGGATTTTCATTTAGTAAATGTCTACGCATTAGTGAGGAAAGTGATCTTGAGAAGGTGTATTGTAAGAGTTCGATGGTATTTGTGTTATTATGTAGCGGTAACTAAATTGTCCAGCAAGTATCTAGTGTAAGAGATCGATGGTGTTTTTGTTCTTATGTAGTGCTACCAAAAGTTGTCCAGCAATTATCTATTGTAAGGGTTCGGTGGTGTTTTTATTCTTATATAATGGTGACAAAAATGATCCAGACATTGTAAGGGTTCGATGGTGCTTTTGTACTTCTGCAATTAAATGGTACAGCAATTGTCTAGTGTAAGGGTTCGATGATGTTTTTGTTCTTGCGTAGTGGTAACAAAAGTAGTCTATCAAGCATTAAGTGAATTCGTATCACGGTACGAATTGTGTTTCCATGGACCTCAATGTTAATGTTTTGTGAAATAAATATACTTTCTATTCTACCTCAGCATGCATGCCACACACTGTCATAGAGAACAATGTTAGACTGTTAATTTGACAAGGACATAACCATGTACTCCATTGCATTTAAGAGAGATAACTCTGCTTGAACACTTGGCAAGGGTAAGAATTATCTAGTCACAACAGTCACATTTTCAGCTATGGTTACCACATTTTAAAAAAAGTCATAAACATACAAAATAGGATCTAGATATAAATTAACATAATCTCACATGTTGCCAAGCGGTTTAACATTTTCTAAGCCTAACAGAAAGTACAACTCTTACACAATGCACCAATCACAGCCAGTGTTGTTCTTTATTTCTGAATACAATGTTCCCTACACCCTAAGCTCCACCGACCTGGGGTTGTACAATTGCTAACGTTATAACTAACTGTTCGATGGTGGATTTGTTCTTAAGCATTGTAACGAAAGTGGTCCAGCAATTCTTAGTGAAAGGACTTGATCATGGTTTTGTTCTCATATAATGGTATCAAAAGTAGTCCAGCAAGCATCTAGTGTTAGGGTTCAAGGGTGGATGTTTTCTTACGAAGTGGTAACAAAAGTGGTCCAGTAATTGTCTAGTGTAAGGGTTTGATGTTTTTGTTTCGTTCTTACGTAGAGGCAACAAAGGTGGTCTAGAAATATTTAGATGTAATAGTACGAGGCTGCTTTTATATAATGGTAGTGAAAGTAATCGAATACTTACTGTGAGGCTAATTAGAATTATTTCAGTTGAATTAATTAGTCAATCATTATTTTACCTTATTTCTTTTCTTCAACACGTGATCCAGAACTCTCATTAGCCTCCTACTTGCTCAAAGAATACAGCCACAACAATTTGAATTTTAATATTACAACTTAGTATTTTCTTTCATATAGATGAAGATACAAGTGCTAATGAAAGTGGAAGTAGTACACAAGTGTGCATGTATGAGTCTGGTCAGTTTTGAGTGTGTGACTGGTATCTTTAGATGTACAATATGCCTTCGATGAGAGGACCTTCAACAACGTCTGCTACATGTTGCAGCTGGATTGTACGGATTTCCTCCTCAGGAATGGATGTGTAACTGGTATATCAAGGTTTGCCATGCATCAGTTTTCACCACTACTTTAAAAACATGGCTTTCACCTTTATTCTTCTGCAATAGCAATTAATATAGCGAAGAAAGAAAACAGACCGACAGAGGACGGACGGAACAACAGACAAAGCGATAGACTAAGGGCATGCTTGCACAAATATTACACGAACAACTGTGAATGCTATTTTTTAATGTCTAAACAGAACCGCTGACAAGCTGACAAGTGTTTAAATGTTATATTGATTTGTATCATATCTACCGGAGCAGTATCTTCGATTAACCGATGATACATCGTAATAAATGTCACTTGTTAAGATTTCAGTATTCGTAATGCATAATCTTTTTGAATAATCAATGCAACTTATGTTGTCAATACCGTTTGACAAAGGTTTAGAAAATGCATACTAGAACCAGATTAATAACACATAGACATTTTGAGAAATCTTAGAAACAGCACTTTAACGAAAACGGTCCCACTTTAACGAAAATATGTAATCATTGTATCATTCCCCTCCATGACATTTCGGTAGGAAAATATACCGATTAAGTAATAAAATAAACAATGCATGTGATTAATTTGGTTATAAGACGAATTCTATTTCATTTCTTAAGATATATATATATATATATATATATATATAAATAAATATATATATATATATATATATATATATATATATATATATATATATATATATATATATATATATATATATATATATATATATATATATATATATATATATATATATATTAATACAAATAATAATATCATACAGATAAGAGAATGTTTATTCGTACTCGAGGGAGATTCGAACCCAGTGTAGGAATAAAAAATTCTCTAACCTGTGTGATAGTATTATTTCTATTCACCAGGTGTCGTGGAGACACCCACGTTCACGCCACTGGCACCAGCTAGACCTCGTCATCACCAGGCGTGCAGAACTGGCCAGTGTCCTCCTTACCCGCAGCTACCACAGTGCCGATTGTGACACGGACCATTCCCTCGTGGACAGCAAGGTGCAAATATTACCCAAGAAGCTGCACCACGCCAAGAAGAAGGGTCACCCACGTATCAACACCTGCTGTGCAAGCAACCCAGAGAAAACACAGCAGTTCATCAGGAAATTGAAGGAAGCCCTCACCAAAGTGACACCTGATGACACCATTGATTCCAAGTGGTCCCATATCCGTGACTCTGTGTACAATTCAGCCATCACAGCTTACGGGAAGAGGGAGCGAAAGAATGTCGACTGGTATGAGGCAAACTGGGAGGAGATGGAGCCCGTGACTGAGGCAAAGAGGAAAGCCCTCCTGGCATACACCTAGCCCCAGAACACTACAAGCCCTCAGGATTGCAAGGAATAACGCGCAGAAGACCGCCCGCCGCTGTGCCAACACCTACTGGCTGAACCTTTGCAACAGTATACAGACAGCTGCTGACACCGGGGATACAAGAGGAATGTATGAGGGTATCAAAAAGGCGACAGGCCCCCCCCCCCAGCTACAAGACCGCCCCCCTCAAGTCCAAGACGGGCGAAGTCATCACAGACCAGGGGAAACAACTGCAGCGATGGGTTGAGTACTATCTCGAGCTATATGCAACCCAAAACAATGTCACTGGAACTGCCCTGGACGCCATTCCAGACCTGCCTGTCATGGAGGAGCTAGACACACAGCCCACCCTGGAAGAGCTCGGAAAAGCCATCGATTGCCTTGCCTGTGGGAAGGCTCCTGGAAGCGACGGCATTCCGCCTGAAGTCCTCAAGAGCGGAAAACCAGCACTGCTCCAGCCCCTACACACACTCCTCTGCCTTTGCTGGGAACAGGGATACATCCCACAGGACATGCGTGATGCCAACATCGTCACTTTGTACAAAAACAAAGGAGACCGTAGCGACTGCAACAACTATCGGGGCATCTCCCTCCTCAGCATCGTCAGAAAGGCCTTCGCCCGTGTTGCCTTGGCACGCTTGCAGATCCTAGCCTCCCGCGTCTACCCAGAATCCCAGTGTGGATTTCGAGCCGGCAGGTCAACTGTAGACATGATCTTCTCACTACGTCAGCTGCAGGAGAAGTGTCGCGAGCAGCGGATGCCCCTCTACATTGCCTTCATAGACCTGACGAAGGCGTTTGACATGGTTAGTCGGAGTGGACTCTTCAGACTCCTGCAGAAGATCGGCTGCCCCCCACGTCTGCTTGCTGTCATTATGTCGTTTCACGAGAACATGCACAGCACAGTGTGCTTCAATGGCGCAACATCTGAAGTATTCCCAGTCGTTAGCGGAGTCAAACAAGGCTGTGTCCTTGCACCGACGCTCTTTGCCATCTTCTTCTCCATGCTTCTCCAGTACGCATTCAAGGACTGCAGCGAGGGAGTGTACATCCCATACCAGGGCTGACGGCAAGCTGTTCAACATCGCCCGTCTCCGTGCTAAGACTAAAGTCACAGAGGTACTCATCCGTGAATTGCTCTTTGCCGACGATGCAGCCTTGACATCACACACGGAAGATGGACTTCAGCAGCTGGTATGCTGCCTCTCCCATGCATGTAAGGAATTTGGACTGACCATCAGTTTGAAGAAAACAAATGTCATGGCACAGGACACAGACTCCCCTCCCTCTGTCTCCATCGATGGGTACAATTTGGAAGTTGTCGAGAACTTCACATACCTCGGGTCTAACATCTCCAGCTCACTCTCCATTGATTCTGAGGTGGGCGGCAGGATTGCCAAGGCAGCAGCAGTGATGGCCAGACTTAACCAGAGGGTCTGGAACAACCCCAACCTCACAGAGAAGACCAAACTGCGTGTCTACCAAGCGTGCGTGCTCAGCTCACTTCTCTACAGCAGCGAAACATGGACCACCTATGCAAGACACGAGAGGAAACTCAACAGCTTCCACCTGAGATGTCTGCGGCGCATTCTGCACATCCAGTGGTAGGACAAAGTACCCAACACAGAGGTTCTAGAACGCGCCAACATGAACAGCATGTTCTCCATACTCAGCGAGAGGCGCCTTCGCTGGCTCGGCCATGTCAAGAGAATGGACCCAGGTCGCATTCCCAAGGACCTGTTATATGGGGAGTTAGCAGAAGGTGCACGACCAACTGGACGACCACATCTGCGCTACAAAGATGTTTGCAAGAAGGATATGAAGACAGCAAACATCAATGTCAACGACTGGGAGAGCTGTGCAAACAACCGTTCCAGCTGGCGTCTAGCTGTCAGTCAGGGAGTTCAAAACGCAGAGGAAAAGAGAAGAATAAAGCAAGCTGAAAAGAGAGCTAAAAAGAAGGATAAGCAAAAGCGTACTTTGGAGCTATGCCACCGTCTCTCGTAGACGGACGGATGCCAAGAAGTATTATTTCTATTAAAATATTAATTCTGCCTACTATTATTAAGCATTCTTTCATAGGATAATTCTCTTTCTCTCTCTCTCTCTCTCTCTCTCTCTCTCTCTCTCTATATATATATATATATATATATATATATGTATGTATATATATATATATATATATATATATATATATATATATATAGAGAGAGAGAGAGAGAGAGAGAGAGAGAGAGATAAATAGATAGAATTATATGGCACATTTAACTTTTGCAGAGCAGTTTTAATTGATGACAAAATCACCATATCACATTTTGTCCACGCCATTAGATTAATAATTGATCATCTCCGGTTTCCATGATCTATGATTCAGCTTAGGAAGCTTAGAATGAATAACGTATTGAGCGTCCTACGTATTTATTTCATATGGTTGTGTGACACACTTATTTCACGTGGTTATCTGTGGCTCAGGTAGATGGCCATGTCCCACAATTTTATTTCAAGTGGTTGTTTCTGAATGATCTTATCACACTAGAGTTAATAATGACGATCCAGCACAGGTAGACGTATTTCATAACTTTAAATCTAATCGTCAATGGTTGATCTGGGTTCTTGTGAATAAATATCTAGACATACGTATCCAATTATTAAACTGTTGGTATAATTTTGTAGCTATATGTTTAAATTGCTTCTTCTGTATTCACTTCATCCAAAAATTCGATATCGACAGAAGTTCTTATGTTTCTTCGTTCCCATATTGTCGAAGTACTACTAAGACAAATCAACTTATTTGGAATTACGAAACAAAGTTACCAAAGGAAAGCATGACATTTTCCTTCCCAGTTAACTTTTCCACATTCCAGTGACTGTCAATCTGTAAGAACCGCACTTTTTAATTTGATATAGAAGCAAATGTAGAATATTGTCACCTGGCATACACCCAAGGTTTGTCAGATGTGAATATAGATGGGAATATAGAATATAGCCACCTTGGGTACACCCATGCTTTGTCAGACTTGACTATAGAAGTAACTATATAATATTGTCACCTGGTGTACACCCATGCTTTGTCATATATGACTATAGAATTAAATATAGAATATTGTCACCCAGTGTACACCCATGGTTTGTCAGATATGACTATAGAAGTAAATATAGAATATTGTCACCTCTTGTACACCCATGCTTTGCCAGATATGACTATAGAATTAAATATAGAATATTGTCACCTGGTGTACACCCATGGTTTGTCAGATATGACTATAGAAATAAATATAGAATATTGTCACCTCGTATACACCCATGCTTTGTCAGATATGACTATATAATTAAATAGAGAATATTGTCACCTGGTGTACACCCTTGGTTTGTCACATATGACTATAGAAGTAAATATAGAATATTGTCACCTGGTGTAAACCCATGCTTTGTCAGATATGACTATCGAAGTAAATATAGAATATTGTCACCTGGTGTACACACATGGTTTGTCAGATTTGACTATAGAAGTAAATATAGAATATTGTCACCTGGTGTAAAACCGTGCCTTGTCAGATATGACTATAGGTGTAAATATGGAATATTTTCATGTGATAAAGCTTGCCAGCTGTTTGCAGTGGGTCGTTCGTTTTTACCAAGTTCTCACGAATTGCTCTTTCACCAGTTTTATTGGCTGCCAATTATATCCTATGGTGTGCTAAACAATGGCATTTGAATCAACACAACAACACAATCAAAACTATTACGTCGAACATCTATTACATATTATGTTTGGACAATATCAAACCGTGTGAAAAAGAATACGCACTATACATTCTGTTTTGACAGTATCAAACAAACACCAGCAATATAGTATACACTATATATTACTTTCTTACTTTGATATAATGCGTACACGTTAGCAATGGATACACTAGTTTTGGGATTTCCTCGTCTATCCCCTAGTTTATTCGCTCTTGTCAGCCACAATGTCTTACTTTAATGACCGACCTCTAGGGGTATTTATTTTGTTACCTTTGTAGTTAAGACAAGGTATTGAGGCTGTGTTCTGTCTTTCTATTCACTAGAGTTTTGCTCACGTTGCACATAATGCTATTCTGCAGTTTATTATGTGGTTCTAGGTGTCACGAAAAGGGCTGTTATAGTATCTATTTTCCTAAATGCACAGTATTTGAATGTGTCACAAAATTCACTTGTTATTGAACATGGTGATGCCAAGTCTTTTTTGCATATTACACAACCGTATCTTACTCTAAGTCTGGATGCATGGTTCACCCTTCGATCTATCTGCGTGTGCATACAATCTTGTCTCCAACAGTTCAACTGTGCCTTCTAAACAATTTGTTAAACTTAACCCTGTTGTTTTGTACTCTGTTTTGTATGGTTATCATCAAAACTACCATTAATATAATATCATTATCAGCACGAGCATAATATTATCATCACCAACACCACTATCTTAATTGGCAGGGTTTCAGAATTAGTTGATTTCCACTTCCCAATATGTAGGGACTTGAAATCCTTACATTTTAAAATCTTCACCTTTCTCCGTCATTTTGCGTGGCATTTATATAACGCAGGATGGTAGGAGTACACTCAGGAATTAAGTATAGCTATTGCGACGAGAAAAGGAAAATATAGAACCCGTGCAAACTTGATAGAAAATGAAGTTTTACTTTGTACACGTTTTCAATACACATTTGGGTACGAAATACGAATAACAAGCAAACTATTGCTAAAACAAGCACGAACATTGCAAACTCTGAAAAGAGAAACAAATTGTCCAGCACACATAAGCAACCGTATTTTCTGACTGCCAGCAATCTAAGGTATCTGTACTGCTACTCGTCTATGCTGCTACTTATCTATGCTAACTCGAACAACTATTGGATAAGCTTACTTTCTGGTCCTTTCGAGATGGAGTACAATAATTCAAATTTTATATTGGTATCTTTAATTATAAAGGATGGTTCTGATGCTACAGATGTTTTACTATTATCTAATGAGACGGTCATTATCATAAGCACTAAGAACAATGTTTTGGGATTACATCCTTTCCTGCATTCAACTACATTTAAATTGCATTTTAAATTATTTCTTACTACTTAGGAACATATTAACCCATTTTATATTTAACCTACTTAACAGCGTAAAATCGTGATTAGTTAACTTTCCAAATCTCAGCATCAACTAAATGATTCATAGTGAGGACGAAAACAAGAGGAAGCCATGATTAGTGTGTGATATAACTGTACAGATTATATCACACAGAAGGGCGTTAGGGTAAAACTGAATTTGGAAGACAACATGGAAGCAATCATATGAATTGTATGATGCCTGAAGATCCTGTAAAGGTTATATCACACAGAAGGACGTTATGGTAGAACTGAACTTGGAAGACAACTGAACTTGGAAGACAACATTGAAAGCAATCATAGGAATTGTATGATGCCTAAGCCAAGATTTTAACGAATGCATCTGAGTAACACAAAATGGCGAAGCATTTTCAAAACACAGCACCAGGTGCTGAATTTACGCAAAGTGAATGAAATTAAACACTATTACACTATGTATTACAAATTGCACACTTTCATTGATCATTGTTAACCAAATGAAGACTGGCAAATGCCACATTATCATAGCTGCCAACATGTTTACCGTCCAATGGAAATTAGCAAATGATAATGATTATTGTCACCTTATTGTTTGCTCCAGGTCTGAGTGACACCTTTGAAATTCCTCATGAGAGAGTTTATGACTGGAACTGTGTCTCTCCCACTTTTGGCTGCCTAGGTTTTGTTTTAAAAACTAGCTGCATATATTTGGTAAAATTCACTGACATGTCTCCAGCATAATTCAAAGTACATATATTTGTAATAAACAATATGAAATTCATACGTGTAGTCTCTTAATGAGAAGCATGGAAAATCGCTCACATTTCAATTTATCCATTCACCTGTCCAGTTTGTTTACACTCCGTGACTTTATGTTTGGTTTAAATGGAAGGTAATAGTAATATATAATATAAAGTTTATACATGTTGCGTGTATTTTTGTCTCTTTTGTATTATTATACTAGATTTTCTTTTCTGCTTTTTTGTGAAAAGGTGAAAAATGTCTAACATTTCTGGTCATTCAACCATCTTTCCCACTCTAGTTTCCACTTCAAAGCAAGAATGGTGCTTGAACATGGCATAATGTATATAACATCAATATAAATTATGTCACATATTGTAATAAGAATTCTGTATTCAAGGTAGGCAATCGTCGTTTTAAGTTTCCCATCACACTTTCTTTTTGCTCTATAGAAATTGAGTGTTTTGAGATAAATGAATGAAATTTGGTTTAACTGGTGTACATCATCACTAATAGGTGTGTTTCACAAATTATCAGTTCATGTTTCGAGTTAGCATCTTAAGTTTCTTATCAGTGTTATATTCTGTTTGAAAACATTACAGCTATTGGAAACAAACTGATGAACTAGGTATTTTTATGCAATAACTTACATTGTGTCATATGCAACACTGTCGTCAAATCTCTAAGATCATGGTCATATATACAAGGTACGGGTCAAAATGTATTCCACCATCGCATGCAGCAGCAGCTTGATTTAGTAAGGTCTGTCTGTACATCAAATAGTTCTAAATCAAATATGTGCATCAATTTGTTCCAAATCAGGCCTGCCTGTACATCAGTTAATTCCGGAGTTATGTATGTCTGTACATCAGTTAGTTCCTGACTCATTTATGTCTGTACGTCAATTAGTTCCTGATTCTTGTGTGTCTGTACATCAATATGTTCCTGATTCATGTATAACTGAACATCAATTAGTTGCAGTCAGGTCTGCATGTATATAAATTAGTTGCACTCATGTATGTCTGTACATCAATTAGTTCCTGTGTCATGTATGTATGTACATCAATTTGTTCCTGATTCGTGCATGTATGTACATCAGTTTGTTCCTGATTCGTGTATGTCTGAACATCAATTTGTTGCAGTCAGGTCTCTCTATACATCAGTTAGCTCCTGACTCATGTGTGTCTGTCCATCAATTAGTTCCTGAATCAGGTCTGTTTGTACATCAGTTAGTTTCCCCCTCAGTTCTGTCATACATCAATTAGTTCCCTAATCAGGTATGTCTGTAAATAGTTCCCAATCAATTTCATACGTCACTTAGTTCCAGAATCATGCAAGTCTGTACACGAATTATTTCTCGAGTCGTGCATGTATATACATGAATTAGTTTGAGTCTTGTATGTCCGTTCATCAATTAGTTTCTGAATCAAGCTTGTACATCAATTAATTTTCGAATCAAGTAGATCTGTATATCAGTTAGGTCTTGAGTCAGTTCTGTACATCAGTTAGTTCCTGAGTCATGTATTGTCTGTATATCAATTAGTTCCTGAGACACGTCTCTCTTTATATTAGTTTGTTCCCTAATCAGGTCTACATAAACATCATTTAGCTCTGGAGTCAAGTCTGCCTGTACTTTAATTAATTCCCAATCAGGTCGGTCTCTACTTAAATCAGTTCCTTGGTAATGTATGCCGTACATCAATTAATCCCCGAGAAGTGTCTAAGAAAGAGCACACAAAAGATTGTATCCTTGCATAGATGATCGATCAGATATATCATTTATTTTCATGCTATTAAGTTATCTTTCCAAACAGTATGCCCCAAACGATGGTTTTCACCTTCATAACTGTGGAAACTGAACGTTGAGTGACGCTGAAAACAAAATCATAACAAGTTTCAGAAAACCTCATTTGAAACAAAAATATCATTTGAAATTCTTGGTATGTTCAAGACTGTTTATATGGACTCTGTATAAACACTAAACTTTTTATTGTCAATATAAAGGTAATATTTCATATTTGTTTGCAGTTGTGTTTAAATGCCCAACGATATGTATTTTAATAAAATTGTTATCATTTCTAAACTTGAATCATATAAGAATACGTCTTGGATAACGGCAGTAAGTTGTCCTCTGACCTAAACTGGAATCATCAAGTTTATATCTAGGATAATGACTGTAAACTGTCCTCTGTCCAAAACTGGAATCATATCAATTTTGTCTCGGATAATGACCGTAACCTATCCATTGTTCTAAACTGGAATCTTATCATGCTAACGTCTAGGATAATGACTTTAATCTGTACTCTTTCCTAAACTAGAATCAGTTGAAGCCTATGCCTTGGATAATAACTGTAAATTGTCATCTTTCCTAAACTGGAATCATATCAAGTCTATGTATTGGATAATAACTGTAAATTGTGCTTGGTCCAGAAATGGACTCATATGTTTATGTCTAGAATGATGATTGCAAACTGCAAATTTGACAAGGTAACTGTCTAGGATAATGACTGTGGTCACTAGAAGAGAACCATCAGTATGTATCGAGTCGATATGTATAAACACTTGTGGAACACATCCATACCATACAATCATTTGATATTCATGCAAAAGCATGACACGTAATTTTTTTATTCTGTTCAGCGTCATTGGTATTCATGCAATAATAACACAGTAATGTTTTCTTAATACTGGTTAGTGTAACGAATATTTAGTGGTATGTCCTCATTTCCTAATAAAGTCATGCAAATACACTCGTCCCTCGCGAGGTGTCGAGATGGAGAGAAGAACAAAGATTTCCTCACATAACCGAAGGCTGTCACGCTATGGATGCTTGCCACGCATGAGGTACGTTTTGAGATACATATAAAAACCAGATGCAGAAAATTACACTGTCCATGGGAAGGTCCATATCTCTTTATACAAAAGATAAATGATGTTATCTTTCGCATCCAGAAAACTCCAAAATCAACACCTAAAGTTCATCACAATTTACTTAAACCTTACAGCGGATACAACACATCAAGCTGGTTGAATTAATTACATAATTACTTACCATACATATAGATGTATTCTTCTTAAGCTCTTTCTTGCACATTTCACATTCTACTTCCAGATTACAAGGTTCATATGTACTATATGTGGAGACCTGGAATTTGCCAAGTTCCACTATTGTGAAAGATACATCACCTGTGCACACTCTGGATCTGGATACAGGTGTAGCATATGCAAAGCTGTCAACTCATGAAATGACAGCAAACATCTATCATGCCCTGGAACCACCATGAACCTCATCAGGAGAGCAAATATGAAGTATGGCCAGGAGGAAGAGAGGGAGTGCAATGAATTTATCAGAAAACGTGGACAGTATGTCCGATTTGTTGCAAAAGAACCTGCAACACCCGCAGAAAAATTGGAAGCCACCTGAAGGGTCCCATATGTCATAGAAAAACCGGCTAAAGAAAACTTCCTGCCAATAGGAAACCATCAAAATAGATGGCACTAAGACGTAATACCTTTATGCAGATCGACACAACTAAACAGGCCTTATGATAAAAGAAGAAATTAGTGTTAACAACATCCGTCAATAAGGAGGAGTTTAATATGACCACAGTACTATCCTACTCCAAGCCCATCAACAACACTCAAACAATAACTGCCTCTGTTTCAGCTATGCATGTACCCAATCCAACGGCTGCTGCAGCATCATATAGTAACCATCAAGCCCGGAGCTGTCGTCTATGGGAAATGCAGACCAAAGCCGATCAAATTATTCCTTCTATTTCATCTTCATCATCTTCCTCTTCCTTTTTTCCTTTTCCTCCTCCTCTTCATCCTCCTCTTCTTCATATGAAAGAATTGGACTCAACTGGTGCTGGTACACAAGCACAGATCACCCCTTCATTACCCACTGAACAAGAAACCACCAGGCTGGAAACCCCTGTAGAACAGGAATCATCTGGAGTGCAATCCTAATCCATCAAGTCTAACCAGGAGCAGTATAAGACGAAACTTGACATCGCTCATTACACCAAGTCTGCTTGTTCAGTCAAATCAAACTTACCTGACAGAGATGCCCTGTCAATAATATATTCTGAATATGAAGTGGAAGGACCCAAGGACCAAACCACGACTTATGAACCTACCATCAAGTCCTTCATCAAACTTATGGGTATGGCCGCATGCCAATCACATCGGATAATTATCAACGTGGGTGGGACCAAATTTGAAACATCCGCCCCAACCATTCAGTCAGATCCATCATCACTACTGAGCAAGATGATAACTAAGGAATCCCCTCTGCAACTCTGTGAAGTTGACAAATTTTATACATATTTTATCGTCCGTGACCCAAGGCATTTTAGGACTATATTATGTATTATTCAGTAGTATGTATGAATATTTGTTTGTTATATAAAAATGAATAATTTGTGATTTTACTATAATCATACCTTTTGGGATTAGTTTTATCTCCAACCATAAAATTACTGTAACTTATAATGTATTAACAAACGTCTTGTTTATCTTCATGATGTCGTTGGGGTCTCCAATGTTGGGATCGCCTGGTCTTAATACACAATATGTTATTCAAGTTCCATTCGGGATGAATGATTTTCTCAGGAAGGGGGCAAGGTAACGAATATTTAGTCGTATGTCCTCATTTCCTAATAAAGTCACGCAAATACATCCTTCGCTTGCGAGGTGTCGTGATGGAGAGAATAACGAAGATTTCGTCACGTAACCGAAGGCTGTCACGCAATGGAAGCTTGCCACGCTTGAAATACGTATTGAAATACATTAAATATGCCATGTGTTGATTTTACTATATTTAATTATCTTGATGTATACCATATTAAATAACAATGTATTTCTTTTATGATTCTTTGATTAACATGCTTAATTCTTGTAACCTCAGCTGCATTCCAGCTCGCGATGTCATTTCACTACCACACTCTCCAGAGTGGAGGTATTAAAATTTCGTCATTAGGCGGGATAAGTTACACGTTTTCATTGGTTGACCGAGTTTCCATTAGCTACCATATTTGTATATAAAAATGTCTGCATCGACAGATGAGGGCTGCTCCCACACATTGAAACACCGACTTATGTGGTTCTAATAAAATAAAAGAAACCTTAAATCATCGCTATGGCAATTCTTCAAGTATCATTGAAATTGGATTAAAACTAATCATAAGAATATTAAATGAACTATAAATATATCCTGCTTGGAAATAATTCCAAAGTAACGTATCCATGGAGACATACGTCTAAAATCTTCTCTCCAATCCTGCGTAACATTCCTAAAGAAAATATGATACATGTGATAATATATGTATGTGCAAAGAAGTAAAGTGAGGAAATTATTAACCTTACAAGCCACAAATAATGAGATGTTTTGTATTGTATAAATTGTGGAGTAATGTAAAGACTTGTAAACTTGTATTTTTCTCATGTATTGGGTACATGTCCATACCAATTGATGGGTAAACCATATATATACGCACATATAATATGATTGTCTGTACTGTTTGATTCCAATGTTTGTATAAAATAAATCTACTATATTTTACTTATCCTGTCAGTTTTCTTTTGGTCAAGTGCTAGGCTGGGATTAACCTATTGTTTTTCTTCTATGAAAACGTTGACCTTATGTGGATCAGAAAACGTTACATTAGCATCATTGATATTCATGCAATAATGACACAATAGTTTTTTCTTATTCTGGTTATCGTCATTGATATTCATGCAACAATGATACACTATTTATTTACTTATTCTGGTTAATGTCATTGACATTTATTCAAAAATGACACAATATTTATTCTTCTTATTATGGTTAGCGTCTTTGGTATTCATGCTAAAATGATGTATTAATATTCTCTTAATCTGGTTAGCGTCATTGATACTCATGCAAGAATGAAACAATATTTTCTTCTTTTTATTCTGGTTAGCGTCATTGATATTCATGTTAAAATGGCACATTACTATTTTCTTAATCTGGTTAGCGTCATTTATATTCATGTTAAAATGGTACATTAATATTTTCTTATACTGGTTAGCGTCATTGATATTCATGTTAAAATGGTACATTAATATTTTCTTATGCTGGTTAGCGTCATTGATATTCATGCAACAATGATACAATAATTTTGTTCTTTTTTCTGGTTAGTATCATTAACATTCATTCAATAATGGCACAATATTTTTGTGTTCCTATTCTGGTTATTTTCGCTGATACTCTTGCAAGAATCCAACATTATTTTGTTTTCTTATTCTGGTTAGTGTCATTGTTACTCATGCAAGAATGATTCTATTATTTTTGCTAGCGACATTCGTAATCATGCATTAATGGCACAGTAATTCACTTATTCTGGTTATAATCACAGCAGACGTAAGAGCAACATAAATTTATGAATGTTTAGAACAAAATTATAGTTATCTTGAGATTGAAATTAAAGGCAATGATTTGGGAGACCTCAATAATAAATATTTTACAGTTTTTTTTAAATGATCTTTATAAAAGAATCACACATAGCTCTTGTTATCAGATCATTTTATGTAAACCTAAACCATTTATTCCTTTCTAGCTGTCATCTATTTGGAGGAGAGGAATCCAGAACTACATGTAAATAAAGATTACATCCTAAAGAACCTGGAAGAATTAAACATCATTGTCAAGGCAAGATCATTCAATGAAAATGGGCTGACGGTCAGTTAATACTAATATTCATTTTCCATATCTATCTACATATTAACATTCTTTACATCCATACATATTTAATTAATTGTGATCAATATTTTCACATTTAGATAAATATCTGCATTAGAAAAGAGTTTATTGTGGATGTTTTCTTCCAGGGTCATGACAGCATCATGTATGTATATGCCTTGGAAGAAAATAATTATTTATTTTACAAGATGTTCATTTTGACCCATGTCTAGTGCCTCATCGAAATTAAATGTATATCCGTACAGTACTATATCTGATTGGTGTACGCCAATGTACATCCCATGTATAGTGCCAGTTCAATTCAATTCACTGCATGTCTTGCAAAAGGATATATAATTTAATTTTAAGTTTGTGTACGCCATTATACATCCCGTGCCTACATTTATTTAAAAAAATAGAATTACCTTTAAACGTCTCTTAAATACTGCTAAAACAAATTAAATAAATTAGAAGGAAACAAGACATTTCTTGTGAAGAAAATGCTGGAAAGGACCCAGTTACGTTTCTTGGACATCACGTGCCAGTTTGAGTGTCTCATGGATGGAGATATGATTGCCATAGTCATTTGAAATGGGTAAAAAAGTTCCAACAATTACATCAAGTTGAGAGATAACAACAGGCCATTGAGTTGCATAGGGTTTGGAACTAAAGTTTATGCCACTGTACTAGCGGTAAATAAAAATTTGTAAATCGTACGGGAAAAGATCACCTGCCTTACTGAGACGGACTCGTCCGGCTTGACAGGCATGAATATAGCTACCTGCCAATTATTACTAGGGAAAACCTTTAAAAAAATTCATCTTTAAAACAGATCATACAGGTACTCCGCGTTTCAATAAATTTGATTTGAAGCCCCTGCATATGCTGCGCTTTAAAGATTGTACAAATAATGCTGACATGCTTTAAATATGGCTGACATATCTAGTTGAAATTAAACAAACAAATGTTTATTCCAAGTGTTCAAAGAATATTAAAATGCACGGCTTTTGTAGGTTGAATTTCAATGGGCATAACTCTGCATTGAGTAAATATCTGATCATTATTCGGCTTAACTGAAAGCTAGAGTGATTACCTTCTTCTTGATGACAATGTAACACATCATTTTTTAAGACCCAATTCTCCCGGAAAATGCTGTCGAAAACCACAGAAAAGTTCACCCTGGTACCCGTTGCACCGTTTAATAGGTAACCGGGTACCCGTTAGAACATGAAAGACATGTACAGCCCTAGTTACCCCACTGTCAATTTTTCACCAACCCGGATTGTTGTAGGGTGAGGAAACGAGCAGACTATTTAAATCATTTTGCTCATTGTTTGCCAAACTTTATCCACTATTTCGCAATCTCTTTTTCGCATTTTACCAATTCGTACTTTCGCATTTTCACATTCGCACTTTACCAACTCCCAACGGAAGACAGCTGATAGTCTTATGACGGAGATAATTCGTTTTCCTGTTGTACTTCAAATCCTCTATATTAGATAGTGCTATAATATTTTGTTTGATTTGTCAGTAGGATGAATTAATATTACAATGTTGTTTCACTTATTAATAAACTTCCAACAACTTACACATTTTTTTTTATTTATTACTCACGGCGAATGGCGGTGAAAGTCAACTTCCGGTTGAGAACTTAAATGCTAAACAAGATTTACACTTACGTAAGTAAGCAAAAACATTACAATATCAAAATTTCAAATTAGAATAAAATAACGGTTTTTTAATGTTTTTCTGAAATACAAACTAAAAGATCAATGAACTAAGAAAGAATTTATCATAGCTAAATAATACCAGTCTGTCCTAGTGTACAAGTGCATGATAATTGTCCCCGCAAAATTTCCAGTTTTTGTTATGTAAAAAAAACATATCGACCATATCTGGCGACAGAGATGCACGTTTCCTGTTTACAACGTATCCTGCCCTCGAAAAAGCACTTTTTGATGGAATTGACGTTCTAGGAATACAGAGATATTTTCGTACAAGGGCAGCATTGTTTTGAACTGCGAAGCCGTTCACACAGCCCAGCGTGCGGTTACCCGGGTACCCGTTGACAGCCCTACTCCTGGGTAGGATCGGTAACTGAATAGCTACCTTGGATGTCATTGGGAAAAATTGCTGGTTTCACTTTCAATTTCCCAGCTATGAAATCAAAATACCAGAGACAAACTAAACTTTCAAACAATGAAATTCAAATATCAAAAACCAATCTTCCGAAACATTAAAATCTCTGAAATATTAACATTTCAATGATATTGAAAAAATTCAAGTCCTGAAAATATTCAAGTGAGGTTTCACTTCCGAGACGACTTTCTATTAATCTTCAAGTATTCTCCGCTGAGCCATCCATTAACCATGGTACGTCTTGGGTTTCAACTTAAGTAAAAAGACAAGGTAAACCCATCAATCATTTAATTGTCCATAAATATAAAGTTATTAAAATAGAATAGAAAATCAGACAAAGTGAAATATTGAACAATAACCAACAGTGTATAAATTCATAGAATATTAACCTAAATTGTACTATATATTTCACGCTATTCCAAAAACTGTCCAGATGTATTCTGCATGAAGTTTCTGATATTTCTCTGTTCTGAGATTTTAGCACCACTGACAAATGAGTTCTAAATAGAAATGTTTTACTTCGAAGGAATCAAATGAAAGACGAAGATCACTGA
>JAPYKE020000550.1:0-245153 GCA_028554795.2 Sinohyriopsis cumingii
TGTTTCCTTTTATGAAGACCTTATGGCGAGTAATAAGTTAGAATAGTTTCTCATTAAATGACGGTTAGTCAAATCCGAACATTTACATCCTTAAGAAAATATTTGTGAGGTACTAAAAAGAAAATTACTTTTCGCGTCTTTACTTACCTTAATTTTCATTTCATTGAATATGTCAGAAGTTCTTGTAATTATTTTATAAACGTAAATGGAGATTTCACTTGCATAATTAGAATTCCAAATTGGATATGAATATTCAACATATAATTCAGATATCAAAATAATATTTCCACTCGGAGAATAAGATAAGTCCTAAGATAAAATAGTATTTTCAAGTTTGATTTCTAGATATCGTAGCTCATACACATCAGAATTTCAATATAATAGACAAAATAAAGTCAAAGTTTCAATATCTTCAATAGGCAGATTGTCACACAACATAGAATTTGGCAAATTTAATAGGTCAACAATACGTTCATTTTTGACTCTGTATATGATACGTCATATTTATAATGTTTTAGTCATGACGGTTGCAATCGCGGCTACCCAGCGTATCGCATATAGTGTGTTATTAATTCCAGCTATATTACACATAAGTAACCCTTTTCACTTTTTATGTGTATTTTATATTTGTATTAATGTCATATAAGCTATGTAATTGTAATGTTTACTTAAAATTATTTTCAAGTGGACATTGAACAGGAAGACGGAATTTAACATTGTTTCTTTTTGTACTGCTCGATTCATTCCGAAGAGTTGACCAATACATTTAGATATTAATAAATGGCCCTATAAGATTAATTGGCTACTAAGTGGGTGATCAGGGTATGCATAATCTACCTTGTTTATCAAACGGATATACTTTTAATGAATATATGAACATACATATGGACAGCCAGGAAAGATCAAACAATAGGTAAAATGCAATATTCTTAAATGAGCCACCTGTAACCACGATGTGTCTATTTGTAATAGACATATACAAAAATTCCTTACATGTAAGAGTTTAGTGGGATTTTCCCGTTCTTTTCGTACCTATTCATATAAAATATGAACCAAAGCATGAATATAGCTGTTAAAATGGCAAACCTTGTTCAGTTTTAGTTGGTTGGTGCGACTCCGGTTTGCTCCGAAATGTACTTCCACGGACAGGTCATTCAGAAATATTAACAGCTGATTATACTCGAGTTAGGTCGTTTAGACAAATGGTATTGCCCCTTACATGGTAGACGACTGAAATAGTCACAGAAACGTGTACAATTGTCAACTGGTAATATGCGTGGATGATAGCGTTCACGTTCGCTTGTTCATCTAACCGAAATGATTCTTATATTTTGCTCTACTTTTTTAGAAAAACCCAATGTCATGTTGATAAGCACATATATCTTAGTATTAATCATTGAGCAAATATCATTATTAAATCGAACACTAAACTATTTTTCGTATACTGCATATTTAATCGAAAGTTTGATTTATAACTTTTGGAACCAAATAAAGATACTGACAAAAGCTTATAGTCAACTCATTGTATGGCTTCGAAACATCGAAGGACTCCAGTCAATAGCATTTATAATATAAGTAACAATGAAAGAGTTTGTAAATTTACTATTGCTGTCATTTGTGTTTTACTGATAAGAATATAAAATATCGAATTTTATTTTAATATGTCTGCAATCATAGGTTCAATGCGCATTACTATAAAGTAGTTTACAAGTGTATTATTTTAAACAATAGTGTAACATTTATAGAGTTGTTAATGCGAGAAGAGATGTGCTCAGCCTGCATATCAAGGTTGTTTGTTTTTTTCGTTATTATACACTGGAATGTTTGGATGATAACAGCTTGAGTGATAGCACGGATAATTAAGTATTCCCTTGACAGTTCCAATTTTATATTTATCTTTAATTAAGAAGAAAAGTATATTAAAGAAAGCGTTGACTGACATAGACCCATTACTGCTTTAACAACTTCCAATATCATGTTTCTCACTAGAACATATACTATCGCAAACTGAATTTAATAATGTTTCAATAATGATTGATTACTTAAACTTCGGAGTTATATGTAACATATTACATGAAAAAGAAACAAAATGCATCTAAGGATAATATGCAAAGTGCTAATTTCAACTGGAATTTCTTGCAGAGAGGAGCCAACAGCAACTTAAGAACAAATTGATAATTCAATGTTGCTCGAAACTAAATGCTTTTCCTTTGGTAACCCATTCAAAGCTCAATTTCGCTCTGACAAAATCATGATAATGTCTAACATATATTTAGTTTCCATCCAAAGCTTGGTATATTTTTTATAACCACGTGCAAATGAAAACTATTTGGAAAATAGCAGCACGCTAACATAAAGTGCCATGCGTTCATCCCATTTAAAAAAGAATACGACTAAGACATGCTTCGGAAATTGGACATGAATAAAATGGTAATGCATAGACGATATAAACTCCATCATAAACTCTAATTAGTTGTGGTGTATACATGTATTGTTTCATTGAAGAGATTGCCAGTTAGAATCACTTGAAACAGTTTATGAATAACTGAAAAACACTTGAAAATCAAATATTTACATACCGACAAAGATATCGATATCGATATGATCCTCGTAAATGAGAGACCCGTCGCAATTCGCCCCTTCATACATGTTAAATCAGTGATATGAATTTAATGAGTAGTATTCTGCAGAATGTGGAGTTTATATATCTTATTCTCGTCTATGAAGTTGTCATTTTTCCACGTAATAATTGGAATTTCCTTTTTTATCTTTCGTAAAGAAGAAAATTATCGCAAATATCTGAAATTTAATTTGTTATATGGCACAGCAAATTGGATTTTCACCTAAGAACATCACGTTTCTCCAACTATAGTCTATATAGCAAGAAAGATTTATATTAAATTTTCATTACGAAACGCATGGTTCTTGAACCTTTGCAAATATATACTAAGGTAACTAAGATCCAAACTCGGGTCCGCAAGTTACGAAACCCATCGCCTTGACTGCACGTACCAACCTTCATACCATTTTGACCAAACCCATATCACCAACAATGATTCTACAAAGTCGGTTGTATATGCATTCGCGCGTAGAAGATACATCCACATGACAATCCAGTCATTAATTCTCACCTACATAAACAGTCATTCTGGATTCTTACGATGGCGATCAAGGTATATAGAAGTTACTAAGGAAATACAAATACAGGAAAGTACTATCACAGGATGCTTCAGGAGATTCTTTAATATCATATGTATACACACATACTTTGCTAAATAGCAGGGAGTATTCTGAAATAATACATGAAACGTGAGTCTCGTTTCAAAATGGATTTAATTATGATTTACTCCGTATTAGGTGCATAGGTGTAACAGTGTTTGAGGGTGATACTATAGTGGACGCCATGTTGGTAGCAATTGCTTGTAACAGGTTGTCATTAAATGGCGGTTCCTTGAATTTGGAATGGGTGTATACCCACGAAACTATCAATGCGATACATAAATAAGACATTACTTTTCTTCCATGCTTAATAAATCAATGTCCTTATGTACTAAACCATAAGGTTAATGCATTTATTTTTGAGCTATTAACTCGACCTTTTGTCTGCATAATTTCAATTTCCAATTGTCATAATGAAGTATCTAACACAATGCGTCCAAGAACACATGTCAAATGGTTTATATCTTAAAATACATGGTCACATTTTCTCAAATACTATACCATAGTTTCAAACGCAAATATATAAAAGAATTTGAAATATCTTTATAGAGAAAGTATAAATATGTCACGAAGGAATATACTTATATTTATCTTGTATGTACAGCTTTGATGTGTCCAACTTGTAACACGTATTTTCCAAGAAAAGATGCCTTAGATGAGCGTTACAGGACCATGCATGGTATGTACAATGCTATTCTTTAACTAGCATATAATGTGTCTCCAGACTATTTTCCAAATGTAATAGATAGAGAGATGTATTGTAAATTTGTATATAGAAAGACATTTAATTTTGAACCTTTACAACTACAATAGTTGTGAACTAGTATTTTGTCAAATTGTTATAATTTCCCGGAACCTGTATATTCATATTTTAAGTATCCACGACACGTTTTCATGAACTTTGGAAAATAGCAGCCCGTACGATAATCTAAATTATCAAACTTTCGTTTTTATTTCAAAACGAATGCTATTAAGTTTTAGTCCAGAGAATGGACATGCAGATTAAATATTTCATGGAAGGACCGGATACATTACTTCTAAACTACATAAGTGCTTAGGTATGACAGTGTTCATTTAGAGGATCCCACGTAGGTATAAATCACTTAAAAGAGGTCATCGTTTAATGACGGTACCTATAAATTCAAACATATATTTACCGACGAAAGAATTTGTATGATACTCGAAAATGAAATTAGTTTTTCCTTCTCAATTTCGCCATTACTTATCCTCACCTCGCAAAATAAAAGGTTAATGATTTTATTTTGCAGCTAATAACACGACCTTTTTCTACATAATTTGAATTTTTAAGTTGTACGTTAGATATCACTAACACAATAGATCCAAAGACTTATGGAATATGGTTTATGTCTTCCAAGAAAGTTTCATTTTTTATAAATACCATGTCAGTTGCAACAATTATTTTTCTACAGTATCTGTCCCTGAGGAACGTAGAGTGACTTACAAAGGTAAGACCAGCTTTATTATTTATCACTAATTAAGAGACCAAGAGATAATAATGTCATGTTTGCATTAAAAAAGTCGTTTACACTGTCATCGAATGTTGAGAACTTGTAATCTACTATCTTGTTAAATTGTTCATGCCTAATTCAACAAACCTTAACCATTATATGCAAATCCAAGGTGTCAACTATTGCAGCTTATACTGAGCAATATAAATTCGGTGACGAAATCTAGAAATGCGCTGCTTCAAACTAATTTCATTTCCTGTCTTTGAATTTCATTTGAACCAGTTTCTCCTTTCGCTACAAAAATTGGAGTTTCATGCTGCTTATTTTCTAAGCTCCAAAACCATTCAAGAAAAATATCAAACAATGTTGTGATCTAAGTCTATGTTCCCAACAAGGTGGGCTTGAATGTACACATATGTTCATTTTAACTATAAACCGATTTATGAAAAAGATTATTATCAAAGTTAAATGTTAACACATTATTTTGTCAAGAAGAATACATATAATTAAGTGGATGTGTAAGAGTTATTATCATCACCATATCACTGGGTAACAAAAAATGTACCATCAATATCAAGAGAATAAATCAGTCAAAATTCCTGAACTTAACTTAAAATATATTGTTGAATGTTATTGTAGTGTTTCTGCTAGAGTCAATGCTATAGTCACTTAAAAATAAAATTATAAGTAACAGGTTGTACACTGTCCTGTACAGTGAAAACAGACTAGCAGTAAATTTTCTTGTTTGGACATGGCAAGCTAAATGCATATCACATAAGATCTCATATTTTTATTTAGTCTAGATATTTCTTCTTTTGCTACTAATTCGCTAGCTTGCAGAGATACGTTCTTGCCGTTCTTTCAATTGGAATTCCTCAACAATATACAACTGTTCCAACTCTATAATTATTGTCAAGCTTGTAAGCATTTAAGACAATATCGTTTTTAAGTACTCAGAAACAGTGATTACAGTAGTCTGTCCTCCAGAGTCATTATCAGCAGTATTCTGTTTAATGACCTGTATCTAAACTATTGATTGCCTGTGCACTATATATGCATCTTGCAAAATTCACATGTTTGTTAGTATCTTAAACAGAGTTGGAGGACAAGGGTACAATGTGCTGATTGGCATTCATTTCCTTAGATCAGTTATTTATCTACCTAAAGTTTAAAGTTGTTAATTTAAAAATGTCACAATTTCAAGATTAAAGCCCTAAAGGTATATCAATTTAAAAGAGATTGACGGAATCCGTTTCTCGCTAAACTCTCTTGGAAGCCGTAGGGGTTCTTAATTGATGTAGCATACATGATGATGTCAGCGTGTATATGTTAATGCATCGACGGGTTATTAGTATGCCAGTTCAAATATATTTGGTTTGCAATTTTGCATTAATTGCAATCCGTTTTTAGTTACTATTTGATGCAAATTAAGGCTAACTAGAGCGTCATCATTTTTTTCTGCCTTTATGATTTAGATACTGAAAAAAATATGATGTAGCACATGATGTAGCACATGTAATTTATAATGTTTTCTGTACGTTCCAGTTGAAAATATATATATATTTAGTGAAACTGAGCGGAACAGCACGATTTCTTAAACAACTCCCGCTACTTAAAAACAATTTCGCTTTTCTTTAATTAACTGGCATACATTTTGAACCATCTTCGGTATAAAAATATTTCTTTTACATTAAAATGTCAATTGTAATATACTTACTTAATTTTTGTTAAATTTAGAAGCTGAACTATCCTGTACCTGTAGTTGAACCACTGAAACTTGCTCACCAGGTGGCTGACAGGGCGGTGACTGATGCTTCGTTTGGTCCTGCTGATACAACCGTTAGAGGAATATTTTATAATAGATATTTATTATCTACTGTACTCGCATTAATTTTTTCTTTTAATTTAAAAAAGGGCCCACGACTATATAGGTGTAAATATCAACAATTACCTCTGCAATTTGGTTATGATTATTGGTAGTACATGTGTTATGTCTTAACTTTTTAAACAAAATCAAATCAAGGTTGAGGTATACTTCTTAATATTAGGTATGGTTTTTGGATTGGTAGAAGGGGATTGTTTCGTCTCTGTGAAATAATAGTAGCAGTTATAACACTTGATTTATATTTACACATTTATAGCTATCGAATCAGCCAAGGTTTCAATGCCACGTATTTTATGTTTTTGGGTCTCATTGTTATGATTCATCGGATGCTTTAATATGTGGTATGTTGACTTTGGTTTTAGCACACGAGTCAATTTGTACATATCTGATGTACTCGGGTCGGAACAAAGGTGGATGTTTGCGGACCCATCTCTGCACGAAGGTGTCATAGTACACTTTGCAAATTTACCAATATCTCATGATATTGTATAATATCCATGCTGCGTCTAAGAACAAGGCCATATACAACGACCTTGTCGAGCAACCAGCTGATAAGGGACATGTATTTGAACTCAACCTGTTTTAGATTAAGATTCATATCAGCCTAATTTTCTCCAACTTGGACAATAACTGTCTGGCATTTGTTTTGATCTAGTTCAGTAATATTTATTTCTAGAGTGTCGTTTCGAGCACCAGGATATGATTTGATTTCATCAGTACGTCACGAGAAAGTCTGTAATTTGCACTACGATGTAATGGCTTATTAGTCACTGAATTTTCTTTCTATCAAAACATTTTTGTCGTGTCCCCACCTTGAACCAATTTGTGATAGGTTTTAGCAGATCGATTCCTTTTGATGTTTTTTCAGTAATAACATTATTTCTTTTTATCATTTTCAGGTATAGCATCTAATGTTTGCTGTTTGATTTCTTCAAGCTATATGAACGTTAATTCATCATATACAGTCAAACGTTTTGCGATTCTGATTAAGTGGTTATTTATATTTACAAATATTGGTTCCATACTTTCGACAATTTGTATTTTATCAACATCACCATGGCACGATTGCAATTCTCTTAGAAATTTCTTAGCCGCTCTCAATTCAATCGACATTTGTCTACATTCAATACAGGCCCAGTATTTTACTTGGTCTGTTTTGCTAACATCAACACAAGATTTGTGGAAAAAGGACATATTGCAGCTTGTCATCTTTTTAAATACTTCGTTTAATTCCCTTCATCTTTAGAGTCAGATCTAAATGTATGATCATTTTCACTCTTTGAGTTTCTATGTTTATGTTTCACTTGCGCTTTACTGTTATCCACAATATTTTTTTTTGTCATGCTGCTCCTTCAGGGCATCAGAGTATTTTATCGATTATATCATCACCTTTCATCTTTAACTAGCACCGTACTAGCCGCATTAGTCTGGAAAGGAGCTCTCTCATTCTCTTTCGGACATCCACGTTTCGTTAATAGTTGTTTCCATCTTATAACTTTCACACAAGTCAACTAATTGTTGAGTGTGATGTTGATATTATGCTATGCGCTTTCAAGAGACGTGTTCTTGCGGATTTGTAAACGAAGACATATGTTTACACAAATCACATCTCTGTTTGTCGTTGTGTTAAGACAAATGACCTAATCAAATAATAGATTCCTTATCGGAGCCTTATATCTTTATCATGATTCCATTTTCACTTTCACAAGGTCTTGATCTATTTTCACCGTTTCGGTACGAAGGTGGCGGATCCTATATTTTAGGTTTGTACTTAAAGAACAAAAATGCACTTCACGGAAACTTGAACATAATAGAATGGAGTGGTCTACTATTAAGAGTATATACTTTAATATGATCTGTTTTAGCGTGGCTTCAATCCTCATAGCGTAGCAAGTATCAGCTCTTTTAAGGGAATATATGATATCGTTAGTTTGATACACTTACGTCCTGTGTTGAACAATGGGCCCTAATAACGGACGCCCTTGTATGTATCGATTAGAATAACTCCGTAGTTATGCATTGATCAAACGTTCAGATGGCGCTTTCCTTGACATCTACCTTTATGGTAAAGTTAGATTAGTTAAATATAGCCATCATAAATTTTGAAAATATGATAAGCGCCTTTTTTACATGTCGTACTCTCAATAAATCAAATGTACTCCATATATGTTATATAGTTTTCAGTTTATAAGGTAAATGTGTGCAGATCGAACGTGTGTTTCTTCAATGTTATATCTAGTGTTTCTTATGTATTTCTGTATCACCCAGTAATGTATATACATCCGCTGAGGCAAGCAGGATGTCATCAAGTTCTCAACTTGTTTATCCAACAGTTGCGTTTCGTCTTACGAACCACTTGTTTAGATAAAGGGCTGGTGTACTAATCTGCATGATACCTAAATGAATAACAACTGAGGTGTATTTTGTTACTTCTTTATTGTCATCTGGTAGTCGGGCAATAAATGAAAGAAAGACAAAAAGGGATGGTTCGTTAAATACCAAAATGTACTTCAAACTAAATAATAACAAAATAAAACAATAATTGCTGTAATAGCCATATTGGACGTAACTTTTCATTTATCGGCATAAGTTACATCAAGCAAACAATTATTAATGTTTATAACATATTTGTTAATATGAAACACAATGTGTTTCCGTTCAGTGTTTGTTTGTTTTCTCTGAAATAGAATCGACTTAATGCCTCTAGCTTCCTTGATAGTATGGTCTTGTCTGATTATGTTATTGTCCTTGCTGTGCCTTCCGTTGTCCGTCCGTCCATGATTTATAATTTATGTTTCTCAAAAACCATAAAACCGATTTCAGCCAACTTGACAGACTAAATACTTGCATGAAAATGCTGCTAATCTGCCATTATACACGACTGCCGTAGAGAAAACATTTCTTGAAACACTTTCGGTTTACAAATACTAAAAGAACAATAGTTAAGCAGACCACATCATTTGGGTTGCATAATAATCTTAAAGTAATTCTGAGCAAAGTTTTAAAGGCAAAACAGATAAGTTGCCTAATTTCTCGAAGAAACACCAATCATAACAATTAACTCCCAAAATACATTGCATTAGCTTGAGTAATTTATTGAAACAAATATCATTTGATATTTGCAAATTGTTAAACATTAGTTGTTATCACCCAGCTTGTTCTTGCAATAAGTATTGAATGACTTTAATAGGGATACCTTACGTTTTCGTTCTATATGTAACCAAAAGCCAAATGATCATACGTATGCTATTGCAAGTTTTGAATAAGAACTTCTCCGTCAATGCTATAAACATTTTACACATCTGTGTCAACTGCCAAGAATTTGTAATGCGGACTGCGGGTGATTTGTGGAACTTTTTCAAAATGATCTGCAAGGAGTTTGGGAAGAAGGATATTATAATGTCCTAAATAGGAAAAACGAAATACTTATTTCGTATCCTACAAGATACACATGATATACAAAGATAAGACATATATATTAGATCATGAAAGGATCATATATGAATATTCAGTTGTTTAAAATTTAATTAAAGTGAGTATAATATATTCAAGAACAATGACTCTCGGTTTACCATACATGGAGGAAAGTCACATGCTAATGACAATATTATAGTTTGCGACTTAAATCTTAAGTTTACACTTACAATCATCTTTGTTCGTAATCGATGCATTCCAGACTTTTGCATATACTGAGACCGGATATAGTAAATTTAGAAAATCAGCATGTAATTATTGTAGGTGATTTCAGTTTAGACAAACATCAAGAACGTTTTGCATATTATTTCAACTCCCTAAACATAAACTGCAAAATAGGTAATATTTGATATCTGAACAGAATATCGTCTGACTGATATATGGTGAATATTTATATAAATATATACACAATGAGATGGAACAATCTGATCAGGCATACAGGGATGTTAATGAAAACACGTTTTAACTCGACATGTTGATCGAAATTTAGAAAGCATATGATTCAGTGTTATGGCCTTCTCTTTATAACGTTTTAAATTTTATACATTTCAGTCTCTGTTATCGTCAACGTCGAATGATGATCATACATTTTCTATTTCGTCCAGAGAAATTGCCTATTTGATTAAGAAAATACCAAATGCTAAAGGATATATAATCAACGACATGTTGTTAGTTAGATTTTCAGTTATTTATTTAATTTCATTATGTGCTATGGAGCGTTGTATGTTCCACTTGATCCTGTCCAAAGTCACTTTCATTTTCTACTTGATCTGAGTCATTGACTTTTTATTCTGTAAACAACTAATATAAAACATATACTTTTCTCTTGTGTTTACCACATTTTATATTCTAATTATAACTACGGTTTTATTTTGTAAACATTTGGAGCCTTCTAGAGGGATATATTCCATGTTTTGTTTTCGAAAATGCTAACTGTGACATGAGGTCAAGTATATATTTAATCCTGTTTTTCTACAAATTATTAGTTCGTGCCTTACTATCTGAGCAGAATTCATTGTAGTTTTTATGTTTTTACCATTTCATTTGGGCTTGAATTTTTAAATAAAATTAGTTTTTCTCTGGAAATACAAAGTGCTCAGCAAAAATAACATTAGTGGGAATAGTGATATTTCAAAGAACTCTATAATCTTGGATTGTATTATTGTGATGTAACAAAAGACTGTCGACACGTCACCGTTATACCCGCAACCAGAGGCACATAAACACTTCCAGCCTTGGATTTATTTTGAATTTCCACTAAATTTTATTCAGACCTTTGATAATTTGGATAGTTATATGTGATACTAGTATTATTTGGGATTTATATCGCAATATCGTATGTGTTTTGTTTACATTTTCACTTTGTGTTCTAGGGAAATAAAATATTTCTGGAATTTTACAAAACGAGTTGTTTCTCACTCTTTCCTATTTACTTTTTTTAAGACCATAGAGTCGTAATAGAAAATAAGACGGTCTTCCACGGGAAACGAAATGATATACAATATTTTAGAAATCGTTGTTTTCTAAATTCACCTTCTGTCGGTATTTTCTAGGTCGCATATATTATTTCACATTTTGAAATCTTTAGCGAAATTAACAATCTTTAACGATATTATCTAACGTGGAGATCATTATTTCAAATCCTAAAAAGGACGGTTAGATTCCTTGAAGAAAAAAAGCATTGCTCCAGCTTGCAAGACAATGTGATTTTTTCGAGGCAAAGGCTTATTTATCGAAGCAAGATATACAAATATTTAAATCCAATATTTGGTGGAAAATACTATTTTGGATAAAAGTGCTTTGGATTTGATTAATGAGTCTCCATCTTGTTCGAACCTAAACGTTATGGAACTGAAATTAAAATACACTAATTAAATTGAGTTAAGTAAGTTTGAGATACAGAACGGAACATGCAGTTAGGGAAAGAGGAAAGAGGGAAGAAAAATGCAATTGCAGAAGCAGAGAGAAAGAGGAAATGAAGAAAGGAATTTAAATTTAGATGAAAGGAATTAAAGCTGGCAAGTGAAATGCAGTATTCCACTCTTCACTCAAGTTCAAGTTTTGATGTTACAAAGAATATTAGGTCAGTACCCCATTCTAAAGACAAAGAAGTATATAAATATTTTCCTCATTGTGAAACAAATTGCTGAAAATTTCAAATGGCCTAGAGACCATTGGACTCTGTTGTGACAACGTGCACATTTCTTTCGCAAATCTCATGACATCTATGCTCCCCTGTCAGTACAACAATGTTCTAATTATGATCTTAAGGAATGCATCTTGAAGGCTTATACGTTGAGTCTTATCCAGAAAAGCTTAGGAGCTATACAAAAAAAAAACAAAAAAAAAACGAACCCACGTCAAATTAACAAGAGAAAAATATTTGATACGTGGAGCCTAGGTCAAGATTAAGAAAATCTCTGACAACTCATATTAGTTGAAGAGCTCAAGAACTGCGTCCACAGTGACGTTAAAACGTACCATGATGATCGTAAGGTCGAAACTTTAGGCAATGCTGCTAGTAAAGCAGACAAGTATTCATTATCTCATACAATGTATTTTGTCAGAAGGTCTTCCACTCAGAAGTGTTCTGGCTAAAAAAAATTAATTGAGTCTACTACGTACACTTCCAAATCTAAATCCAGCACATCCTTTATGAATCAAGTTTCTGATAAGACTGATCGAAATTCCTTATTGTTCTCATGTGTACCTTCGACAAGAACAAAAGGCACGTTAGTTTTCATTCCGAAAAAATCAAAAATAAGCAACAGAAACAAGACAGACCTGTTACATATCCTTTTATTTCTAGGAGGTCTTGGTCACTGTCATGTACTGAAAGCAATAAATATGTTGGGTAAAAAGCCAGTCTGGTTTTATTATGAAGAATTAAGAACTATTCATATCGAATCGTTCTATATCACTGATTAGTGATTCTGCCAATTCTATTCTTCTTGGAATTTTAAGGTACACAGGACACAGGAGCTTCTCTTAGTCTTTTATGATCAAGTATTTGGCCTTTTTCAGAGAAGTCGTCTTCTAATCAGTGTTCTTTTTCAGGGAGCAGAATATATCTTTTGTTAATGTTCCTATCCATTGTATAAATATGTCTTCAGACTTGGTCTCTGGACCCGTGACAGGCGGAACCGTTACCTATCTAGGTATTCATTTATTACTGGGCAATGACAAAGCTGGGGATAATGCTGTGGTTAGTCCACTTGTTGGGATGAAAAAGTCGATCCTATTGAGCAATAAATCCATGATTTACACCTATGTTTGTGCACCTCATAGAGCAATGACAAATAAAGCTCTTGGAAATGACATTGATCAGGAATTTATTCATTTGCTGACACATGTATTGGCCAGGACTTTGATGAGATCACATTTGCTCCTCGTTTGGATCAATCAAATGTTTATGATCGAGTCGATCCCTTACCTAAGAACAAGTCAGGCAACCAATACTTACTGACCATAATTTGTGCTTCTACACGATTCACACACATAATTCCTTTGTGGAATATTTAAACTAAAACACTAGCAAAAGCTTTGGTAACGTTCTTTTTATAACAAAAAGCAAATTTAGTTTGGCCTCCCCAAATCTCTTCATTCCAATCAAGGAATAAAGTTTATGTTTGGAATCTTTCAGCAAATTATGCACGAATTAGGCATCAATAAATTCAAGTTAAGGAATAAAAGGTACGACATAATTGCCATGGAAAGACCTTTACAGTCTGGTGATAGGGATTTTGTATCTCTTGCACATTCTTAAAAATTGTCTTTAGATGAGGTATTATGGTCGTTATAAAGTGAGGAAAAAAAAAACGAGTAAAATTACAATATTAACACTTCTTTAATGTAAATATATTAAAGGAATACCAATACGTTGATAGAGATAGCCAGGTTAATCATGCATTCAATTTGTGCCTGTCCCACCACAGTGAGAATGGAATCAAATCGCACTGTAATGAATTTGATGTAACCAATCTTCGGAATTGAGAAATTATGAATAATCAGGACCAGAAACGTTCACATCTGCAGTAATGAGAAAGGAATGGACTAAAACATACATTATTTGATTATGAGCACTTGTTTCCAGATGTTTCTACACGAACAAATACAATCTACCATGACCGTTAAATTGTAGATTCCACACCTGTGAAAGAGCATCTGTACAGGATGAACCATTTCCAACATGAATGTTTGAAAAAATAAATGCAGTATTAGCTAGGGAATGATTTCATAGAACCGTGTAAACGTAACTTGAGCTTACCATGTATTGTACCGATATTATATATTTACTTTCTGCATGTGGACAGACTAGAAAGAGGTAAACAGTTTGACCAATACATATTTTATTGCCATTGCCGAGAATCGATGACTGCATTGGTAAACTTTCAGATTTAAAATATGTCACCGAATGTGACCTTCGGAAAGGATTATGGCAAAAGCAACTGACAGAGGTGCAAAATAAATGTTTGCATTCTTGACCCCAGTTGAACTTATAAATATAAAATTATACCGTTTGGAATGCATTGATTGCCTTGTACGTTGCAAAGTTAAATGAAATGATTACATCTTGTCTAGATTATTGTGATGCTGACAGCGATTATGTCATCATTTGCAACGACACCTGGGAAGATCACTGAGAGACAATTCGCAAATTCTTTGACAGACTCACAAAGTTTCAATTAATTTATCAAAAAGTGAGTTTTGCGATGCTTATGTTATATGTATATGACATATTGTTGGACAAAAACCTATAGATGATAAGTTCAAGATTATCTCTGAATTCTATGTGCATACCAGTAAAAGTCGACTAATGCCATATTTGAGATTGGTTGGATACTATCAGAACTTTTGCTCCAATTTTTCCATAATTGCTGAACCCCTGACAAATGTATTGAGCAAGAAAACAAGGTTTCTTTGGCCTGAAAACGTCAAAAGGCTTTTGATAAGTTAAAGGTCAAATTTAAGAGTGTACAAGTTTCAGCTGAAAATTTCAGTCAAGCATTTGATGCAAGTGATGTTGGGGATGGTGCAACACTAATTCAAGAGAACAGAATGGTGTAGATCATATAGTGTGCTATTATTCTAAGAAATTAAAGAACCGTCAGAGGAATTAGTCCAAAATCTAAAAAAAAAATGTGTGGATTTAATATTGGATTTGCAGCACTTTGAAGTTTATATTAGTTCAGGTCCTATTTTGAGTATTGTATTTAGTAATCATAACACCCTTATCTTTCAATTGCAACATAAACAACGAAAACCAAAGATTATTAAGGTTCAATTTGATGTTCCAGGAATACAATATTGACATCAGGTATATCAAAGGAAAAGACTATCTAATAGCACATGCACATCCACGTGTTTGAAAATATTATATTGTTTCATATATATTTTGTTATTCATACGAGTACACCTTACGTAATCGTTCTTTTCATCGCATGTATATTTGACCAATAGTAAAACGAAAAAAGCTCAAGAATAAAGCTTTATGGGGGATGTATATTTAATTTACATTGCATATTACTTTTTTTTTAGTTTTGTAATTTCATTATGTGCTATGAAGCATTGGATGTTGGACTTCATCTTGTCCAAAGTCAATGTCGTTTTCTATTTGATCTGAAATATTTTCTTTTTCTTTAAACAAATAATACACAACATATAGTTTCCAAGAAGTATGGATTGACTGTGATGATTGTTATCCTGGTCTAAGTCAGGTATGTTGTGCTTACCACAGGTTATATACTAATCAAAACTAAGTTTTTATGTTGCAAACATTAGGAGCCTTCTAAAGTTTTTTTCTTCCATTAGGTAATATGTTTTGCTTTAGAAAATGCAAATTGCGACCTGAGGTAAATAAAGGACTATATAATCTTGTTTTGGAAGAAATTATTAATTAGCTTTTAAGACCTGAGCAGAATTAATTGCATTAATATTGGGTCCAGTAGATTATTTGGGCTGAATTTTTAAAATGAATTTATAATGACATTTCAAAGAAGATTATATTCTTGGAATGCATTATTGTGATCTAAGAAGACACTGTTGGCACATACTACTATACGGGCCAACACTGGCACATTACAACTTGCAGCGTTAATTTGTATTTTCAAGAAAGTTTATTCAGAACTATAATCAGTAAGACTAGTCTTGTAATTCTAGTAATATTTGTTTGCTTATTCGCTATTTCCTAGTTATTTTTACATTTTCAATCTTACTTTCTAGGGCAATAAATTATTTGTTGAATATTATAAAGATTGTTGCTTCTCACTCGTTTCTAATACGTATTTTGGTTTATAGAGTTTGAAACGAAATGTAAAGAAAACTCATTATGGACTTAAACGATCAAGACAACTAAATTTAAAAAAATTTCAATAAGTGATGACTTAAAAAATTGTAATCTTAGTTCCTGTTTTTCTCAGTTCGTTTCAGGGATGTGAACGACGCCAGCAGCAAAGGATTCAAACCTCGTGAGTGGTGTTTTAAGGTTTGACTGATGAAAAAAGTATGCTTATGGTAAATATCTCTCACCCACGGTCAACTGTGAATTGATTAGGATATATCCATCTCTGTTATGCGCTTGATGTACAGGAAGGCGCTAATTTACCAACCTGACCGGGGTTGTTCTGTAACTGTGTATGCTCGTCGTGTCCGTTCCGTTCACAAGCAATTAATTAATCGCAGCAACTTAAAGTAACTCCTCACATCGGTCTCACAACGGAAATTTTTTCACATTTCTCACATGGTATCCTGACTACCAGCGCCTCGTACACCCTAAAGACACTGGTTCACAAACTGCTGACCGCAGATAAATTGTTAAACAGGTTCTTCATATATACATCTATATACATATATACATATATATATTGACAAGTCCTTTGGATATAAATATTATAAGATAATTAGAGAAAAAGTCACTTTATCGGTGGCCCTTGTCTGCTAGCCCTGGATCCTTTTTAATTAATTATATATTCTGCGGCCCGTGTCTTTAGACGTTCATCATCAACACTACACGAAGACATGGAGATAAGTCAGAACGTCTACTCTCTTTACATATTTTGGAGCTATCTCCTCTTTCAGAGACCAAAAAGAGGAAAGATTATATTAAGAAAAAAGATGCTATGCTACGAAAAAGAAAGAGAGATCACATACATAAAGAAGAAAGACTAGCAGTCATGAAATCTACATCGCTGGCATCCTCGGTTTCCATCACGTGAATCGGAAAGTATGAAGATCTCCCGTGCTCTTCATATGGTAGATTATAAACATCCTTGAAGCGGTATAATGTAGATGAGCGGCATATGTTTAGGGATGTTAGTGCCATGCCCATGGAACCAAACTCCAGTGGGAAAGAGAAATAATGTGTAGTTCGTATTACTGGCAGATGTAAGAATGTTTCCTGTGGCTTTCTTGAAATATTGAGAAAAATAATGTTGATCGTGAAGGTTTTCTCAGTTGTTGCAGTTACGAGTTCCATTAAAGTTTCTGGCTTGTTCATGAGAGAGTTAATAAAGTTGGAGGAAGGAGTCTGAGTCACTAACAAGCTGTTGTTCTTCAAATCATCCACATGCTATTTACTGAGGGCGTCGCCTAAGAATGATACTTTTTCCAGAGAGATGATTATGTGGCCATCCATGGATATATTTCCAGCCATAGCTCCTCTGCTGAGAGGAAGCCACACATATTAAGGCGTATATCATGGACCTGCGATGGACATGATGCTATCTTATGAGTCACATTTTCATTGGTAGTTATCACCGATTAACCTAACATAAGTGACTAACAAGTGGAGATAGGTCAGAAATTTATTCTACTTACTACATATTTCAGACTTATCCACACTGCATCCGGCTCTTGGTACACCATCTGACTCATTCTACCCTGAGAGATAAGCACCTGAGCGTCCATGATCAGAAAAATATAACATGCCAACAGTCTTGCTGCTTTGGCATTTTTCTCTATGAAGAGTGTGATGACATCCGTAGTGTAATCAATCTGTCTACCTGTGCCGTGAAGAGCATTATCCATTATGGTTCGCATGTCGAAAACCAAAGCAAATCGATTCAGGAAATAGAATCCGATCCCTGTAAAAGATATCTGAATTTGATTGGTGACTTCGATAAAAAAGATTGTCGCGATCTCCTCAAAATGCTAATAACGATTCAATCCCGACACATATATCTGATTAGGAACACCTTCAATGACAACGGATACTTTGTTGATCAGAGAATTATAGAAGCACGCCGTAGATTAAAAGTCTGATTGACGGCAGAAGTTCCCGAGTTATCATCGAACAAGAGCTCTCTATATTTCAGAGACTTGTAGAATGTTCCAGGTGCTATCTGATTTATTCAAAAGCATTTTTTTTTTGTGTTACAACACTCTACATAGTAACTTCGAGTACTCTGGGCCATATAATTGACGATAGAAAAAATCTCAGTTCTGGTCTACGTTTAAAACGCCGGGGTGAGGTCATGTCAGTGATATAATACTTAGCGTTGATGTTCGTAGACAAGATAATGCTGCTGTAAATGGCGAAGTATAATTCGACAGACAATCTGTCATATAATTCATTAGGATGAAAGGATAAGTAAATGTCTAGAATTTCCGGATCCGGTGAAATGCAGCTATGGATGGAAAATGGATCGGTGGCATCCGCATTAGCAGTTCCAACATCAGCGCTTTCTGTGGTAGTCCCCATTCTACCACGGTTGATAGCATCCGCTATTCCATAAGCGATCCCGCAGTACACTGCATTGCTTCGAACGTTAGCACTCATCCACTGGTCCATATAGCACATTTACACAACATAACTGTCGATATAAATCATCACTATGCCTTCAAATTTGACTACAAATTTGTGAATGAGAACACGATCTAAATTACTGACCAGTCTGCGATTACCATGGGCTATCTGACAATTGGATGTCGATGTGGCATCCAGACTAATATTGAAAGCCAGTTTCACTGATTCAGGACCAATGACATTGTGAGGGCCTGAGTTAGAAAATCGTACAGTCATCATATGAATTCGAGCACTCGTGGAGGGGTTGTTAGAGAAGACTCTATTGGACATAACTACCCTGGATGCAATTAGGACGTCTGGCAATCTTGTCGGGGTCAAGAGTCTTTCAGAGCTGACTTCTATTTGACGTCTTTGATAATGTTATCATAGTTAAAAGCTGTCACACTGATCATAGCGATGCCTGATGGAGGAATTCTTTTAGAACCACACATCTTGGAAAAAATACATCTAGATGACCTAAATGAACATGATCCTAAGAATCAAACAGTGACTGATAGATATTGCGACCTCCGAAACGAGATGTACGGGGTCGACACGGAAAAATAGGTCTCCGATTCGCAGGGTGAGAGAGTTCCCGATGTTCCCACTGATGGAAGATGTACGGGGACATTACGAAAAGAATATGTCAATATTGCCATTATCACATATTAAGCACGGACATATGTATTAGAAAACATATACTTCTGTGACATTGATATATCAGGTGGGGCTTCTCAATAAACTTCTCAGGAGATAATATAAAGCCATCGCCGACATCGGTAGATATTATTCCAAGATGGATAATAAAATGATCTTATTTTATTTCATCAGAAATAAATATATTCAGCTCACACTCGTTGGAGGGGTCCCAGTAGATATTATCAGAACCGATGAAATTACCTTTCAAGAGTATTTGAAACTGTTTGACGACTTTTATGGACCAGTCATTAGTCGAATGCAACATCGTTCCGTTATTCTAAAGAATATAGAAGCTAATGCCATGGGATTACTGACAGGTGGCAGGGAGGCCATTTTCCGTTTTGGGTGATATGAACATCGATGATAAGGGTGTTCTCTATAGTATAGGATTTTCTGATGGACTGACCTACAGGGAGTTGGTGGGTATGTATAAAAGGCAGTTAGTGTGGATCAGCACATCAAGAAAACGTATGGCAAGATAGAGAAACTGAAGACAATATTATTGGATATTGAACTTTCAGAGAGTGAGAAAGATAATAGCAAGATGGGAATGAGAGAGCTTGAAAGAGTGACTAAGGAACTGGAGAAGAACAATGTCAAGGAGGTAGCAATTCCATAAGGGATGGGAGAGGTTATCATTGCAGAATTGTTTTCCAGGAGTGATGCCTCTATCATGGCCAGGATTCGAGATATTATTCGATCTAGAGATTAACTCATTGCTGGGGTCATATCCGCCGCAGGATTTGTCATTTCTGTCGTCATCATAGATTTTTATGCTACAACGATAGCTTCACTCAAATCAGCGGCGGTTCTTCTTCCAACTACTTTACCAGCTCTGGTTCCATCTCTATCTCATTCCTTGCCAAAAAGAATACTTCGGTGTTTCACGGATTTGCGGACCAGGCTGAAAAAAACTGGCTGATCACGATGGCGGGATGAGTGGCATCTCCTCTTCCTGGAATTATAGTATCTATCTTCAGTACTTTACTTAAGGTGGCTGCAGAAGGGATATGACTCATCGCAGGAAATCTTGTGGTGGCTATCATTATAGCTACAGTCATAGCGATTACCACATACTCCTCATTGTCAGCCTCCATAAAGAAGATAACAACGAATAAAAAGAAGGCATGCATCTTGTGTCATTCTGTATGATCTGACCAAGAGGGACAAATAATATGAGGCAATCTACTCTCCTGTATCATGTCTTTTACACTGTAATGAGCATCTTTAATAAGATGAAGCCACTTTGCCCGATAAGTCTACCGAAGAGAACTGGAACTAGTTTAATTGTCATTATGATTCTGATTCATACCATCGCATCTGTAACCGGTTTGGATCAAATTCTATCATTCTCGACTGGAAAATCAAGCTTAGCTATAATTCAGTCCTAGGAAGAGGTGTCAATGGTACGTCGACTTCCAACAAAGACTGGAATCCATGTAAGTCCAAGACTCCGCTTGGTTATCGCGTCCCATTTACGATATATGATATTTCAACACCCTGGTGACCAGCCTCAAATTTATTGATCATATCCAGCAGCAGCAAGACGATGCCGTGGTTCGATTCGTGTACTTCATCGCGCCTACCAGTCAGGGCATCACTTTTGCGGGAATTGTTGCGATACCGCAGAATCCTTATAACTACATGTACGCACTCATGACCGCTCAAACCAATCTGACTAGGGTCACTGCTTCAGGAAACATTGCCACATGAATTCCCATCTCAGACACTAATCCACGTGTTTGCAATACGTTTGGCACGATGTCTCTGCAGCTTGTGTATAATAAACCAATGGATGTGTTTTCAAAAACGTCCTAGAAAGTGTTTCTCAAGCCGGTCAGGCAGCTTCGTATCAAGCTGGATTTCAAGTCTCCCACGGGAATTGCTTACGCAGCAGATGAGGATTGTCAGAAAAAAGGTCACCACATATCCTCCTGTTCCTCCTGCTCCTCCTGCAACAACAATGGCATATCAGGGTATCGTGGAAACCAGTAAACGTTCTCGCCAGACACTCAGACAGATTCACAAAGTTGGATGACGTAGATCATCATGTTTTAATGATGAATTAAGCCAAGTAAGATACTCATACAGTCGGCATGTTTAACCTAGTCTTCACTGATGTTACTTCCGGGACTACGACGTCGCTGGAAGAGCCCATATATAATCGTGAGCAGTATGTTGGGTTATCACCGCTGGATTACATTGTGGGAGATAGCACCCTTTACTACCCCTTCAAACCTGGATAATATAACGTGAAAACGCTAACGGCTGGAATTGTTGGGTTTATGACGAGATTTACTAGTGTGTATCATGACTATAACGGGAAAGTCACAGTGTCTGTCCCCACGGGATATACCTTACCGCCAGGACTCTTACGAGGGATGTACAAATTTACCCCCAGTATTACAGGCACGATGTCTTCACATGCCACCCTAAGCTATATTAGCTATCCACGCATCCACATCAAAAGTAATCCAGAATATAATCCCTTCAATAGAAAATACTCTAAGTGTGCGGGAGTCGTGTATGTGATGACATAACAATTTTGGAGATAGGCACCTCGTAGATATAGACAGTCAGACGTATCATCCCCTGATCAATGATATGATCCATCAATTTACGATACATATTCACGATGATGTAGGAAATGATATCACCGTGGATAACAGCAAGCTGGTCTTTGCCCTCCAGAAGAAAATTCCCTACATGCGGTTGGGAATTTGTCTCTGATGCTTCGTCTATGGAGATAGGTCCGAAACTACTTTAAAGTTTGACAGATGTCTGACTAATCTCTAGTGACCACGTCACCGACACAGGTTAAGTCATGTCGATTTCTGAACCAGGATATGTTAACGAGTCTGCAGCGTTGTCTCTGTCTGGAGAAACAATGCAGGGAGATATCAGCATGGATTATTTCGTTAGCGACACCCATGTTTGCCAGCGATGCCTTCAACAAGGATTTTGTCATCTGAGAAGAACTGAACACCAGGGGTACCTCAGTCAGGGTGGATAACGGTCTTCACCATATGTTACAGTCTTCTACTGTGGACAAAAGAAGTACCTCAGGCAGGATGGATTAGAAGCAATAAGATCAATTACATGGAGTTGCAATGAGTTAAGACTTATTACAGATGGATGCAAACATGGCATTGAAAGGACCAGGAAGAAGACCGACTTCTTCAGCAGATTTGCTGAAATATACTTTGGAAATCCGAGGTCGGATAGAACACACCTAGTCTAAGACTTCTGCCTGGAAAATACAGTGAATACTCTTGAGCCATCAGCCAGCGTAAATGGAAATGGTATTGAGTTTCATATCGACAGTATCGTTGCTAAGATAAGGGATATAGGAGACACGGTGGCCGAGTAGCATGGAAGAAAAGCAGTCGCTAGAATTATTCAGACCAAAATCAAGGATGTAGAGGATAATATCAAGGAGAGAGAGTCTACACATCATCGATTTATATTGGGGCAGAGTCTCTTGTCAGCATCGGAAAAGAGCTCCAGATCCTAAACGATGCCTCAACTGGTTTCGATGATAAGATCGAGGATTCAATATTATCCATACCTCTCTTGTCACCGAGATGTTTTACTGCGATAACGAAATTACTGTTTATCTTCATGAGGCCACTTTGGATCACGTTATAATGGAAAATTATAAGATTATAATCATAAGCAAACCATGGAACCTGATGATGGGGAAATGAGGCGATTCAGGAAAAGTAGAAGGATCTCAGAGAGGTGATTGGGACTCATTCTGCTGACCTAAATAAGACAATATCACGTACTTCTCTGGTCTGCGATATCCTTCTCATATTTTTATGATTATCATCGTCAGTTTTCTGCCACTGATGGATCTATTTCTGCCATTTCCGATATTCACACGATTATATTTTATTTCGCAGTCCATAGTCTTAGTGTTCTGAGTACCTGTCACGTTTGCCTGCCCTCGATTACGTAAGTCAGGAGCAAAATAATGGGTTAGCGCAATGAGTATGTCGACCCTACACTGTTACGGCGATTTTGTTTGTACAAGAACCCTCGTTAGGTGTTGACCCTAGCATATGGATGTTAAAAGCTTTGTTCTAAGAACAAAGGACCCTATTGTAAATCTCTCCGCTTGACAGATGGCCTGAGGCTCGTCTGTTAAAATGGACCGACTGGGGGTGGAATTGATATCCAATCAGAATTGAGGAAGGGCGGGTCATCATTTCGAACTAGAACTTAACAGTCACTTGAACTGATAACGAGTTAGTGGTTTGTAAGCCGTCGTCATGGTAAAGCAGAATATACTCACTCCGATTGAGCCACTCGTGATTTGGCGGGAAAACTCTTCGTACATTCTAAGGACAGAAAGCTTCGTAAAGGTCAGTGAGTTATTTGCTCGAATTTTGCAGAATGTTACGGCATTGTAATTGTAATTAAGTGCATTATGTATATTTACTTACTAGAAACGTTAGCACGTAGAATTACCCTTGTATTGTTTAATATACATGCGTACTTGAGAAATGAGCTATGATAATGTAGATTGCTCGCTCGTCAGAATTAATATTGTATTTCGCTATTTAGTTACTTCGCAGTAAACTAGTGTATTTATTCATGTGATATTCTAGATTTTACCACTGTGAATTAAATGGTAGCTTGTAAAATGGTTGCAGTGTGTAAATTTAAATAATATGAATATTTGAATATTTGTTTACACTTGTGGGAGTGTAACGTACAGACACGCGTCGGGTTATTGTGATAGTGTTGAGAATAATCAGATTAAGAATATATATATATATATATATATATATATATATATATATATATATATATATATATATTGATGTCACGCAATTTAGTGATTTCTGTTTGATAATTAGGATACCGCTCTAATTGCAACGTTGTTTTTATAAGAACGTGTGAGTTTTTCGATTTGCACGAATGCGTGACCAAAGATGTAGATAACCTTGATCTGATGAATGATTGATTGTTGATTTAGTGTGAGCGAGATGGCTAACACAAATGCTAATGTCCTTGTGTTTTTCGTAGGAAGCTTTTGAGGACAGAGTAGTAAAGTCCTGAGTCTCAGAGAGACAGGATAGAAATAGGCGGAGAACGCCGGAAGGAGAAATAGAGAATAGAATTAGGCGGGGAACAAGCCTCGTTGAAGGAAAGAGAGAACGAAAAGGAGGAAGAGAAAGGAAGACAAAAAGGGAGGAGGGCAGGAAGAATCGGAGAACGCCGGAAGGAGGAAAGCAATTGGGGTAGTAAACTCAGATGAGTAGAAACCAAGTACAGGGAAAGCCATCTGACACTAAAATCACGTGATGAAATAGGTTGTCACATGATCGAGAGGAAGCAGATTGGTTGAGAACTTAATATCGTTTAATTTGTATTATGTATTAAATTGTTATTCCTTTGGATTTCACCCTTGTGTTCTTAATAATTTAATTGTCGGTATTGCTGACAGGGGGCTCGGAGCTTTACCTCTCTTTCACTAATTTCACTTCCTACAAAAACTAGCCACGGTGGGAATTCCACAGTAATTCATATAATATTGGGAGCAACCCACCCCAACGCATAACAGTGAGTCACACATAGAACTTCACAGTACCATATGCAGATTTACTCGTGGCAATTATTTCAGAGACAGTAGTATCACGTGGAAATAATTACCGATACGTAGAGCACATTGAGTTGTATCTCTATCAATATATATATGGCGATATATGACAATAATATCTCCGTGGATGATTATGAGATGTGCATGCCTGATATCCATGCTTCTTACAGATGAGATCGATGAATATTAACTTTAACTTGAAGTTGGATGCATCCAGGGCTCAGTGGACATAGTTCCAAAAACTGTAATAAGTAGGTGAGCTTTCTGACTTATCTCCAGACACATGTGTAAGGTCACATTATCAGCGGAAGGTCAAGGTCATTAGTATCAAGTGATTCATGCATGATGTCATGTGTGTGGTGGTTTACGATGAAAGTGCACTCAATTTGAGAAAGATATGTCATACAGCAGCTATATAGACATATCTGCCTGGACTAAGACAGAAGTGCGATCAAATAGAGAAACATATATCATAGAGTAGGTATATAGACATATCTGCCTGCACTAAGACAGAAGTGCGCTCAATTAGAGACTGCTTTATCATATAGTAGCTATACAGCGCGTTACAATGGACTGGAACCGTAGTGCGCTCAATTAGAATATGCTATAGCACATAGTAGCTCTACAGCGAACCATGCTGGGATAAGGCATTGATGCGTTAAATCAGAGAAGACGATACCATATAGTAGCTTCACAGCGAAATATCACTGGGGTATCAGACATGTGCGGATAATTAGAGGATTCATATTCTTACAGTGACATGCGTCTTCGTAAGACTATCTTTCGTACTATGCAGGTGGCTATTTCGAGCTATCCTGGCTTGATCATCTTTTATTATCATCTCTAAGTTTATTTGTATGACTCTATCTTCGCTATCAACATTGATGCCTAAACAAATCGTTTTACGGTGGGTTCAAACGAGATCATCATGCCCGATATTATCAGGAGAGCGGTTATCCATGTGGACTAAACTCAAAACATGGATAACATAATGATCGTTGTTCCAGATGATTTATCAGGTTCTGAGAACGGTGTTGAAAACCAATAGAGGCTATCATATTCTGAGATAGTCTGACAATCTCTTCACTCCTGATGAAATTAAATCGAACAATAAATACATCTATTGCTGAATGCTATCATTCTTCGATGGTGGATGTCCACGCAGGCATTTATAGTTTAAAATTGTCGTGACCAGGACCAGTGCTAACAGGCAATGCAAGGAGTTACCCACGGGATGGATTCAGCATGATTATTTGGTTCATCCCTTCGACGTTGAGGACTATGAAAGATACCTCCATCTGAATCTGAGCAATGAGCGCTTTGAAGATTTACCTGTATTGGTCTGTATGGGGAAAGCTATGAAAAGCTCACAGGTGATCTTAATGGTTTATTTTTTGTTGGCATTCAAGATGAAGATGGCAACATGGCCGTATTCCAAGAGGACCAGACACGTACTGCTCTATCTGCGACAGGATTTATGATCAGATAGGCGCACTTGTATTATCCACACTGGCTTTCTGTATCTGCAATGCCCTAGAGCTCAGTCTGGAATGACTATAACGTATCATACAGAGCAGGAAGAGGAAGAAGAAAGAGATTCTCAGTCTGATACTCTCCGAAAAGCCCTGTGTGGATGGTTCTAGCACAAGCAACTTCCTTCAGATGATATCGAGTAATGTCTGAAAATCTGTATCTTGAAGGAAGCCATACCCCTTTTCAGGTACTCCTGAAGCGGTTTGCCCAAACGATCATTGGCACTAAGGACATCGACATGCTGAATGAGATGATGACCAAGCATTACTCGCTGGCTCAGACTCAGCTCCAAATAAAAGATTTCAGTAACATTGAAATAGCCGACGATGACATTGACGTAGTAATGTATAACATGACGGTATAAGTCGTTATCTCCCTGGTCGATCCAAGATATACTAAGGTGTTCATTAGGCGACCAAAAAAGTCATTCACCGATTCCGATATGTCTCCGAGATCCATTTTGTAGCGAGGAGAAAACGTTCTTTCCATGGACCGGTCTCTTTCAAGGTCATGATTGAGCTAATACTGGCTAAGGAAAAATACTCGCTGGATCTTCCTTAGATTTTTCGTTACTGGTCGCCTTCTTTTGATGATATGCACCTAGCGTATGGTATGGGCTTCTGTCAAGCTACGCTGAAAGAAAACATTTCACGCAGACATTTCAAAGATAGATTTCTCACGAAAGTGATCGCCTCGTGTTATATCCATGAGTACGTCAGCACATCTATCCCTTAAATCTTACCCGAGTGGTTTTAACATGATGCTCCAGCGGAGCTGATTATTCCTTATGGCCAGCCCATCAGCACCCATGTTGTGAACGTCACAGCTCTCATTGACAGAGATATGAACGAAAATCACATATACGGATGACTCCTTGAAATCAAGTATCTCTAAAATAAATGACTAAAGAAACAATATGAGAAAAATAAATCTTATCTTCGGAGTGTCTATCAAGTGGATTTAAGTCAGGACAAGAAGTAGGACGAGTACGTGGAATGTCGCATGAATCCATATATATTTATGACAGACATAACCGATATATACTGGGTGAATAGTATATGGTAAACGAAAAACATAAAGGCTATAATTCTTCCGAGCATGAAAATGAAACTGACGCGAAAGTTTCTGACAGCGTTAGCACTACCCTATATGGTTCCTTGCGATGAGGATACGCTAGAGGTTGGTGGAGAAGTAGCCATCGATGAAAAGACGTTACGTGAAAAGATGAAGATGGAAGAAGTCTTGGATGCAATGTTGTCTCAGAATGTGTTTCAGAAAAAAGGGTAAATAATTTCAAAATCGATGAGACCGCTATCCATAATGAGACGGTGAGCGACACTATACTCCTTGGTCGAATCTGAGAATAAGAAACATAGATCTCGTGTCCATATCAGGCTGCCACGACCTGTTTGCCTGATCCCCGAGGCGGACCTGGATCGTAAACCACCGAAACATCTGATATCTGTGTGTCAGGAATATCTGATCACCAGCCAATCCAAACGATACTAGATAGTGAACACAATTATAACTCTACATAGCCATCATACTCCTTCGTAAATATTATCGTCTTTGAGACCAATCTGCCCGAGAAAGACAAATGACACGATCAAGACAAATGACCCGATCAAGACAAATGACCCGATCAAGAAAAGGTCTGACTATAACATTCATCATCTTCATCCAGTATCGTGGAGGTAGGTCCGAAATATGAATAAGTAGGAGAAAAATATGACTTATCTCCATGTGTAGTCAAAAATGTAAATAATCTACATAAAACTGATGACCTTAGAAGGCCTGAGGATTACTGTGCTGTTTCTTCCTGTGTCTTTTCTATATGTTAAGGTAATACATGCATGTTAAAAGATGGTCAGATTTCGGGAGGAGTTATTTTCCCACGGCGATGATAACGGCATCTTTGAAGATGATTCGAAGGAAGGAGTTAGAGATCATGCTCAGTAAGTTTCATCAGCACGAGAGTTGATCCATAGTGTGATTGTTCAGGGAAAGTTTAAGGAGTACACAGGTAAAAGCTTGACTGTGGAAGATAGAGAGTAGCTGAAACAAGATATGTACAATGCTCCTGCGATTTTGTCTGCGCTGGGAATATGGAGTGGATTCATGGTAGCCAGGCTAGAAATGATCGTTACTCCGTTATGCGTAGGAATTATCACGATGTGTCTTATAAGTATGGAGTAGTAAGAAATAAAGAAATCTATGGAGGTCACCAAGAAGAACCCATAATAATAAGAATAGTAAATATTCCTCTTCGCCAAGTTCTCTGATGCCTTATGTCAAGATTTCTATTCTCGTGGTGATTGCTGCTGTGAGATGACTTATTATAATAGGTCTCCTGGTCACGGTGACCATAACCTGTGTCCTCATACTATATCTGCTCCCATGAATCCTACGTCATGTCCTCCAGCTAGGAAGGTAGCCTTAATGAATTGAATTGGGAAGAAAGACGTCCGCGCTAAGCAGTAAAACATAACATAATCATTCGCAATCAGGATGATCGACATGGACATCTCCACAACAAAAAAGCAGCTGTACGAAGGAATCATCGATTGCGGTACCTTTGTGCGGTTTGCCATGTTGGCCAACCATATGTTGAAAGCGGATGTCGATCCTAAATCTAATAAGCTGACATATATAGCTGAAATCATGATAGTGATGAGTTCTACAATTATGGCACGGGCATATATCATCTACATGAACTTCGTTTCTCCTATCAATCGCAGATTAACCTCTTAGAAAAAAATCCTAATTTCCATTCTTTCATTTAATGCCAATTAGAACTAATGTAACATGGCACAAATAGGACTGATGGTTATGGCTGTGGCCTCGGTTATTGCCGCGGCTGCAAGTATATATCAGACTGTGACGTCTGCTTAGGATAAGGAGACATTGAGAAAGAGAAGAAAAAAACAGCAGAACCTTAAATGTGAAACCATGACTTGTTATCGGCAGGATCTGGAAGGTCATAGTGAAAGAATAGGTTCCATCAAAGATCAGCTGGAAACTTTGAAGGATAAACAGGATATGACTCAGGATGTTTACAGAGACCGGTAATTTACTGAGTCAGTATGAGGCTTCGAAGATGCCCATGTTAAGCGACTATTATATGAAGCCTGTCAACAACACTGATAAAATGGAGAGAGTCATCATCGTAAAATCAATACTATTAGGGTTATTCATGATCAAACAATTTTTAAGAGAAAAAGGAGAATGTAGAGACATTGACGCGTGCCGAAGCATCGACGAGTAAGATTGCCCCCAAAAGACCGATACAGAAGGTTTCGAAAGAGGAAATCAACTCGATGAAGCGGATTTAAAATATATATTTAAAATACAGTGACTGTAGTATACATTGATCATCATGAATCTCCCCAATAAGCTGGCCAAGAAGATATTATCTGAAGCCGTACATGCGGAACAGTTTCCCGAGACCTGGACTCGTGAACAAGCCTGAGAGGCGCCTGATATCGTCTCTAAGTATTATGATAATCCCACCACGATCACGATGATGTTATATCGCCTGAGAAAAATAATAGACAACGAGGAGGCTATCAATGCCACGAGGAGACCTGACCATCCGTATGCCCACAATGAGAGTATAGCGAATTCTCTGGAGATAAATGTGACAATAGGAATAAAGATGCCAGACGAGTGGACGTTAGAAAATGTTGTGAAGTAAGTCAAGGAGTTTGATCCTGAGCATGTGCAGGTTAGACGATCACTCCGAGCCAATCATTACACGGTAGTCTTATCCAGGCAACATGTTCTTGAGATAATACAGGATCTTCCTAAGATCGATTGTAGCGAGCTTATCGTGGTTCAGAGACAAATTAATATATTCTTAGGTGCTGCAGTGTCCGATATAAAAAATGCAGAAGAGGATAATACAAATTCAGACGATGACAATGCCTCTTCTATGTAGATGGTTGTGGAGATAAATCCGAAAACCTTAATTAGAAATATACATTTCTGACCTATCTCTTCTGATATTATTAGAGCACATTAACGCGGATCGATGTATTAAAGACGTAATATTATAATATCTAAGAATCAATTATGAGGATTTCATTACCTACTGTGATCACCTGTACGTATCATGGAGAGTTAGATTTCATACGATATTTGTGATAGATATCATCCAAATTTTTTCTGGATTCTGCCTTACAAACATATTTTTGCAGAAATTGAAGAGTTCCTATCGTCGAAGTAATGACAAGATCCCATATTATTGTCTTCCTCAAGTATATCCTGGCTTAGAACTCTCCTCTGAAGTAGCAGAGTATGGTCTTCTGGTAGCTCCATGTCTCAACTTTATCTTAATTCGCACTACGACAAGAAGATACACTCAGTTGACTTTGGAAGATATAAGAAGGATTCACTTGCTGTATGTTTGATCGTTCTGTATATCGATTATATAGATGATGAACGGGACTATGTAGTTTGGGTAAACTTAGGGCAGATCAGTAGTGCGGAAGAAATATTAAAGATCATCTCTGATTCTACTTTCTATAGTCACATACTATATATGGATTACATTCCGAGCGACACCAACGGGGAGATGGAACTGTACAGAGTCATTAATAACAAGATCATAGCAGGACCTCGATTCAGGCTCATGTCGATCAATTATCATGATACACAACACATACCCTATATAAACTGTATCAACGTGGCTATAAAAGATATCAGACAAGAGCAAAATAAATGGAGGCCAGCAATGTAGATTTCACGACTGCTGTAGTCTTTCTTCTTTATCTATGTGAGCTCTCTTTCTTCTTCTTTCGGAGGCATGCAAGAGATGTAGTGCTTGAAAATGAGATCTTTATCATAGACAATGTTGAGCATGGCATTGTCGTAGAACTCTTTTTGCTGCGCCACTGTAAGAAGCACGAGATCTTTTCCTATCCTGATCACCTTGGTGATCGCGAGGGCCACGCTGGTGTCTATGTTGTGATGGAATGCATTTACGTTGTCATCCTCGAGATCTTTTCGCTTTTCCACGCTTACAGAAACGTGATAAAGGGTGTTATCCACTGTGTTGACCACGCGGTGGTTTACCTCATGCTTGACTTCAGCCATGCATTTTAGGAAGTCTTTGAAAGACGAAAGATAATTTAAAGATCTTGTTAAGAGTTGTTTCACTCATACATCTCATGCAGCGCTGCCTGATGGGATCCTCATCGAAAAAGATCTTCACGATCTTTATATGGATAACTACGTATGCTGCTCTCGCGTGAGTAACACCTACTTGCGTGCTGCTCCCTGTGTTGTCGTCAGCATTAGTTCGAGCGTCATAGGAACGTTATTTCGAATCACCGTCGCGATGGCCTCATGGAGAGATTCAGGATTGGGAAAGATTACGTCAGTGATGAAAACTTTGTCATCCCCGGCAGTATTTCTGTTGTATCCAGATAATTTCCGTTACATATTTGTATCGTATCATTTTTCGAATCCACTCAGCGATGTTAGCCAGCTCTGGTTTCCAACCATGTCCACGATGAATCGTCTACCGTTATCTTCTCGTGAATCAGCAACGCCATGTCAAATACGATGGATCTTATTGAGCATTTTCTGATACGACAGCATAGCCTGCTTGGTGCTAAATGTTGGGCCCACAGTCGTGTCTGGATGCGTTTCATCATCGTTTGAAAGACCAACCGGGTTCAAGACAAAATCGGATTGGCTATTGCGCCTTTGGAGATCACCCCGGTGGCAGTCATGGCGAGCAGCTTCACCGAGATGAACCTCAGTATGCGTTTGTATCATCGATACGCGTGCTTGTACATGTAGACTATTCGGTGCTAATAGCAATAATACGATTCTAGCTCGTGACGCTCGTCCACGTGGTCAAATTCTCGCCGATATGGTTGACGTTGAGATGCTTCATTCTGCGTCTTCTAAACTCTGCAGTAGCAGTTCAAGCTGTGACAAATACTCGCTTGGAAACTTCACATATACCTTAATTTTATCTGCATTGGTCTCTAAATCACTCACTATTTCTCCGACAACCCAAAGTGGATATCTATTTTACCCTTTTGTGATTTTCACTATTTGACTTAATTTACAAGATCTGCTAACGTGTGAGGTGTCGCTGCCAGTTCAAGATGGACCAGATATCGTTCTGCTTCTAGTACATGTAACAGTTGGAAATCGGCAACGGAATAAGGTATTTTTCGATGCTATTTATTGATGTAATAATACGACTTGGCGATTTATTTCCACGTTGAGATTTACTGGTTGGAAACATAAAATCTCGGTTCCTGGAAGGCCATTGACTCCAATACCTTCTTCGATATATTTTTCTCGATTATTCATTTTATCCAAAAGTTCCTGATATGTCTCTGAAGCCTCGACAAAGTTTTCTTGTGGAAGAACACTTCCTTTATTAAAAGTACTACTTAGTTTTTGTTCAATTTAATCCTGCGTGAAATTGTCCAGATGCGTGAATGATGCTACAGCGATATCTGAACTAATTTTTCCATAAACGTTATACATAATCACGTTAAAAGTTCTTCCATTGCCTTGGGTGTTATCGGTGATGGACTATGTATAATTTTATTCCTTTCATCGATGTCGTTCACTACAGGCTAATTTCGGCGTTGTTGATGTCTACCGGCCACAAATAAATTGAATTGTTTACGCGAAGTGCTTGCACCGTTTGAATCACGATCGGCGTGTAAGTTCCTTCAACTTATATCTCGATTCACATAGAACGGTCTGAAGTTCCAAAATAGTAAACCTTCATCGATCTCGTGATCAGACAGGTACTCACTCCGAATCGCCTAGGGTTCTCTGACGTTGTTCCAGATGGAGGTGACGACATGGAAAGATCGCTAGTCACTTGACCAGTCACTGATAAAATTCCAGATATCAAACAACCCGTTCTATCATAACCAGTGCCACATCTAGATCTGCTGACGAGACGACCGGAGAAGATACAAGAGGCAGTCCTGTTGGAGCTGGTAAACCATGCAAAATGTTTCCTCCATTGCAAATATTTCCTGTCATTTCTCCTCCTGTCAGCGAAAATTTTGTCTGTGCCAGTCTATTGACGTGCATGTATCGTATGGCGTTGGCATCCAGGGGTGGGTACCTTACATCGTCGAGATTGGAGATATTCCTTGACCGTTAATGTTGAGATTACTATACATGGAATCACCGCGCGTTGACCTCTCTGTCAGGCTCATCCTGACTTGCAAAAGAGTTGCCGCTTGACCCGATAATAGTACCAAAGGAAGTCTAAAGACATGGTTTTCAGATACAATCGACTCAGGTGAAGGCTTCGCGGAGTGAATTATATATAGAAAATGAACATCATTGGTTTCGACACGAAGGCGAAAACGACAGATCACTAACTTCATTTTTGATGCCGGATTACCATTATATGATCGTGAGTCTGACCGATAGTGGTAAAACCAATTTTCTCATAAAGATACTCATGAACAACATGCTTAGCTACGACCTAGTGATCAAGTACACGCTCAATCTACACCAGGAAAAATACAGGACGCTGTAGGAGTCTGACGACATGGTCTCAGAAAACACGCCAGAAGAGTTTTCACCAGATGGATCGGATCGGATACAACCCGTAGAACTGGATTCTGACACGCACAAGATCATTGTGTTCGACGATGCTAAAATCGACCGAGAGAACATGAACCGCATTTGCGAGTATTTTTCGCTCACGGGAAACAATCGCTGCAACATCCTACTACGATGCGCCTAAATACATCCGACGTAACACTTGGTGTTTTGTACTGTGTTCAGGAATCGACAAGAGAGATATCGACGCGATCACGAGAGACAATTGTAGAGGTATCACCGAGAAAATAATTCAAAGACTGATATTCCACTGCGATGTCTGGATCCAAAGATGATTGTATGACGTTTCGCCGCGAAGCAGAAACGATCGCTGAAACCTATTGAAAAGGCGTTAATGAATTTTACATACCGGGTTAGAATATCAACAATGTTCCAGGAAGAGTTTGTGTGGAAAACCTAGTAGTCTGGACAACAAAAATGTCAGCACTATGCCATTTGAACAAATTATCAATCGTCGTCAGCACGAGGACGTTCTTAAAATGTATATCGAGCAGTGGGTGGCGTTATGTCAGCGCATAATTGGGGACAAGATAGGTCAGCAGTCATTTCAGCCAGATGTCGCCGGGTAATGGCTCAAGCCTATTTTCAATAAACTCGATGAAGCTAAAACGGCGTACAATACGAAGAAAGATCAGTTGGTAGACACGCAGGAATCGACTCCTCCGCTCCCGAAGTTGAAGTTGCCGCGATGATGAAGCGAGCTAGAGCAGAACAAAAGGGAGGAGCCAGGAAGTCCGAACTGAAAAAAATGAAACAGAAAGATTAAGAAACAGCAGCATCACACCAAAAATCCAAAATATATAAAAATAAAATAAAAAAAGGAACCAGTCTTAAGTCAATGAAAAAGAGGAAGAAAGGATTCAGCTAAAAAACGAAACGTTTCCGATTGAGTTATAGGAAGAGGGAATGATAAAACAACGTGAGCATGCTAAGATAACTGCCACTTTTGGTGATTTGGCGTTTTATACCGGTTAGTAGGCTCCTGCTGCGTTAAGACCTAAATGGTTTGAGTATTTTATGAGAGATATACTTCCAGACATCAAAGAGCACGTGATCGTCCAACGAGAATAATCAATATAGAGCGGTAGCTGCTCGTCGCTTGGTAGGTTGTATCAACCAAAAGTACGCCTATACAGAAAAACCTGACAGAAGAGACCATGGGAATAAACCGTCCTCATGAGATTGAAATATGTCGCCAAGAAGAGGAGAAACCCAAGACGCAGATAAAAGACAAACGACTGGACAATGCGTTCATAAAGGAAAAGGCCTCCGCTACTACAAAAGTCCAACCGAGATCGTATCGCTGTCAACATTGATCATCGCTTCTAAACTAGCACGGAATATCGGTATGGCGATCAATAACAAGATGGGAATATCCTCAGTCATCTTCTTTATCACAAACTGGTGTCATAGGATTAGTATCAGATTATTTACGTTGACCTGATTTAGTCACATGAACTAAAATAGAAAACTGTACTTTCAGTATATCGAACATGGCTGATGTTCGATTGAAGTTCGATCACTGAAAACAAACCAACAATCGTCGTACGAGATCGCGATGATCACCGCCGCATTAGTACATGCACCGTAGACTGGACATACAATATTCACATATCAAAAAGTAGCCCTGAAAGAATCACGCGTTAGGCGACGTACAATCGTGGTTTAATTTTTATCCACGCTGTTTTCTTCCCTGCGAGAATCTCTTTCAGGCATTGCAGAGAAAGCAGCTATGATTGCCTTCAAAGCATCGTCAGCCGGTGCCACTTGAGCAACCTCTGCAGCTGCAATGTTTTTGTAGAACAAACAAATGTTATCAAACTCATGCCCCAGTCGTTGCCGGAAACATCGTGTTAGCATCGCAGTTGTAAGAAACACGGCTGTCCAATCTTACCATGCAGGCCAAACACGCCCTTGAGAAAACTGCGGTGGCACTCAACGCCAGATCGGAATGACTTTTACAGGATCTTTCGAGAAAGTTAGGCGTACAAGAGACTACACCCGTTCTTAACGCAATCATGTCCGGTCATGTTTTAAAAATATTGTGGTGAGACATTTTCGTACGGACAGACACATTTTTTATGGATTTTAATAACGGTGTTATTTTATAGCATCACCATAACTTAGTTGCGTTATCATAACGTCGTCATGTATTTGAGGTTTACTCCCGATTACCTGTAGCTGATCGATGATACTCCCGTCGACGAATCGATGACTGAATAAGAGTACGTAGAATACCAGGGCATAATCATCATCAATCTCAACGCGACCATGCATTGAGAAATAGGGACGCGTGACGAAGATGTGTGCCTGTTTCCCTATAAAGCCTTTCTGGAAGTCTGATCGAACATACAAACTGTGGCTTACGGAAGGGACTCAGGTCACGCTGCAGAACAACGGATGGTCGTTATTGAAGTCGGCACAGTATCAGCTGTACAATCAGACATTGAAAGAAATCAGTGGCCACTTACCCCAGACCAGCACCATCCTGAACCTAATCATGTTCATCGATGACTACGTGCTATCGTGCGCCACCAATATGTGGTGGTTCAGAGATATAGCTATGGTAGTTGCAGACAGTACATAATTCGCCAGTAACAATCAGATGCTTCCCTTGGAGGTTATAGGTAATGCGAATGCGGTCAACAGAGTGAATTTCAGAGCCAATATTGCTTCGGCAAATAACAACGTGGAATTCGAAGCTCGACACTTTAACAGCGATTCAGGCCACAAAGATCTGCATGATGCGTCTATTCAGCAGCATGTGCAAGGGTATCTGAACTACGTTCAGTTACGTAAATCATACGCTGGTGATGAAAAGATATTCCGCCGAACAATAGATGTACAGATCAACAGTTCCAGCCAATGGTCGTGTAATCATGCAGTGGCTGTGGATGCCCAAAATTACTCACTTACTCACTCGACGGCTCACATATTCGAGGTTGAATTTACTTTGACTATGTTCACCAAACGACCTTACTTGGAACAAAAAATAACTTACAAGCAACAGTTTTCCACGAAAAACACCACCATATCGTAGACACCAATCCAGTCAGCGAGCTTCCCTGGCCTGTGTTCGACGTGGCTGTTTGTGGCATGACCAGTCGACTACATCAGAAACAAGCACATACTTGACCATCTTGAGCTGTTTCGTCTTCAAGTCCGCATCGATTCAAGGCAATATCCAGAGCGAGAACTCGATTCTCGCGCATATATGACGCTGATGAAAGCCATGCAGAAGTACCAGAACGTGGACACGGGCACGCATATATCGCTGGTCGATTTCGCTAACTTGTATCCCGTCTTCCACTAAGATGTTTTCAAACATTTTCGAGCGACTCAAAGATTGCCCCGCCGACATCGAAATCCACTGGACCATTATTAATCTAGTCTGTAATTACTTATGTTATGCTCTGGTGACGTCAGACCAATTCATGACGCTGGACCTGCTCAATGGAAAAATGAATGCAATCGTCTAACCACCACCAGGCAGTTCAAACAATAAATATCCTGTATAAGCATTGTCGAAGAACATTTGTCCAAGCGTCGTCGAACTACTCGCGATGGTGGCTCCATTGCCAGCGCGATCATTCCCTTCGTGAACACCATGGTGTCATGGCGCCAAAGCTGTTTGCATTTGTTCTTGCTCCACTGGGACTTGCTGAGGAGACAGGGATCATCACTGGAGCCACACATAAAGCGGTGATGGGAAATGGAGTTACCCATAGAAGAAACGTGCCATGGTGACATCAATTGACTATCTAAATAAGTCCGTTATAAGAAAACGAAAAAACTAATAGCAATTACGTTAACACAATGGCTTAGATTTAACTTTGTCACCGCGGCAGAAGAAAAGTATTACTGTGGCGGCTACACACAAAATACTAATTTAGATCAGGCTTAAAGCGTCACAGGTCCTAACAGCCACATGCTCTAACAGAAGCTAAACATGATGCTGTACGAAAAGTAATTGTTCTCCATTTGTCGGCATCACAGCTGTCCAAACAGGGAGGATTTATAGCACTCATATTAGCAGGAATCGTTGTGACATTACTTCCAGAATTGCTCGGCATCGGAAAATGACTCCAACTTCCTGGAACCACGTGAAGTAATGGACTTTCTAGCAGGAGAAGAAAACAGGTTTCAACGCGAAAAACAAAGTTTCCGTCGCTGTCCTTTATCGACTTCAAAGAAGAATTAGTACCAAGCAATGGAAATGTGTAATTTCTAAATATCAACTTCCTGAAGAAATGACCCCCGGCGAGAGCTGCATGATTAGCCTGCAAAGTTATTACGATGAACATGACACTGAGTCTCTGTCGTGCACGCCAGCCCCTCGAAGCTATATCGGTTGAAACCCATCTTTGAACACCTTATTACTTCGTCAATTAAAATAAACTGGTATGTTTGGTGATTCCAAATTTGGCCTAAACATACACATTATTTCCTTCTTATCATTTCGAAAATATAAATTCCAAGCGAAAATTTGAATCATTTATAATTCTGCAAATCAAGGTGAAAATGGTATCTGAAAACTACTTTTGATATCTCAAGTTTTGAGGTGACTTCATTGACTCTATACATTCAAAGGACTTTTCAAACGAAAAGCGGAATCAAAATGTATTCTCACCAAATTGAAATTACTGTTTGAAAGACTTATTAAAGAGACAAGGTTATCTTAATATATTGATGACTCAACAGGCATTATAATGTTATGAAAAATAAAAAACAAACCACTTTAATTGCAATAGAGAATGGAAGTTTTGTTCAAATGTTAGGCTTTGGTAGGAGAGAATAGCGGTATAAGTCGGTAATTTACTAATCGGGAAGTTCGTTCTTGTAAATTCATTGGCGATAAACAAGGGTGGCGGTATAACACAGACATTAGAAAAAAACATTTACAGTTGCCATTGATTAATTTATTTTAACCTTGGGAAAACAAAACTCCATCGCACTCAAAAGAATGATTACATATCATATATTTATCTGAAATGATTAATTTTTTTCACCTATCTAGGTGTCACTTCAAGTCATCTTTGTCCTTTTTAATACTATTAACACATTACTGTCGCTTGATCCCAAATGTTCTTCATAAACAATGATATTCAGATATGTTTTAGTGAAATTGCTGAAAACAAAACTTAGAACATTTTTTAATTCGCCGTGCTACCCCCTTTAGTTTTAGCACTGTGTATGAAATGATACCTAACAGTTCACTAGTCAAACCGTTGAACACAAACTTGTACTTTTATTCGACCTACTTTATAGAAAAAGAAAATGCATGGTCATTATTTGATTTTAGTCTACGTTTATATTATCATTTTCATTTGTATGAATTATTCAATTTAAGAAATGAAACAATGTTGTGTTGACTAAGTTTGTTGCAGATTGTGGAGAGAGAGAGAGAGAGAGAGAGAGAGAGAGAGAGAGAGAGAGAGAGAGAAGCACCAGTATAATTAATATATTAGAGAATGTTAATGTGTTGCAAGCGTGAATCGACCAGAGTTTAACATCACTTGTCGCCCTACCTATTATGAAGCTTTGTTAAATCCAGATTGCCCAGGTAGAAGGGAAGTAGGAAAGTTCCCGACCATCTCAAATCACGTTCTTTAACTTCAATAAATCCTTTCTGGGTTTAAGTGCATTACCGAAAGGTATGGATGCTCGTTTATGAGAATAGGTCGTTTTGTGATTTTCCATGTCTTACGGCAATGTGAGAATTTAAATCACGTGCACGGGTCTAAAAGGAATTGTTCAAATTTCAAATGAGCGGAACACATACATACACAACCACATACATAGTTATATTTAAATTTTTACATTCACATGAAAACACATAACTTTTCTATCTATCTATAAATAAATAAATAAATAAATAAATAAATAAATATATATATATATATATATATATATATATATAACAAGAGAGAGGGAAGAGAGAGAAAAAGAGTTTGGCTATATGTTAGATTTAGAATAATTGGTAAAACAAAGAGGTGAATAAACTGCGAACATTGCTGGAAGTTACTTCCTCAAGTCTTTAGTTTGGAAAAGCGAAGGTAGTGAAAATGAAATCAACCAACTACTAATTCTCCAATTAGATCTCTACAACAGACCTATGAACTAACGGTTGAACAAAGTCACTCCGTTTAAATTCCTGACGAAATGGAGATGTTTTTGTTGTTGCCGTTGTTGTTGTAGGGTTTAACGCCATTTTTCAGCTCACGATAGGCTATACATGGCGGATAGTATTGGTGGTGGTGGAAGAACCCGGGAAAACACCGGAAAGAACCACCTACCCACGAGAAGCTACTGGCAAGCGTTTTCACATACCCAAATTGGCTGAATCCGAGACTCGAACCCACGCAGACCGAGATGAGATGGCAGTGATCCGTAACGGAGAACGCTTTAGACCACTGGGCCACTCAGGGCCCCCCAAAATGGAGATGACAAATTGATGGAATTAACCTTTACTGAAACGATCCCATTAGAAAGTGACGTACACAAACCACTGAGTAGTAAATAAGACGAGGGTTTTAAGAAGAATCTTCCCGTTATATGTCGATGTAGCGTTTTTTAAAGAGCAATGATGTCAAATTATTTAGCTATACAAAGTATAATGCAACAACATGAAGAGTTAGATGGAATACAATCTAATGTGTATATATTAATAACTGATTTCATTTTCAACTACAACATTTACAACAAACAAATGTAAACACATATATATAATATATTTAACTATATCGTGTTCAACTTTGGCATTTTTAATAAGCGTTGTTCTGATTAGCAATCAGCCACTCTTGACTTTTGATGGTAATAATCTTACTATAACCTTAATTTCCTGTCCTTATATGCTAAACAAACAACAGTGAAGTGCAAAAGCCATGTTTAACGTATTCAAATAACACAAACAATGCCTATAACATGCTATATATTTCATCACAAGCGAATGTTCAAATGATTATATGAACCAAATGAAAATGAGTCAAGTTAATGTTAACGTTTTGTTCATTCCAACGTTTAAGTTGTGACAATATTAGCAACAATTCTGACGAAAATTAGATTTTATATATAAATATATATATATATATATATATATATATATATATATATATATATATATATATATATATATATATATATATATATATATATATGGGTGCGTGTGGGGGTGGGGTGGGTGTAAGGGTGTAGCTCATCAATGAGCTATTACAGCTTACTTTCTTCTACATAGATTTTAAAGGCCTTTTATTTTTATTTCACATTTTGGCGTATCCCATATACTTATATGGGATCATCTATTAAAAAAAGGGTCCGACGTCAACAAAATTGAATGGCTGCTGGTACAATTCATGCTTTTTTTCATTCTCCTGCTTTAAAGTATGAATTCAACACCATGACACACAGTGTCGCTTGATAATAAAGCAGTTATCAAATATTCATAGTTGATGTATGGACTTTGTGTACAGGTATGAATGTAAACGGACATTAAAACAATTGCAAAATCTATTTTTTAATCAAAGTAACTGTAGAGCTAGTGATTCCATGGTACAAGTTTCCAACCCCAGTTTTAGATATGATATTTGGATATTTATGTTTGGGAGTCATATTGTTGGCACTTATTTGCACACAGCCACACCCCAATAGAGATGTCCAAAAATCTCAAATAAGACGGAAATGTTCAGTGAAAGCTCGGAATACTAATTCCCGAATCACTACATTTAATTTATAGTAAAAAGTATACATTGCAGATAATTGATTTCATTGCAAACTTGTCCATATGTTTTCCACAGCCTCCGTTATAACCTTGCCAATCTCGATGTCAACAGTATTAATGTCACTGTCACTGTTCCTAAACAAATATTCTCCTTAGAGATATTTTGCACAATAGAATCAACGTTACCAGTTATACTCTTGCGATATTTTTAACATATAGGTTTCTTTTACCAGAAAGAACATTTCCATTTGTGGCATAAGGAGTTTCAAGATCAAAATCATTGTTCATTAAAAATAAAATTTCCCTTTGCATTATATTTTTTTATATAAAAGTACACCTTTTCTTAAATCAGTTTCAGCAAACTATATATTGACAGACAACATGTGGACTACTTGTTTAAATAATCAATTACACATGTAAAATGCCTTTATCTTGCGATTGTGCTATTGTGAAATCTAAAAGATGCTACATGTTTTACGTTATAGTGTTTGCTGATTAGTATGATTCAATTTTATACAAATATACTTTGCAATTTAACTTAATCTCAAACGTTGCCGATTTGACTTCCTCTTTAGTGGTAGTACAGATAGAAATATGATAAAAATCATAATTTAGATCTAAAAAAGATGCAGCCATTTTTATAATCAACAGTTCGCTGACCTCATTTATTTAGCCAAACCGCCATGAAAGATGATTATACGTTTAGACGGATTATCTATTTGTAATCAAATAATTTAAATTATTGCATCTTTTTTTTTTTGGCTGGATTGTACATTATAAGGATTCCAATATAAATGTATTTCACCTAAAATTAACTTTATTACAAAGATTTATATTTCAGTGCCTTAATTTCGTCTATGCCAGTACTTTTTATTTAATTTTTATATCCTCTGTCTCTAATACTGAGAGTAATCTTGAGATATAATTTCTTAAAATAAATTATACATGTTTTTTAAAGGGTGTTAACATGACATATAAACTTATAAACACAATTTCGCATATAGCAGTACATACAAACTCTGAGGCAAGTCATGAAACCAGGCGAAACACAGACATATAACTAATCCAGTACTACCTTGATAACACAAATCTGTCAAACTACTACTTGCTTTTAATGCAAATAAATTAATAATATGTATAAAGCTAGAAAAATATCAATCTATGTAATGCGTGAACAGTGAATGGTTATTTTTCAGCATTAATCCTTCAAATAGCCGACCTCGTATGATTTGTCACCAAATAAAATCCTTTAATTAAAATCGCAAGCACTATTTTGATTAGAATGTGCAAGCCAATTCAGTTTGCCTAAAAATGAATCAATGTGTCGTATGTTCCTTTTATTATGTTTCCTGCTTTTTTCGGTCTGGGCTTGTGCATTGTCTTCATTGTATTTGTAGATTTAATGAGCATCGTCCATGCCAAACGCATTTCATTTGTCTACGAGATGGCCTCGCCTGCAAACTGTATAAGACGATGCGGGATTTTCAAGGCTTCAGTGTGGTTGTTATATTCGGATGGATGAAGATATATAAAATCTTGCTTTGCTATCGCTTGAAATCACTTGACCAGAATTGCACAATTACCTTGCTCAAACTATATTTTGGCATCTCGTAGAATTGACGAATATAGCTCACAGTATCTTGTTTATTGAAATGGGCTGGACAATAGTATCCCGAGGTCTCAGTTCTAATAGGACCTGAGATAATGGACTTTTCCATTTCGAAGATCAGTCACCGTGAAACTGTCTTGTCCTACACTTTTTTGGAAAAAAATTGTTTCCAACTGCATCAAACGTTTCATTGATCTCTGATGTATGCTACCAGCCAAAGAATTTTTTGCAAGATGCGATTGAAAGGTAACTTCAACTGAAGTTGAATAATCAAACGAAATATCAAGGATTACTCCGTTCTCTCCGTAGCGGATAAGATATTTACTACTGTCATCCCTTTCCTCAGCGATTACCGTATTTCCGATCATTTTAACCCCCAACACTAGGACCACAGAAAGTATTTTCTTTGAAACTTGTATTAGTTTGTCTGATGAAAGCCACTGGTAGGGCTGACATGCAGTCTGCTCATGCTATAAAAGCCTCTGATCACCGGCCCCCTTGCTATGTACAGAGACATCCCACAGTACTAATATCTATCACTGGACGATGTCAGCACACATGTAAATAATGTGTTTGAAAATAAAGTCCGGATTACTTAACACGAAAATTATAATTTCTTGTCTCGCTGTGTCTCAGTCAACCATCATACTCTGTTTTTATGTCCCCATCCTTCAGCACAGTTACGCTAAAGGCTATTTTTTCTCTGCTACAAGGCTTGTCAATCATTACATGTTCTATATAAATTACATTCTTTATACACATGAAAGACAGTGTTAAACCAAACTAGTTCTTATTCCGTGCATGTTTTCATAACCCGCGCGTATATATATATATATATATATATATATATATGTGTGTGTGTGTGTGTGTGTGTGTGTGTGTGTGTGTGTGTGTGTGATAGTACATTTAAAGTTATGTACCATTCAACGATATGTTGTATAGTACGAAAAACTAAATAACTGTAGTTTACACCCATGATCTGAAATCCATATATGTATTTAATGATTATGTATCAACTCGTCATTTATTGAAGGGAACAGAATTAAGGTACTAATTTAACTAAAACATATAACATATTTTATCCATTTATTTTATTGTGTCCAGACATCTTGATTATATATCGTATTTCACAATGATTGCAGGCTTCAAAATGGAGGGGAACCACAATTAAACAGTGAAATATTGCAAAGTAAATAGATTCATACAGTTCTGACTAAACGCCATGCCGGAATGTGAGTGATTTTTGAATGTATCCTATTCAAAGCGACTTTCTTGAAATAAACAATAGAAGGAAAACAATTGCAACGTTGTTTTGATACGTTAGTTGTTATATTTTTCAAAGGCACTGTCTAACGGATAAATTGAGAATAACAAGAGACTGTTGAGTAGATATCGCTCTCTCTCTCTCTCTCTCTCTCTGAGACTCTCCGGTGACCAGATACACACAACATGATTTGCTTGTAGATATTATTGAAAAGCTGTAAAAGAGGGAAATATCGTGTCCAGGTTATTGCCGTAGTCTTTGTCTGTCTGTCGGTCTGTCTGTCTATTTGTCTCCGTCAGTCTCTCTGACTACACCGATAAAATGTCCTTTTATTTTCTATAAAATGAACAATGCTTCAAAGAAGGAAATATTATACGCAGGTTAAAGTCGTAATGTGTAACGTGGAGTTGAAAGTGCTAAGCAGATTTGCCAAAGAAAACCAGACATCCTATTGAACCTCTTAAAAATAACAGACATAAATATCTAATCGGCTTTTTGGATCTTTCTGCTCGTTCACGTCTGATATTCAGTTATGTGTTTGTTACTATTCTTAACTGCTTTACTTTGACGATGTCGTAAATGAGGGTAAGAAGGGTCGTTGAATAAAGGTTTAAGCTATTGTGTCTATTATAATTCTTCCTTTAATACATAATACAAAGTAAACCTTTCTCAAAGTTAAATTACACATATCGTTTATAAGAATGCAAATGAAATTCAGAATAGGATTAAAAATGATTTAATTGTTTTGATAAATTGTTAACAGAGTCGGCATTCGTCTTATACTTCTTTCAAGCGAGGATACATCTATCAATGTACTTTAATGTAAGTCTGCAATATAGCAATTTTGTTATCAAATACTTTCAAGAGTATTTGAAATACGATTATTGAAAATGTTGGATATCTTATTCTTCCAGATTTTATAGCAAGAAAGGCTCTTTGAATAGCGTTCGAATTAACCGCCTGATAGCTATGTATTCTTTATTTCATGAACTACACAAATGTGTTTACTTTGATATTGATATCTTTATAGATAAAGAATAGCAGAAAATGAACACAATGATCAACACTTCTCATCTTAAAGATAATGGGAACAGCGCGATAGCTCAGTTAGTAGAGCGTCGGACTCAGAATATGTGTTCCGGAGGGGATTATAGAATTTGCACGTATAAACCAGGCAAATAAGCTGAACATTTGCGGTTGGATCGGGGTTTGAACCCCTCCTTTCCATATTTATAGTTGGGAACTCTACCATTTGAGCTAAGTCATTGCACTCGATCCGTTCCATGAATCCGTAATACACTTGTTTTGGTTTGGTCATTAGGCTATTTTGCAGTATGGGAATAGGGAGGCAGAGAAGACATATATGTTCCATGAACACATTTTTCGTTTTATACCTGGATCTAATACGATAGGTGTCTACTTCATTATGATTTCCATGATCTTACTCTTTAGTTTTGTGATGTCGTTCAAATGTGAAGTTTAAGTGATTTTCATTCGTCGTTGAAGGAAGGTGAGTGTCAATTTAAAAGGAATGAAATAACCAGATAGACAATTTGCACCGACATCTTTGTATTCTTCCAAGCAGAAACATCTATACGTTGATATGGTTACACCGAGTTTGAAATTAATGAATGGGTTTATTTGAGATGGTACATGGAGAAAGTTGTCCATCATACTATTTACCGCTATCGATATGAAGTTTTACATACAGTTTATCACCTTTGTATTATGTATTAAAGGTGGAATTATAATAGACACAATAGCTTAAACCTTTAATCAACGACCCTTCTTACCCTCATTTACGATATCGTCAAAGTAAAGCATATTAGGTATAGTAACAAAAACACAATTGAATATCAGACACGAACGAGCAGAAAGATCCAAAAAGCCGATTAGATATTCATGTCTATTATTTTCAAGAGGTTCAATAGGATGTTTGGTTTTCTTTGGCAAATCTGCTTAACACTTTCAACCCCACGTTACACATTACGACTTTAATCTGCGTATAATATTTCCTTCTTTGACAGCATTATTGATTTTATAGAAAATACAAGGACATTTTATCGGTGTAGTCAGAGAGACTGACGGAGACAAATTAGACAGACAGACCGACAGACAGACAAAGACTACGGCAATAACCTAGATACGATATTTCCCTCTTTTACAGCTTTTCAATAATATCTACAAGCAAATCATGCTGTGTGTATCTGGTCACCGGAGAGCCTCAGAGAGAGAGAGAGAGAGAGAGACAGAGAGACAGAGAGAGAGAGAGAGAGAGAGAGCGACATCTACTCAACAGTCTTATCGGATGTAGATGAAAATGACTGATCCAATCAGATGAGTCTTTGCATTGCCGACAAATTTAACTATAGGATCCCACGATTAAGGCTATCCACAAGATATCGATTACTTATAAACATTAAAATGGGTTGATTTGAGATGGTACGTGGAGAAAGTTGTCCATCATAATATTTAATGCTATCGATATGAAGTTTTACATAAAGTTTATCACCTTTTGCATTCAAGCATTTCTATTTTATTCTGGAACAACTTTCTTTCTTAGGTTGTATGTAAATACAGTTATTATTATTGTTATTCTCAATGTATCCGTTAGACAGTGCCTTTGACTAATATAACAAATAAACGTATCAAAACAACGTTGCAATTGTTTTCCTTCTATTGTTTATTTCAAGAAAGTCGCTTTGAATAGGGTACATTCAAAAATCACTCACATTCCGGCATGGTGTTTAGTCAGAACTGTATCAAGCTATTTACTTTGCAATATTTCACTGTTTAATTGTGGTTCCCTTCCATTTTGTAGCCTGCAATCATTGTGAAATACGATATATAATCAAGATGTCTGGACACAATAAAATAAATGGATAAAATATGTTATATGTTTTAGTTAAATTAGTACTTTACTTCTGTTCCCTTCAATAAATGACGAGTTGATACATAATCATTAAATACATATATAGATTTCAGATCATGGGTGTTAACTACAGTCATTTAGTTTTTCGTATTATACAACATATCGTTGAATGGCACATAACTTTAAATGTACTATCACACACACACACACACACACACACATACACACACACACACACACACACACACACATACAACACCATGTCCCATGTCCCATCTTCCCTCACATCATTTCTTATTAGCGAGACGTATATTCAGCATACATTCGATGGTGAGCATATATTGTTGTTTTTGTTGAGTTTAATTATAGTGGCGTGCGCACAATTGTGCATGTGCCACTTTTTCCTGACTGCACCGCAACCTGCTAGTTGTTCCTGGGGAAGGGGATTGTGCCACCTCCCCCAGGCTTTTATGGATTCAAAGAACCCAGATAGTTTGGCCTCAATCTGGTGGTCCATAAAGGTCTCTACAGTTGAATGGTTGGCTGTCATTAGCGGAAAGGAGAGCTCGGAAACGGTCCTGCTTGCTTTACATCGTTGGTTTCTTGCTGCATTTGCCTGGTGTTTCTTGCATTTTTTTTTCGATTCTTTTTTCTTCAAAATGTTCTAAAAGGAGGGGGTGGTGTTCTATGCTGTTTATAGAGGTTCTTAGTAGAAATCATGTATAAAGAGGTATTTTCAAGGTTATTATGGTATTACTAGTCGAGGTGTTTAGGATGTGTTTCCTACGTTATGTTATTTATAAGATTTTAGATATTACCTCTTTAAGTTATTTATTAATTAATGTTTATAGAGATTGAATATTATTTATACTTTATTTAGCAAGAGACCGGAGTCCTAGCCGATTACACGGTTCGTTAAGGACATCTAGGATCGGAATCTAAGCTGATTACTCGGTTCGTTAAGGATATCTAGGACATCCGATTTTGCGTTTTCCTTAGTTTTTTTATAGGTGCTTCGTAAGTGAATTATTTATTAATACTTTTATAAAATTGAATGATATGTTATGGGTTTTTATGTGGTGGCTTCTAAATTTATTTAGCTAGTTACTGGGTCTTTTGGTTTTGTGGGTATAGTAATTATATTTTGTTCCTAAGTCCTGCTGAGTCTATGAATTGATTTATATTTTTATATGTTGATTGTTTATTTTTATTAGAGTCCATAAGTAAATCTGGGTATGTGTGTGGTGATCCAATCTCTTTTTGATTTTTGATAAATATTTTCCAAGAGGGTTGATATTTGGGGCATATGTTGAATACGTGGTGTAGATCTTCGGTGGTGTGGCAGTTAAAGCAGTTAATGGTTACTGGTTTGGGTCCTTTAAATCTTCCAAAACTGCTTGCTAGTTTAGTTTTTCCAGTTATTATCCTGTTTATGGTTTTCTGTTCTAAATAGGTACCCTTAGTTAACTGTATGTTACTATCTTCGTCTTTTGGGGTTTCATGGTGCTTTTCACCTTTTGTGGATGAGTTCCAAAAATCTTGCCATGTTTGGTCTATATATGTTTGTGCGAAGCTTATTGCTTCTGTAGAGCTATAGTTAAGCTTGATAGAGATTTGATCTCCTTGTTTGGTTTTTGCAGCTTTGTCTGCTGTTTCGTTTCCAGAGATTCCAATGTGTGACGGTATCCACATGAGCTCGACTAATTGATGTGCTGTGGTGATATCGTCGATTATTTGGCATGCTCTGTCGAGGAATTGTTCCCTTTAATGTGTATTGCGATTTTGGATCGATTTGATAACGCGTAGGGAATCGCTTATAATGACTGCTCTAGGTATTTATTTGTCTTTGATCCATTGTAGTGATTCAAGTATAGCCCAGAATTCAGTGGTGTAAATGGAGAAATAGTCAGGTAATCTTGATCCCGTTTGTATATTGAATTCAGGGATGACTATTGTTGCTGCTATTCCTGGTGGGTTGTTTGTTGTCGATCCATCGGTATATATTTTAACATAGTCCGGGTATTTTTGGTTGATTTCGTTTACCAGTACAGGTTTTAGTAAGTTTTCTTGTCCTTCTTTATTGCCTAATTTGGTAGCTTCACTGTTAATCCTTGCTGATTTTTGTAACCATGGTGATTTGTTCTGGTCTGTATTGTTTGTTACCTGTTTTTTTTAGTAGAGGTATCTTTTCTGTTAGTTAAAGGATTACTTTGCCACTTGGTGTGATGGGTATGATTTTGGGTTTGATGACAACTTTACACTTATTTATAGCTATTTTTGTGGGATGGATGTCTGGGTGGGTATCTAATCGAATGGAGTATCGAAGGAGCAGTTCCTGCCTACGTAATGTTAAGGGTAGTTCTCCTGTTAGTGTTTGTAGTGCTTCTAATGATGTTGAGGGGAATGTTCCTGTGCGTAATAGTAAGGCTTTTCTCTGGATAGTGTCAAGGTTTTGTAGTACAGGCTGCTTAGCCGAGTTATATGCTTGGCAACCGTAATCCAGTTTTGACCTAACTATTATTTTATATATCGTGAGGAGGGTTTCCTGGTTGGATCCCCAGTCAGTCCCTGTGATGTTTCTCAGTAAAGTGAAATCTTTGTTACAATTCTGGGTGAGTTGTTCAATGTGCTGTTTCCATGTGAGGTGGTTGTCAAAGAACATTCCTAGGAATTTTACTACTGTTACGTATTTGATTAATTGATTTTGTATATAGAAGTTTGGATAGACTAGATTAGTATTTCGTTAGTGGGTGAATATGATTGCCACAGTTTTTTCATGAGATATTTTGAAACATCATTTGTCCGCCCATCTCCCTATGTTCTCTAGGCTCTGCTGGATTTCTTTAACTACTGTGTTATTGGCAGGATTTCCATTCCTCGATATGCCACTATCATTGGCATATTGTGACAAGTTTATGATTGAGGAGGCTACATTGGGGTCAAGGTCGTTTACCATTAGGTTAAATAGTAAATGACTTATTACACTGCCTTGCGGTGTTCCATTTATTGTTAATGCTGTGTATGAACGAGGGACTTCATTTAAATCATGCACACAAGATGCATGCACGGCAAATCTAATTGGCGTGTGAACCGTACCTAAGAAATATCCCACAGAAAGGTCAAAGAGGTAGGTTATTTCACTGGACTTTTACCATTGTTGGTTATGTGAATGAAGTGCTGGCTAAGTATGTAGTTTGTACACTTTTCTCAAAATGTGTCCCGGGAGATCTTATTATGGTTTCGCCAATCCAACCGCACGCATCTATCATGTGCCAACAATATTATTTCTCGGATGAGGTCTGCACTGCCAGATCAAATCGACATCTGCTTGATTTATATGGAAAAACGCTTAATATTATTTTGTATATCAGAGACACATCAGTTTGACTTTAATTTCTGGCGATAAAACGCTGAATTAACTGCATAAACACGACGCTTTTACCTCGTACGGAGACACCCGGGACAGAGTGATAAATTCACGCTTGCCTGTGTACCGAGCGTATTAAAGAAACGGACTTGGCAACGTTGTCTCCGCGCTGTACAGCGCGATTATTTCTTATGATGCTTGTGTGAAACGGAATGCGGAAATATAGAACTGCATGATCAGGATACAACCAGATATGTTCTGCCCACAGGGATGTCCATCGATGTCAAAGCGACTCGCTCCCTTGGCTAGAGATGGTACACTAATAGGAACGCGGCGGTTTTGTCAACAACGGAATTATGGCATTATTCAACAGCGACATATGCATCATTGGTGGCACATACATTGAAGCTCACCTGGGCAGTCTTCACGTTTCAGGCCCCTCGATGATGTTCCGAAAGGACATCACAGATAACTCTGATGATGGATCATTCTTCAAAGTACAGACTCGACGAGATATATTTGGTGCGCCAGAGTTGTTCGTGCGCAGTGAATCGATTCGATCTAGTTTGAGTACGGCTGTCACAAGGAAAACGATGTATTTGGGTGGTCCTGAGGTGGAGACGAGGAGTGATGGTATGACGACTACAAAAGTCATGCTCATACGGTTGTACTTCCAGCACAGGTTAATTCTAATTTAATGCATTTTCTTTCGTCTTTGCAAGAATGTGTACCATTCATCAGTAACTTCACTGCCATTTCCCTTGTTTCTTTGGGTAGAGGATTTAGGCAGAGAGAGATGGAAGAATTGGAGACGTTTTTACAGCAGTAGAATGAAGCAGCAGATCAAGCTTTTGTGATTCAAAACCGGCAAGAAGAGGAAGAAAGAAACAAGAATAAGAAGAGAAGAGAAAGTGTGAAGGAGTAGTACAAAAGAAAGACGGTGAAAAGCAAACGTTGTGTGTGCTATAAGCTATTTTGACAGATGTAAAGGTATCTGAGACAAGTGAGTCAAACGTCTTTAGCTCGGCCAAAGAGAAAGAGACCTTCTAGGCCCAAACATTCCATCCTAGCTATCATTATTTCTAAGCTGACTACCAATGAAATAACAACAGCAACAATGACCACAATCAAATCATGCACAGTAGCTGGAGAAGAAGTAGGACTTGGCTGTTGTATGGGCTTAAGACATTTAAAGTTCATCGTCCAGTTCATGAGGTTTTAAAGAACAAACAACCAACGGTCCTTTTGTAGGCCATCCACATCTCTTAAAAAGACTAATTACTCGAAGATTGCCAAATCAAGAAAAACTTAAATCCCATGTCCCAGTGATGGAGTGATGTCCATGAGTGAGAGCGTGTATGCGAGTATTCACAGTATTAAAATAATTCAAGACAAAGAGGCACTTTTTCTTTTGTAAATCTCCTTTGAAAAATGCAACGTAAATTTCACAACACATCACAAAAGTCAATTTTCTTTTTCTTTCAGTAATGTCTCTTCGTTCTTGAATGTCGTGGGTTTTTCCTTGTCTTCATGTTCTTCTGGTGCTCTTGATTTCTTGCCTTACTTGATGGGCATTGGTTTTCCATTTTCCGAAGGTCCTCTCTCTTAATTCTATTTTTAGTTTATTATCGTTTGTCTTAGCTCACGCTGAAGACCTATGTCCTTCCCCTTGAAAATAATAGCATATATCTTGGCCTACGTCTCTCTTTTGTCTTTCCTTTACTGTGACCTTCTACTGGCAGATATAGCAATTACCTTGACTTTTATCTCGTTAGGACGAGCAGTGCTTCGTTTTCTGTCAAGTAAATTTTCCCATAAAGCCCTTCAACTCTCTGATCAGAAGTGTACGCTTTGTTCACGCCTCCATCGGAACTGTTTAAGAACTGAACGAATACTCTGAGCATCAGACACTAACCAGCTAACTTAGGAACTAACGAACTAAATATATATATATATATATATATATATATATATATATATATATATATATATATATATATATATATATATATATATATATATATATATATATATATATATATATATATATATATATATATATATATATATATATATATATATATATATATATATATATATATATGACTAAGGTTTCTTCCTCACATTTGCTTCAATTGAGACATTGATAAGAAGGAGTCCAAATGGTCAAATAATGTGTTAATATATAAATTACAGACAATCTTATTTTTAGCTGTTATTTATTGTATCACCTGCATATTAAACACTCATAACAGCTTCCTTTCTTTTGTACGCACAATATCGTCATTATAGCACTTCCACTGGCTTTAATGTTTATAAGTAATCGATATCTTGTGGATATCCAAACCCAAATTCATCCCCATCACAGACAGTGGCAAAATAATCCTTTAACTAACAGAAAAGATACCTCTACTAAAAAAAGCAGGTAACAAACAATACAGACCAGAACAAATCACCATGGTTACAAAAAACAGCAATGATTAACAGTGTAGCTACCTAATTAGCCAATAAAGAAGGACAAGAAAACTTACTAAAACCTGTACTGGTAAACGAAATCAACCAAAAATGCCCGGACTATGTTAAAATATATACCGATGGATCGACAACAAACAACCCACCAGGAATAGCAGCAACAATAGTCATTCCTGAATTCAATATACAAACGGGATCAAGATTACCTGACTATTTCTCCATTTACACCACTGAATTCTGGGCTATACTTGAATCACTACAATGGATCAAAGACAAATAAATACCTAGAGCAGTCATTATAAGCGATTCCCTACGCGTTATCAAATCGATCCAAAATCGCAATACACATTAAAGGGAACAATTCCTCGACAGAGCATGCCAAATAATCGACGATATCACCACAGCACATCAATTAGTCGAGCTCATGTGGATACCGTCACACGTTGGAATCTCTGGAAATGAAACAGCAGACAAAGCTGCAAAAACCAAACAAGGAGATCAAATCTCTATCAAGCTTAACTATAGCTCTACAGAAGCAATAAGCTTCGCACAAACATATATAGACCAAACATGGCAAGATTTTTGGAACTCATCCACAAAAGGTGAAAAGCACCATGAAACCCCAAAAGACGAAGATAGTAACATACAGCTAACTAAGGGTACCTATTTAGAACAGAAAACCATAAACAGGATAATAACTGGAAAAACTAAACTAGCAAGCAGTTTTGGAAGATTTAAAGGACCCAAACCAGTAACCATTAACTGCTTTAACTGCCACACCACCGAAGATCTACACCACGTATTCAATATATGCCCAAAATATCAACCCTCTTGGAAAATATTTATCAAAAACCAAAAAGAGATTGGATCACCACACACATACCCAGAGTTACTTATGGAATCTAAAAAAATAAACAATAAACAATCAACATATAAAAATATAAATCAATTCATAGACTCAGCAGGACTTAGGAACAAAATATAATTACTATCCCCACAAAACCAAAAGACCCAGTAACTAGCTAAATAAATTTAGAAGCCACCACATAAAAACCCATAACATATCATCAATTTTATAGAAGCATTAATAAATAATTCACTTACGAAGCACCTATAAAAAAAACCTAAGGAAAACGCAAAATCGGATGTCCTAGATGTCCTTAACGAACCAAGTAATCAGCTTAGATTCCGGTCCTAGATGTACTTAACGAATCTTGTAATCGGCCAGGACTCCGGTCTCTTGCTAAATAAAGTATAAATAACATTCAATCTCTAAATTAATTAATAAATAACTTAAAGAGGTAATATCTAAAAACTTATAAATAACATAGAGGTAATATCTAAAAGCTTATAAATAACATAACGTAGGAAACACATCCTAAACACCTCGACTAGTAATACCATAATAACCTTGAAAATATATCATCATACATGATTTCTACTAAGAACCCCTATAAACAGCATAGAACATAGAACACCATTTTCATCTGCATCCGATAAGACTGTTGAGTAGATGTCGCTCTTTCTCTCTCTCTCTCTCTCTCTCTCTCTCTCTCTCTCTGAGGCTCTCCGGTGACCAGATACACACAACATGATTTGCTTGTAGATATTATTGAAAAGCTGTAAAAGAGGGAAATATCGTATCTAGGTTATTGCCGTAGTCTTTGTCTGTCTGTCGGTCTGTCTGTCTATTTGTCTCCGTCAGTCTCTCTGACTACACCGATAAAATGTCCTTGTATTTTCTATAAAATCAATAATGCTGTCAAAGAAGGAAATATTATACGCAGATTAAAGTCGTAATGTGTAACGTGGGGTTGAAAGTGTTAAGCAGATTTGCCAAAGAAAACCAGACATCCTATTGAACCTCTTGAAAATAATAGACGTGAATATCTAATCGGCTTTTTGGATCTTTCTGCTCGTTCGTGTCTGATATTCAATTGTGTTTTTGTTACTATACCTAATTGCTTTACTTTGACGACATCGTAAATGAGGTAAGAAGGGTCGTTGATTAAAGGTTTAAGCTATTGTGTCTATTATAATTCCTCCTTTAATACATAATACAAAGGTGATAAACTGTATGTAAAACTTCATATCGATAGCGGTAAATAGTATGATGGACAACTTTCTCCATGTACCATCTCAAATAAACCCATTCATTAATTTCAAACTCGGTGTAACCATATCAACGTATAGATGTTTCTGCTTGGAAGAATACAAAGATGTCGGTGCAAATTGTCTATCTGGTTATTTCATTCCTTTTAAATTGACACTCACCTTCCTTCAACGACGAATGAAAATCACCTTAACTTCACATTTGAACAACATCACAAAACTAAAGAGAAAGATCATGGAAATCATAATGAAGTAGACACCTATCGTATTAGATCCAGGTATAAAACGAAAAATGTGTTCATGGAACATATATGTCTTCTCTGCCTCCCTATTCCCATACTGCAAAATAGCCTAATGACCAAACCAAAACAAGTGTATTACGGATTCATGGAACGGATCGAGTGCAATGACTTAGCTCAAATGGTAGAGTTCCCAACTATAAATATGGAAAGGAGGGGTTCAAACCCCGATCCAACCGCAAATGTTCAGCTTATTTGCCTGGTTTATACGTGCAAATTCCATAATCCCCTCCGGAACACATATTCTGAGTCCGACGCTCTACCATCTGAGCTACCGCGCTGTTCCCAGTAACTTTAAGATGAGAAGTGTTGATCATTGTGTTCATTTTCTGGTATTCTTTATCTATAAAAATATCAATATCGAAGTAAACACATTTGTGTAGTTCATGAAAGAAAGAATACATAGCTATCAGACGGTTTATTAGAACGCTATTCAAAGAGCCTTTCTTGCTATAAAATTTGGAAGAATAACATATCTAACATTTTCAATAATCGTTTTTGAAATATTCTTGAAATTATTTGATAACAAAATGGCTATATTGCAGACTTACATTAAAGTACTTTGATAGATGTATCCTCGCTTAAAAGAAGTATAAGACGAATGCCGACTCTGTTAACAATTTATCAAAATAATTAAATCATTTTTAATCCTTATCTGAATTTCATTTGCATTGTTATAAATGATATTTGTAATTTAACTTTTAGAAAGGTTTACTTTGTATAATGTATTAAAGGAAGAATTACAATAGGCACAATAGCTTAAACCTGTAATCAACGACCGTTCTTACCCTCATTTACGAGATCGTCAAAGTAAAGTAATTAAGTATAGTAACAAAAACATAACTGAATATCAGACATGAACGAACAGAAAGATCTTAAATGCCAATTAGATATTCACGTCTGTTATTTTTAAGAGGTTCAATGGAATCACATTGCCAGGCATTGATACCTGGTTTTCCTTGGTAAATCTGCTTAACACTTTCAACCCCACGTTACACATTACGACTTTAATATGGGTATAATATTTCCTTCTTTGACCGCTTTGTCGATTTTATCGACATTACAAGGACATTGTATCTGTGTAGTCAGAGAGGCCGAGAGAGACAAATAGACAGACAGACCGACAGACAGACATAGACTACGGCTTTAACCTAGATACGATATTCCCTTCTTTTGCAGCTTTTCAATAATATATACAACAAAATCATATTGTGTATATCTGGTCACCAGAGAGCTACCCAACAGTCTGATCAGATGCAGATGAAAATAACTGATCCAACCAGGCGAGTCCTTACATTGCCGAGAAATTTAACTGGGCGATCCCGAGATTAAGGCTATCCACAATATATCGATTGCTTATAAACATTAAAGCTAGTGGAACTTCTATATTGACAGCAGAGTTCTTGATTTTCGTGCATACAAAAGAAATGAAGTTGTTATGAGTTTTTAATATGCATGTGGTATTATAAATAACAACTGAAAAGAAGATTGTCTATACTATATATAGGAACACATACTTTGACTATTTGGACTCTTTAATATCAATTTCTAAATTTAAGCAAATGAGAGGAGTACTCCTTACTCATTGCAATGGTGCGACCGTTTCGTCATGATTTTAAAATTTTCTTTTCATTAGGTTCCGATGGAAGAGTGAACAAAGCCTGCAGTTCTGTTAAGAGCTTTGAGGTGCGTCATGCGTAAGATTATTTTTATTTTTTTTTTAAATCCCTGCTGCTCCTAACGAGATAAAATTCAGGATAAATGATATATCTGCCAGTAGCATTTCCATGTCGTTTCAGCAAAGGAAAGACAGGACAACAAAAACAGGCCAAGATACATGTTTTAATTGTCAAGATAAGTGAGATTGGTCTTCCTAGTTTACTAAGAAAAACGAAAACCACAACGTTTGGTTGTCATCCTCATTTTTCGGTACTGGTTCTTCCCACTTTCTCTTCTCTTCTTGTTCTCGTTTATTTCTTCATCTTCTTGCCGGTTTTCAACCACAAAAGCTTGATCTGCTACTACATTCTGCCGTTGTTAAACATTTGTCCAAGTCTTCCTTCTCTCTCCTTCTAAAATCCTCTACCCAAAGTAACAAGGGAGAATGCCGTGAAGTTACTGATGGAAGGTAAAATTTCTTGCAAAGACGAAATATAATCAACTAAATTAGAATCATCCTCTGGTGGAAGTATGACAGCATGTGCGTCACGTTCGTAACCGTCATACCATCACTCCTTGTCTATACCGCAGGAGCGCCCAGACATATAGTCTTCCTTATGTCAGTTATGTTAGCTATACTCAAACCATATCGCATCGATTCACTGCGCAAGAATGCTAGCGCACCAATATATCTCATGGAGTCTACTTTGATTAATGATCTATCATCAGAATATATGTGATGTCCCTTGTGAACATCATCGAAGTACCTGAAACGTCAAGACTGTCCAGTCGAGGTTTAATTTATGTGCCCCTTATGATTAATGTCCCTTTGGACAGAACATATATGCTTGTATCCTGATCATGTAGTTTTATAGTCCTGATTCTTTTCCACACAAGTTTCATAAGAATAACAGTGGTAATTGCGCTGTTCAGCTGTAGATACATGGGTTAGGACTAGTGTCTCATCTCGAAAATATCTTGACGACGAATACCCTGAAAGATATATCAACGGGGCAAGCTTGTTTTTGGTGATTTCTCCGCATGAAGTTGAATTAATTATTGCTGAAACCGGTCACAAACTTTCTTTCCGAAAACCTTATTACATTATTGGGATACAACGCGGCGCATAAGTCGAAGTCAGATGCCTTTTGGATTTTCTTACACATTTCTTAGCACTGAGCTCGTCAGATTTCAAACGCATTCTGACATTTATTGTTTTATTCGCACTACTCGACGTGTTCATGGAGCCAGTCTTAAGGATATTCACCAGGAATCGGTGGTGGTTGACCTTGATACCCACATATAATCACACAGACCAGTCTGGTGCACGGTCATATAAAAAACATTTCCAAAGTCGCCGCTAGCACAGTACAGATTTCGTCCTATAATATCATACGAGTAATATACTTATTTCCCATGTGCGCTGGATCCTAGTCAGAATCGCCCCCACCCCCACTATTATGATACAAAAGTTTATGACGTGCGACAGGGTCATGTACCCATGGTGCCGTTAATAGTTGGGCTAAATTATCTGTGCAAAATATTATTCCGATGCAAGACACTTAGCAGTTATTTGTGTACATGTTATAGTTTTTGCTTACTTTTCCAGTGGTTGTATGGAAAAAATCATATAGTATTGTTGAGTTTCCCCATGACTGTTCAATCAATAGTAAAACAGGAAGTTTACGGTGTATTAAAAGTAATAGGAGACGATATAGCGTCAAACGGTTTGCATAAGGAAAATGGCGGAAACATTTATAGTGTCAAGGGGACTTTAACATCGTGAGCTATTATAGGGTCAATTGGAATTTGACGTCACGGTACTGGACACTGAGGGAAAACGAAAACAATGTTGCAAGTGGTTGACCTCAGTCGGGTGGCTACTAAGTAACAGTGTTGCAAGTGGCGGACCTGAATACGCGCTACTGTATGTAGGTGGGTGAAATGAATTTTAAAAACGGTTTTTATAGGGGCAAAGGGGTTTGATACCGACAAAGAAAACATATACATATACATTGGAGTACAGTTACACATACACACGCACACATACTTCAAACGTCCTGTGTTAGCTTAGATTGTAAGAGAAAGTGATAAAATCTAAATATCTCTTACACCACAAAAATGCTATCCATTATATCAACTGTATCATTTAACACCCCTTTAAACTAACTATCCCAAACGTCTTGTCTGTCAGCTTAGAATGTAAGACAAGGAGATAAAATCTAACAAAGTAAACTATCCCTTACATTACAAAAATACTGTCCATCACACCTACTATACCATCCTTCTAGATCATACTCAAAATCAAAAAATGCCCTGTGTTAGATTAGAATGTAAGAGGAGATGAAATCCCACAAAACATTCTCTCAAATAAATTATATACCATCACTTACCCCACACACTATCCAAAAAAAGAACGCCGTGTTAAAAGTCGCTGAAAGAAAACAAACATATACTATCCCTTAAACCTCAAAACTATTATTCATCACACCACCTATACCATAAAACATCCCATTACCATCCAGTACCATATATGCACAATATCACAAGCGTCTTGTGTTAGTTTATACTGTAAGAGAAGTGATAAAATCTCACAAAATAGACTATCTCTTACATTACAAAAATAATATCCATCACATCATCTACATCATCCATCACACCACACACGAGCTGATCTGTTAGCTCAGATACATGCTAGCTTACACCTACACCTTGAAATGTAAAGAGTTCAAGTAGTGTGTAAAACTTAGTCAAATTAATGTTTGTAATAAAGATGAAAAAACGACACTTTTCCAAGGAGAAAGCAGATAACAAGCGATAATGGTGATCCGTGTCACACAATACTTTTGAAGATGTGTTCGTAAACGTTTGTGCTGGCGATCATGAAGATGATACGATTGTCTTATATCTAACACCATTTTCATTCACTGCAGAGTGAGATCGAGAGATTTACTGAGAAAACAACGGTGGTACATCTGATAGGATGACGAAACAAACAAGACCAGCCAAAAGAGAAATTCGTTTCGTACCTCATGAAGATTATCTTTGCGATATAGTAGCACCAAACGTTACTTCCAGAAAAGTTGAGAACGATAACATACACTTATTTTTGAAATTAAATCGTTTAAGTCAATGGTTCCTATGTGTTTGTATGTCATGTTCATATTAAATTTTGGTACAAACAATATGTTTGAAAACGAAAGAAAACACACACACACACACACACACACTCATAAGTGTTACTGCGTCGATTGACAGTATAGCGGATGGTACTCTCGCTTGGAGACTAGTGCAATGAGAGCTGGATGGACAGACTGAACATTACAGAAAGAATCAAAGAAACGTAAAAACAGAAACGTAGAATACTACCTTGGGTTATCTTACTTTTTGCGGTATTATAGGACAAAGATATTTAAGACAACCGTACATTCTATGTGAGAAATGTTGATTGTTTACATTCATGCATCAATTGCATGAAAAGAAAGTGTCATATGTATTGTCGACCGACTGCAAATACTATTTGGTGTATATTCCAAATTTAAGAGATGTCATGTTTGGCAGTACACGCTACAAAAGTGTTGCAAAATAGTTTCCACAAATGTACGGACAGCACCAAAACACGCATCGTTCTATCGACATACTAAACTGAGAGAAAATAGGTCGAACATTATTACATTATTTTCCTGACCGCATGTTTTGCTTTTAGAATCAGAAATTACAATTGTCAGTCATAAGTGCACTGACTCTTGCGTTATTCTTAAGAAAAAGCCGTGATTCCTTTCTGAAAAACGGTGGATCTAATGTTAGAATATTTCCGTGACACATTGTCGTGCCAAAATAGGGTAAGGCGCACATGCACAAGCACAATTAAAAATTAATATTTAACTGCGGAATAAAATAAAATCATTTCGTTTTTTAAAACGAGTTAGAGAACGTTATTCATACTTCTAAAGCTATTACAACTCTTACTTTCATATGGTAAATATTTCCTTGCAAAATTTCAAAAACACACATCTCATTGAAATAATCAATCCTATAGGAAGAAAACCCACTGTTGCAAAATATCTCAAGAGTGAACTGAAGACGAATGTAATTAGAAAGTGCTCACATAATAGTACATTCAAACATACAGTGATGTATTTCTCATGGTGCGATTGCTTGTGTCACAGTGTTAGTTTCATTGTTTGGTATTTATGTCGTTTATTCTTTTGCTGCAAAAGAAAATATCCATAACAACGTGATTAAGTTTACTTACATTAATCAGAATGTAGATTGAGAACTATGATAAGTTAGACTGAGTTGGTTTATGTGAATATATATTTTGATGCATAATTATGTAATTCTTAGGACACATGTAACAGGATTGATTACTTATTGCGATGGGTAGATTAATGTGTCCGAACATATCAACATTTAGATGATGTGTGCATGTTACAACAAGTTCACTGAATAATATAATTCGTATGCAGATAGAAAAGAAAGTATAAATAAGTGCAATTAATGTGTGCTTGGGGCCTGTTAAAGTTGTGACCATTAGTCTCATGGAAGGTCCATGAAAAAGGTGGTAAGGAGAAGAGATTGTACGTAACTTATATACTTCTTTAGGAAGCTCCAAGGGTGCTCGTGAGAGATGGCGCTAAGGGATTCCCAGGGTGGCTGTAGTGACGACACCGAAAAAAGATAAGGAAGGATTAGGGAGGAAGACAGATGTAGGAGGGCGAAAGAAGCCGGGTAAACTCTCAGGGTGCGCAGAAGAGGCACACAATACAGACGAATTAAGAGGAAGGAATGAGGAAGAAAGACAAATCAATAGCAGATGAGTACCAGAGCCAACGTACTGAACACAGACTCTCTCATAATATTAAGCAAACTTTCATGTGATGAGTTAAATGTAAAGTGGCATTTGTTTAACCTGGCCATTATTGCGTCTAATTAGTATTAAAAGGAAGATTTACGTTCGAATTGTTATTGAAACTTGAAATTGAAGATGTATGTCTAGACAATTATTTGAATTCATGTTTTATATTTTACAAAATTGTTAGCTATTCAACCTTGAGTTGTTCTATGTATCTAGAATGTCAGCATTACTGACTGGGGGCTCAGGAGTCGTTCAATTTTACTTCATGCCTTTTGCAGTTTTATTTATAATACCGTAGCCAGGTTTCGACATGCATATATTGAAAGTGCCGCGATTTGTTCTAAATATTGATGACAATATTGTCGCCAGATATCTATGCAATGAATACACAGTTAAAATTAACCTTACATTCGACTTGTGAACATTGTGTACATCGAAATATTTGAACAATCGTTTGTCATGAAATAAATGCAAATAATAGGTTTTGCATGTTGTGTGCAAGGCTTGTGTTACTTTGTCTCATTTTAAAAGGGATCGTACACTTCATTGTTGTTTACTTACGATTACCGATGAGAAGTATATAAGAGCAGGACCAACTGGGAACTTGTGGTTATCAAAAGCTTATTACCACCACAAGCCAAGAGGGGTTGATTATTAATATCAAATTATTAGATACAACATGATTAAAAAATATAGTTAAACCTGCCATTGCTAGACAAGCCTTGGTTTTAAAAAATGGAAACTAATGGAATTCAGGAAGGTTGTCCCAGTTTAAATAGTAGGAACTTTGCACATCAAGCATATACCTTGCCGTTCTATGGTCTGAACAAATATAGCCCACCCTTAACATGTATGTTAATTCGTAACTCACCTTTATAGATCGAATTCAAATCAGAGAGGTATTAGAGCCTGACGTCTTTGCCCCATACGTAAGAGCCAGCTCATAAGGCGAATTCTTAATAAATAAATGCTTGTAGATAAACCAGTTAAGAACGATTTTGTTTATCTGCAATTATCTAATTGTGATTTATGTTAATTTGTTTTATACGTGATCAACAGAACATGGATTGATTATTTGTTTAAATTAAATATCAGTGTTTTATTGATCAGATATGTGTACTCCCTTTAGATGCCTTGCATATGGAGACTGACAAAGCTCTATTCTAAATGTCATAATTACTCAATGACATACCATGAAGTTTTTCATTTTGTTTGGAGATTAAAAAACTTCGCGTTTGATTAGGAATGGCGTTATTCAGCTATGGCACAAGAAATCGAGACAAAACAATAGACAAAGCTCCACGCCTCTTCAATCCAGGTTCTTCAACTGTTAAATGTGACCAATATGAACTATTAATTGTTTAAACATTTAGATTATCTTTCATTCTAAAGGACTTCTAGCAAAGTTATAAAGTTATAAAATTTTTCATTCCTCACATTTTCATGTGTCGAGCACTATCTCCATGTGGAACAATTGTACTTATTTAAGTGATGACATGTGATTTATGTTAGGAAATCATATTGTTATGCCACTTATTCATTAATGACATAAATTTAAAAGTAGTTACTTCATTCTTTACCATCATATTTATTTTTATTTGAAAAAAGTATGATAACATTAGATTAAATTATATATTTATTTTTATAACTTATTGTCAGTAAAAAAAAATAAAAAACAAGGACGCTTCTTGATTACAAAAACATGAAATGTTAAACTAATATATTTATTGTTGTGTTATGAAAGGGTAGATAATGAATAGATCATTGTAAAGAGAATTGACTTTATAAAGTACTGACGGAAGACTCACAGTCTTTGCATTGTCAGAGGCTACATTATCAAATAATCTTATTTTAGCTTTTCAATTGATGGTAGAGAATTTAACTAGCAGCAAAAGAGAGAAAACTTTCATTCTTCCTCCTCTATTAGACAACAATGACAATAACAATGAGTTGCATACCAAATCGCTTTCCATGCCTAGTGTTATATATATATTTAATTTGCTTTGTTTGTTAGTTAGTTTTATTTTATTTTATTTTATTTCATTAGATGCTAATGTAATGTAACACTGTATGTTGGACTTGACATTGTCCAAAATTGAGTTCATTTCAGATTGACTCAAATTGACTTTTTTAAATTTTATTCATTGTACACTAATACATTGCTAAATTATTCTCCTTGCTAAAGGGTTTTAAATCATTATTATTATTAATAGAAGAAGTAAATATGTTTATTAGGGTCTAAGTTTTGGAATTTCTTGAGTGTGATACAGGTTATTGTGTTGATTCTGTAATCATCAGGATCATTCCGGAAGGTTATTTTCCATTAGGTAATCCTTTTTATAAATGGAAATGACAATTGTGACCTGGGGTCAAGTACAGAACAAAATGAGGGGATTTTGTCATTCGTGATTTAACATCTAGCACTTTCAAGTTGTTTTATGTTGTGTCCAGTTGGGAGAAATTTTATTTCTTCAAATTATTTAATTCAAGTTTTTATTTACTCTGGAAATACAAAAAGTGCTCTGATAAAATTATTGCATGGAGATATTCACTGGAATATATAGCGAATTCAAAATATGGTTGGTACATCAATACACTAGGAGCTACAGCATACACGTCATGGACTTCAGTTGTTGGATTTATTCTGGATTTTTACTGAATTTTATTTAGGACTTTAAATTACTTGGACTTGTGTCTGTATTTCTTGGATTATTTTGGGATTTAATTCACAATACTGTAAGATAATGTTTCTCATTTTCACTAGGGAAATAAATTATTTGTTAAATTGTACAAAGCATTGTATCTTTCACTCTTTTCTGCTACTTATTTTTAGAGCATAGACACGTAACACTAGTACGGTTGTGACGTTTAAACTATTAGTTTGTAAAATATAAACTTCGAAGTCACTTATATGAGTTTTGAACATGTAATTAAATATATCAAAAATTCTTGAACATTTCATTTATATCTCAATTGAATATGTTCACATCGCCCTTGATTTGATAAGCCATAAAAATAATTGACATTATGATCTCTCTCTGTTTTTTTAATACTTTACTCCTGGCGGACGACACAAATTAGCAACTATTAAACATCCGTAAACGTGAACAAAATGTGAGAGCAAAGAAACTTATTGCACACTCCACCTCAAAGCTCTCATATCAGGATGATTGAATATAAACCCATGCACAATGTTTAGCAATGTTGGTTTTGCTTTTTATGTTACTTAAAGGCCATCGAGTCGTAACAAAAGACATATAATATATTGGTCTTAGCCAATCATTATAACAAAGTGAATAGGTTATATGTTTGGAACTAGGCTCTTATACATATGTATGCCCCAATCTTATCGGAGGAGCTATCCAAAATTTGCATCGTAGATTGCTAGATAGAGATGATGCTTATTTTGCAACGATAATGGAGTACGCGAAAATTTTATATTACGCAATGATTCGCCAGCTATATTTTAAGTCTGTTGTATGGGTATCCCAAAATGTATCCCGGAAAACAGCTGTTGATCAAATATTCCGCATAGAATAACATTAACGAGGAGATTAAGGATACACCAATAAGTTTGGTAAATTCAACAAATAAATTAATTATTTAAGTAATGAAAATATAGGAAGGTACAATTTAAAAGGAAATTGCAGTAGTGTGAATTAAGTCTCAAGTAATCTTAACAGTGTTATCACATGTCCAAATGTTATGAGTTTTCGAAATTAATTTTAATTTTGAATTTTCTGATGTACTAATAACCATGAATAGATTGATATACCACAAGACTTGTGATATCACAATGATATAATTCAGAATGTCTTTGAAATAATATTCAGTTAATCTCCTGAGCACTTCGGTAATTCAAATGAATGACTTAAATAATCTTTCTCAAATTATTAACGAACAGAACAAAATGTGACTTCACAAAGACTGATATTAAATAGGAATGAAGACCTTGCTTACAATTTCAACCTTGCGAAAAGACCAAAGACATAACAAGATGACTAGGATGTGGGTCATTTTCCTATAATATTCGTAAACAAGTTCAACATGTTTAAATATATTTTTAAAGTATAGCCACGCTCATGGACAACAATTTCCTACCTAAATAGATATATTAAAAATGATCATAAACATAAACTAGAAACTAAAAATTTATAACAGTTAAGCACACAATATAGATACACATAATACGTTACGGTACTTGCATCTAAGTAAATGTTTTCCAAAGGTGTGCTACGATGTGATTTTGCACGACGTAAAATCCCCCATACCCACTGGAGCATTTCCTGTGCGAAATCTTTTATTTCTGAGTGCCTATCTTGTACACATTGTCAGTGTTATGGAAGGTCATCGCGGACTAAAATATGAAATAAAAACAAAATAAATAACTTAAAAATATTTTTTTTAAAAAGTGAGTATCTTTAAATATCTTCACCAACTCAGAGGTTATATGTGTATTACCATAATGAAATTGAATTTCACCATAGCAAAATAGTATGTAAATACATACTTTGTTTATGTTAATGTGTTTGCAATTGTTCCTTGTTTATGTCGTCAATGACTATGTTGATCTCAAAAGCTTCTGGACAACGTATCGGACAAGCTGACCGTTGTTTTGTTATCTTTATTGCCGATGTTGTGGACTTAAAGCCAGTATGGGTAAAATATATCATTCTTAGACACAAGGATAATTTAAAAGGCACGAAATTAATTGGCCTTCATAAATAATCGGATATTCTAGATTTCATTTCAGTACTAGAAATATGAGCATTTTCGTTTTGATTAATAATTTTAGTCGTTTTTGCTTAATGAGTAACATTGCAGAATTTTACGCAGAAAATGATATTGTATATAAGAAATGATGTTTATATTAAGTCTGTTAAGTGAAGAGTGGATGGTTGAGAATTTGCCTTGAGATCTAAAATGTACAAGAGCTTTCTAAACCTACTATATATATATATATATATATATATATATATATATATATATATATATTAATCAATCAGCCGTTTTCTTTAGCAAAGTACTTTACATATCTCATGTTTATTTGATTTATTTTAATTCTTTGTAAGTTTTAAAGTTTATTACATGTTAATGTAATGTAATTTTGTTTACTAGGAATTTGATATTTCCCGGAAAATTCACTTTGATCTGAATCTTTTTATAAATACCTAAATATAGAAACACTGTTTCTATTTTGACTTATCTTCTGGCCTTGATTGGGCGTCAAGTAAACAACCCTTTTTGTATTCCCTTTCGGTATGTGAATGGTGGTGGTGAAATCGATGCTGTACTGTACTACGTGCGCTTAAACTTTTTCTAAATCTTTCTAGAATGTGATCACGTGACCCTTATCCGGGAATCTGTTTTGCGTTTCAAGTTACTGTATAATATTTGCTTATAGAGATATTTCTCAGTTTGGCTTTTACACTGGAAGGTTTGAGTTTGTGACCAATTGACATGACATTTTAATTTTTATTCAAACTTATTTAGATTATAAATGATTATTTCTTTTTTCTGGATATATTTTGAGTGCTCATACAGAATTATTGGACAAAGACATTTATTTAAATTTTATTCGGAACTTCAAACACCGGAAATATTATTGACTGTGGAATAACAAAGAACTCTATACTGACTACATTATGCATCATTGCCTTCCCTTTAAGATGCTTCGTCGGGGCACGAACTTGTATTTATTAGGACATTTCTTTATTAAGACTCCTAAAACATAATTCGTGGATTATTCTTGGATTAGTTTTGGATATGATTCTTAAAACCGTAAGTTCTCATTTTTCTTTTTTTTATTGTTTTATTCCAGGGAAATAAATTATTTGTTAAATATGTTAAAGTTTGTTGTTTTCGCTCTTTATTTTGTTACTGTTTATTTGAGCCTAAACACGTAACATAGACATACAAAATGTTCTTTACACCATGTGCATGTACATTACACTATAATATCTTCAACTTTAATATTAAAATTCATCCTTATTGGTGTTTTACGAAAATGTTTCTTATCGTCAACAATACATCTATCATGCAATTCAATATATGTTGCACAAACATGTAGTGAAATTGCCTCCTCACAATTCATCATAAGTGTGAACAAGTCTAAAGGTTAAACAAGTCAACAATAATGAATACTATTATATACATACCTTTATATGCATAATTATTATGTTAGTTTTGTCTTTCACATCATCGTATACAAATATATGGAACGGTTCATCTAATTCTCGAAGCATATGTTTAAGTTGAATTGGTAAGCTTAGCGATCTGTGAGTAATTTTGGATAGGACCAACGACTTACTGCTCTAATCTTTCCTAGTGAGGTAAGCGATATATTCGTAATAATAAATGTAAAGATTTAATTTTGTTACACCATATAACTTAACATAAATATGTTAAATAAGATGCATTCCACCTTAAATGGTGTTATTGAGAAAATATGTTACTAATCCAATCGTATTTAAGCTAATATAATATGTTCGTGTTTTAACTTGAGAACTTAAACTTTAAAATATCGGTAGATAATCAGAAACTGTAAGGTAAACGTTTAAAACAAAACAATTGTTAAAGGTCATTGATTGTTTGTGAGAGAACTAGCTAGCTGTTCCAAAAACATGTAAAAGTCTATGCTCAATAATTCCACAGGAAGCATTTTGAGTTGGATGCTTTGCAGTGAAAATATCAATTCTTACACTTTAGGATTCATATATTGTAAGTATTTTATCCATCAAAATAGGTGTGGTCTCCTTATGTTGATGACAGCAAGCTCTCTGCCAACTGTGGTTGAAATCAGGTTTGTGTTTTTGAAAAGTCAAACATTTAAATACTGGACGCAAGCACAAATGAAGACGCACCCAGGGCAAAGCCATAAGCTCTCTTGACCTTGCCTACAGGAAAGTTAAAAGCCATTAAGTCCAAAACATCCTCTAACGTTTAAGAGAAAAAATAACTGATACATTTGAACAGAAAAAAATATATTCCATATTAAGGACTATTCTATAAATATCAATAATTATTTGTCTAATGTCATTTATCCTCTTGTAAGACAAAATTTACAACTCAAATACTATCTCAAGAAAGATCAACACTATATTCACCGATGTTTGCGAATCTCATGCGTTGTATTGTGCACCCTATTATCAGGCAAATATTAGATGAAAGGGAAAAAATAAATTATGGCATTTAACACGATGAATTTTAAATTATTACTACAGCTACTTCCCCTTTTAGCTTAATGTGCATCATTAAAAACAAATTATAATCCCGACGTTACAGTAGCTACTTCTTTATTTTATATGTTGTTGCTTTCAGTGTCTTTATAGAAAAAGACGCCTTTTTTATTTTCTCTCTTTGATTCCAGCCTACCATATACCAATAAACAAATTCAAAATAATTCAGTTCTCTTTTTATGCGGAATTCAGATTTCAAGCAGATAGGCACACATATCCTTTATTCGCAAGAAATGGTTCCTAGGATATTTCAGGACAAAAGGCATCTTCTGGACAAACAATACGACACAATGACGACTTTCTACTCGCTTTAGGTGGTTTTATATAAGTTACGAGAGAAATAAAATTAGCTGGATGTAGAAATGAAAAAAAGAACGCCTTATATGCCTATATTTATATTATAAACAAGATAGATGTTATATATTATCGTGTATTTATAATTGATTGAGAGAAAGATATGTGAACAGGGTCGTTTTTACCTTTTCCAACTTTATGATTACTATCCAAGCGGATGTTAAGATAAGGGCTACATGTTACTGAACGTTTTGCTGAGATCAAACTCATTTTCGATAATCACTTATGTTTTTACGTGTTTGGTTTAACAGTGAGTTATTCATGCGAGTACATCCGTTACCGGAGTGCATTGTTTAAAACGGGACAGATGACAAGCTATTAGGGTTACGATCCCATATATTTTCCGAAAGGAATGGCTCCTTATTATGACGTGTGGATAGAAGCCAAGCTAGAAGAGGTCAAATTACCGTATATACACTCCATAGCTGACCAGTCCTCTCTGTTCAGAACTATTCTCTTTGGAGTGATTTCTGGTCAAGTTAAACTACAAATCTAAAGTCTAGATTCCGTGACATTCATTCTAAAAAGTGGAAATGGACCATGAACGTGCACAAGTTGACACCGAACAACGAGAAAATATATATCCCAGATAATACATCTCGTACTTGATGACGCTATCAGTTGAAAACATCATCGGCACATATTGTGATGATATGAATGAACAGCAGGGCGAGGGAAACATTGTGTAAAAGTGCAAAACATAAGTGAAACAAACATATAGCATCTCAAATAGTGAAAATGAAAACACATCAAGTTCTGACTGTCAAGTTTTAGGCAAATCAAACTAATTAGAATTATCATTATTGGGAACAATATTTCCATATCTTAAAATCAGTGTCTTTGTAATGATGTTAGCAACGGACCCAGTACAACGCTTGCTCTTCATTCACTTTACGAGAATGACAAGTGACTTGAGAGCTGCCCCACACTTTGATAGACGAATTACATACCTGTGGAAGTGTGATTTCAAGCCAAATAATAGCATGGTCAAACTATATTGAATCAACATTTATGTACATAAATGACCAAATATACAGCATCACAAAGCGCACGACTGTATTTGATAAATTAATCTCAATTCAACTTGTAGAAATTGAACAGCATACATGTCAAAATTGTGACTAATAAAACAGCAGGGATAAATTGCTGAACACATCACAAATGTAATCGAATTTTTAAAGGCTGCTTTACACATGAAATAGATATATTCATGTCAGAGGGAAAATTGGAGACTGACAAACCAATACATTTTAATGAAATATTCAGATAAAATGTATAATCTCAAACATGATTTGATCATTTCACTTTCCCACAAATAAACCAGCTAATTACAAGATCATCTGCCACGAAAGGAATCGACACCAAAGGACATTCGGATGAAATGGTATCCTGGTGCTACAACTGACGATCTCGCAACAACTTGGATCGAACTTTATCTCAACAAAAGCACACAGTTATTGCCCATGTAGGATACAACAAGCTACTCGGACAGGTAGATAATTTCCTTGTATATGGCCTTTTTCCAAGTCGGGACATGGAAATGACGACATATTGGTAAATATTTTCAGATCGTTCAACCTGCCATGCATAATAAACCACAACACCTTGCTAATGTCGGGTCAGTTATCATCCACTTAATTTCATTCTGACGTCATACACAACATATACTTTAAACCACCGATTAAAAAGCAGACACAAAGTTACTCATGTACTAAAACCAAGATAAACCAACTTCCTGATTAATCTCTACTCAGCTATGCAATTCCAATATTGGAAACACAAAACCAGAGACTTACAATGTGCGCACATTTTGGTGGGAAAGAAATCCAAATATAGCGTTAGTTATCATCCATTCCGATACCAACCTAGGTAACACACGAACCACAGACTCACAATGCAGACTCACAGGAGACACAGTTAAACAAAACAGATAGAATGGTAACATATTCAGATCCAATCACAGTCAAATGTTCATTGACAAAATCAAGTATTAGTGCTGCTACCATTATTTGAACAACAAAACGCCTATAATACTAGGAAATATACCCAAATGTAAATTTTCTTCCGCAAGCTAATATATAACATACATTCACCCTACGTTAACAACTAAACTGCAGAGATGACTGTTTATATATACATACCAACATTAATCAATTTAGATGAAATAAAATTATGGCGAGTATAGAAGATAACAGTATTTTGTTTTATTTTCGTGCTATACAGCACTCCGTTGTCGCATCGATGCCAGTCCATTTTGTAGCTCTTTTAATTTCTGAAAACACTGTTAAGGTACTCAATAGTATCTTTATGGCAATCTGCAAAATGTAAAAATGAGGAAAATATATATTATATTTTACATTAAAAATCAATGACACGGCTTTAAGATATTTTCTTCCAAATATTGCTAAAAAGTATATCTTAGTAAGAACGTATCCGTTTCATCATATATATATATATATATATATATATATATATATATATATATATATATATATATATATATATATATATATATATATATATATATATATATTACGAACATGGTTAGTCTTCATCGCCAACATTCAGCAATTTAAAACGAAATGCTATTAAATTAAAAGTTTAAAACTGACTCATTTTTCTGTCCTATCAATGAAACCAGATGTACTAAAATTAAACCCCTAACATCAAAAACACAACAGCATCAATTAGTAAACCCAACCGGTTAGGTTTCTAGTTGTGAACGTAGCAAACAAAGGGGTATATCAAGAGCTCTCTAAATTAGAATACTTCTACAGTTGTATTATGTACATCGAGTATGTTGTAAAGTTAAACAATAATGTCAAAATTTAGATAAGTAAATAATATACTTACGGTTAAATTAATAACAAGCCTTGCATTTTACTCATGTCCAGTAACTCAGTTTTAATTACAAATATTTCAACTATAGCTAATACAGCAAACGAACTTTGGGAGATGAAAATATATTGTTACGACTAGTCATATTTTGCATCCAAACCATTAAATATTTTATGTAAATACACTTCACAATGTGAAATTGATGATACCTTAAACATATTTGCAACATAGTGTGAGATGCAATACGGGCAGGATGAATTAACCAGGTAGAATAGTTGACAACATCAAGCTGGAGTATACCTTAGAAGCAACTGAGATACAGTATAACAGAATTGGTCAAGTCAAAATACAGGTTACATATCTAGTTTACGTTAACACAACTACTAAACGAATATTAAATAATTTTTCTAATGCAAGTCTTGCATCCAACAAACAGTAGTATTGATCTAAATCCACCTTACCCTAGTTGTCACTTGTTATATACCTGTTCAAAGTGAGTGCATATATATGAACGGTAAAAGTACTCTGCTGATAATGCTGAAGATTGTGATGATTGGGATACAAAATGAATCTATCATAAGATTACCACAACAATCGAATCCTAAACTGGTCTACAACTAACATAGTTTCATTGCTAAAGATGGCTTATGTAGACAAGAGACTTTATGGTAAAACTAACATAATTCATCTTTCATATGAAAGGTTTGAACAAATTGTCAAGAACATAAATGAAGTCATCAGAATTGTGAATAGTTACACTGATGACACTTTCAGAAGACAAAATAGAAACTCACAACAAAGTCAAAACTTTGCAGACAAAAGTAAAGAGTTCCAATAGTATAGACACTTAAGGACAAATCAAAGATGTATTATGTGTTGTGAAACAAAACATAGTGTCACTGACTGTAGGAATAGGGGTAAGAAAATTAAATAATGGGTATGTTCTGGGGTATGCAACAGTGCCAAAGAGCACAATTCCATGCAATAGGACATAGCCAATGGTGACATTACTGTTGTTTCCTTCAGTGGTGCAAATACTTTATCATAGACTCTTGTCAACTGATAAATCACAAAGGATGTCTAGTATATCCAGATCCCACTTATACAAGCAAAATCGACATCATAACTTCGCTATATTGTGAATGCAACAAATCTGCCTGCAGACATAATTAATCATCTAGCAGTGAAGAAATCACAACCAGCATGTATACCAGGATTAAGCAAACTGTAAATACTGTACATAAAACATTAAACAGGACTAAGAAAGTGTGTGTGTGTGTCTGTGTATGTGTGTGTGCGTGTGATTTGGAATTTTAGCGTAGTTTTAAGAATGTTGCAGTCATATTGTTACAATGTGGCAGATTATAGTGATTTATACCACTGGGGCATTATGCTGCATACATGTAGCATGATGTCCCACCCAGCCACATTATCCTGACATCAGGCCGACCAGACTTGACACTAACCTCTTAATGTTGAACGCCTGGTGTGGCAACTGTTAGTATCAATTTATAAGTCGTTGGTATGACTCAGCCGGGGTTCGAACCCACGACTTTCCGCATCTGAGGCGTACTGTCCAACCACTAGGCCACCGAAGCGGTCAGACTTAGAAACGAACTATGTTGATAATGGTCCAGACAATAGCACAAAGGATACAAATCACAGCAATACAAACAATCTACATATATGTAGAAACTAAACTGTGAATGTAAATATCTGTAGAAATAGTTATGTCTCCTTGAGTGCTCGAAATAATCACTGCAATCCTGTTAATGTTACCGTTATGAATTTCGGAAGTTCAGGAAAAGGTGTAAATATTGATTATATAAATATTCAAAATCTCAGAGGGAAAAATATATAAAGTTAAACGCAAGTTAACTTCTCCAGATAACAATGTGTTATCTGCTTGTCATATCAGAAACAAAGCGGACTGAAAACCAAAGAGATACATTTTTCTGCATTGATGGATAGGACATACCTGTTCGCAGAGACATGAAGGCAGGAGTTTGGGAAATCCTGCATATGTCAAACATTTAGTTTAATAACTAAGGACGGATCAGCTTCAGATCACCTTAGACAAAGACATCCATATCTAGTGGGTTTAATGTGTATGAATCTATCATCAAATCTTAAATGGAATGAACATTTTGAATATCAAAAAAAAAAGGAGAAAATCATAGATAAGAGAAATAATTGTATATATTTAGGTGACATGCATAAGGACTCCTAAATGAACAAATAGGAAACATTGGTTGAATATTGTTGAACCTTAGGGGTTTTCACAATACTTCAATGAGCAACAAGGGTACATCCCATTCAAAACCACTTTTAGACCATATATACACAAGTAATAAAGAAAATGTTTCAAGACTTCATGTTCCTATATTTGATTTAAGCGAAAATATAACAACAATGTGTCACATACAGGTCTATTAAAAGTTTCAAAAATGTAACCTTTTAAAGGACTTAGAGCAAATACACCGGGATACTTTCAAATTTTTTATGATACTGAAGATATTTTAAGCACTTAGTCTGATCTGGGTATAATTTGAATTTGTTAATTAACAAGCACCTCTGAAACCATACAGAATTACGTACGATATTCAAACAGGCTGGGCCACCACGGAAAGTTTAGATACTATGAAGGGATGGGATCCTTTGAATTCTGTAGGAAATGAAGACCAATACAAAATCTGGAGAAATAACGTAAGCAAAATTATCAAACAAGCATAGGAAAACTGCTATCACAAAAGTATTCATGTCAAAAAAACATAAATATCTGGAAAGAGTTTAAGGAATTTGGAACAGGAGAGTACAAACATAAGACAGATATATCTTCTCTAATTAATGATTGAAACCATGCTTATCATCCATAGAACATTGCAGATGTTTTCAATGAACTCTTTGTATTCATTGCCTCCAAGATTACAGAACATAAGTTAGACTCTGATCATTCAGAACTAACCCGTTTTTGTTCAACAAAACTTCCAAATGATAACAAATTTGAAATGCAGGAAATAAGTTCCGAGTTTGTTTTAAATTACATCAAAAACATTCTTGTTTCTAAAATTATAGGTTATATTCTGATAGGTCCAATACTTTTAAAGCAGCATCAACAAAAATAAAGACCAATATAAATTCTTCCATCCCTTTCCAGATTGCTAGATCACAATCTACTTCATGAAAATCAATCTAGCTTTCAAACAAAATCATACTTGTGAAACTGTACATATCGCTATGACTGATAAGCGGCTGCCAGCATTTGACTAAGGAAAGTTAGTTGATATTGTAATGATTGAATTTAGAAAGGATTTCGACCTAGAAGATCGTGCAATTATTCTTCAAAAGTTAAAAATCTTTTAATGTAATGTAGGTACTCTTAAGTGATTCACATCTTGCTTGATCTATAGGTCTCAACAAGTAACATCAAGTCGACACCTCACTAAAACGAAAATGACAAGTTGTGGAGTGCCACAAGGTTCTATCTTGGGGACCTTGTTATTTGTTCTGTTCATAAATGATCAACCCCTAAATTAGGAAATGTAGTCTCATCAACTTACATTTATGCTGATAACACTATTTGTTTGATGCTAATAGCGACTAAGTCAAAGTTGAATAAAACCTTCAAACTGCTCCCAACAAACTTCAAATATGGTGCAATGAAAATGGTATGATCCTCAATACGGACAAAATGGTCTTGTTGAGTATTGTTGAGAACTACACGGCAGAACAGGATTGCAAATTAGTATGCTACATGTTCTATGTCATAATAATGATCTGAAAATTAGGTGTTTGGGTAGAATGTTTGGAATATTTATAGATAAGAACATGCAATGGTCTCATTATATAAATTATATTTCAAGAAACTAAACTCATACCTTTGGATCCTAAAGAAACTCAAGACCTTCCATCCGTTACATTATATAATTAAGTTTTACAATAGTTACATTTAATCACTTCTTGATTATATTAATATAATTTGGTGTAACGCAACTCCTACAAATATGAGAAAAATTTGCAGAATCGAGGAAAGCGCATGTAAAATAATTATTGATCAGCAAACAGAAAATGTTCAAACTTCAATGCTAACATTCAAAGTATTACTAATATATGAAAGACTATTTTTGAGAACGGCCAAGCGAATGTACAAGGTTTTTACACAATGTTCCCCCTTCTTAAATAAATCACCATTTTTCACCAAAGACAATCTACTGGTACTTCAAATCTAAAACCATTAAAAGGACAAACTTTCAAAATACCCAAGCTAACATAGGATCTGTTCAAGCAATAGCTTTCAATTTTCATTTGCGCTTTGTTGGTGTATCATTTCATGTGATATTAAATCAGCTCCAAGCATTTCTTCATTTCATAAACGGTGTATAAGACAGATGAAAATTGCAAATAATTGTTTATATACTGTGCATTTGATTGTGTTTGCATGTGAGTGTGTGTTGTTTGTGAACTTATTAGCATAGGTTATATCTTATATGTACATAATAGAGGGCCTCAAGGTAGATTAGTTTATCATTTGTAACTAACTGAGTCACCCTCTGAAAATAGTGATTAATATTATTATTATTAGTAGTAGTAGTAGTGGTAGTAGTAGTTATAGTAGTATTGCTTTGTATGACATACCACTGCACATAAAGGATTTAGAGAACATACACCAGATATTACCTTAATTGCTTGAAAGCTTACAAATAATTACAGAGCTAAAACACGTTTATATTCAATAAAAGTGATCGCTGATGAGATAAATTGCATGTTAACAAGTGATGAAACAACAACATAGAGTTTACACTGCAAACTAGCATAAGAGCAACCAATAAAGGGATATCTAGATTAAATCAAAGTATAAAGTGTGTGTTATTTATTGGCCAAGTCAATATGTTATTAACATAACAGAGCAGGGATGTAAATGGAAAGTATTCATGTGGAGACTAACATCACCTAAATATATGTAATACTTTATTCGCAAAAAGAACGAGTTTACATGGATTTGTAGTAATGTGTAAATAGAAAGGAAATTATAATCTTGAAAAGTATTTCAATTAATACATAGAAAATTGAAGATTACGAATCATATCCTGAAGGATAATAAATGAATGAACAGTTTACAGAAGGGACGAACTATTTCTTTAACGACGAGCAAAACACAAGGAAATCATCAAAAGTAGTTTTACTAATTTATTTTTGCGCACCGTTCTTTATAGCTGAACTTATGAAGCACACATGATAACAGATTAAATGCAACAGGTCATATCTTAGGTAATGAACACACGTGCAAAATATATGCAGATGAACAGGAAAAGCACAGTTGCTCACTTAATGTATATTTATGCTGTTTCTTATGATCAGGGAAACATTAATAACAATCAATTATACCCGATAATGTTTCCGAACATGTACCATTTAAAGCATAAAAATATCCACAAACAAATCGATTCACTTTAATAATGTAATGGGACAACAACAAAACGAACAATAAAGTATATAAATCTTCTGATAAAATATGATCGATTGCAATGCGAGTTTACCCAGTAATTGAACATTATTTATACTTTTATCATTTTTAGATACTAATAGAAACAATGGATATACATTCGTTTCTGTGTATTTAAAAGAACTTCGTAACATGATTTTTAGGTGGTTATTGCAATGTATGAAAAGACAAAGTGTACGAAAGATGTGCATGAAACACGATAAAATGACTAGTTTAGTCTTGTTTTTATTATCTGCAAAGCATTTATGTACATTAGACCTACACCAGCAATGCTTTTGTTGGAGATAAGAATGTAATTGTGACAGATCCTTGTGATACATTAAACTAAAGATTATTATTACTTATTACCTCAGCCAGTGACCCAAAACTTTGGTTGTGGTTTATGATTTTGCAAAGTGAGAACAGTTAAAAAAGGAGGGAACCAAACTAAGCAAGTTAACATAAAGTAGTAACCATAACAAATGTATTTGTCGCTGATAACACGAAAATATATCCCTTTTAGGAAAGATCTCCCTGACAATGTTTGATTAATAATTCTCATGTAATTAAAGACATAATATCTATCGAAAATACATATGAGGAACATAATGTAGTATCTGTAGTAATGAGCTAAAAAGCTAAATTTAAAACAATAAATACATAAACTGTTGTTGAGGCCTAACTATCCGTTCAGTTTATATAGTGGAAGAAGAAGGTGTCAGTGTCCGATAATAGCCGTATGGAAGTGTATTTATTTTATCCCAAAATAGAATATATCTAATATGTATCGTCATATTGTTTACCTCATGACACAAAGAGCTAATTAAATTCATATCTTGGTGATGTATAGTTTGTTGGAAAAAGACATGTGCATATGTATATTTGTAGATTGCTTTAATCACTACTTTTTACACCATTCATTGGTTACATTTATCCTGGTCAGTTTTAAACGTCCATATTGTAACTCTTACATAGCCCCCTTCTTAAGACAGCATATATATATATATATATATATATTTCACTAAACATTTTGGAATATTGCTGACTTTTACCTAGTCCTTCAAATATTATATACATTGTTTTGGCAATTTTGTTGTTTTTGAAAGTAGCTGACACAATTTACTTTAATATGGTTGTTTTCATTTTCCTTGCAAATGGATGGCTGATTTCGAAGCTGAAACTGTTTATCTTCAATACTACATATTGTTCGTAAGATCCTTTTGTTAACTTATTTGTCTTTTTCTTGAACGTGAACAATAATTTATATATTTTACCAAAATTAAAAGAATTTACAATCTTTTATTTCAATGAATTTCTTTTGTAATGGCGATCAAAATGACACAGATTAACTTAGTTTTCTGATGCTAAATTATATCTTTCGAAAAGTAGTAGAACGTGATGACATTACAAAACCTACCTCCAAATTACAATAAAATATACTTTAAGACAGTTTGTTTGCCCATTTAATGTTAACTATTATATATTAGCACTGAGCCCAGATATATCAGTTTTGGCTATTTTGAATATAATGGATGACTTCGACCTTGATTTACGATATTCATTATTATCAGAGTGATGATTAACGTTAGTTATATATTACGTTGCAGGTTGATTCCTTTTCTAATTCTAAATTCAATCGTAAGGAAAATGTCGTAATGTATTGCAATTTTATATCTACCTTTGCAAATTAAAGCCCGCATTATTAGCTGGTATTTGTACACTCAGGCGTCATGCATAATGTTTCAACTAGGCTAAATTTTGGACTGACAAAGTTGATTTTAATTGGAATAACAGGTTCGTTTCAGTGTCCAAGTGTTAATTGTGCCTTCTAGATCTCTTTTGTAACAAATCGGTTCAAATTCAAAGGAGAATTAGGTGCAAATCATTGTGTTTCAAAGAGGTTCAATCGTAGACTATCAGAGTTGATTTAATGAGAATCACAGACTTATCAAGGGGATGAAGTATACAGTGACATATCTAAATTATATTGATTTATCTGCGTTCCGAAATATATAAAACTTTAAAAATGCTCAGATAGTAGGGTGTTTGTTAGTTAGGAAACAAAATTGATATTCTGTAGTCACCATTGGCTCATGGATGTTATTGATTTGTGGTTTGCTTTGTCCGGAGCACGTGTTTCGTTTTGCTAAATGACATTAAGTTGTCGTTAACTTCGCCTGACTAGTATCAATCACTCACCAAGAGCACCCTAATCAATCATGCTCCTCTGGCGATAAAAGGTGGAAAACCTGTCAACATATGATAGAGACCAGGACATTTTCTAATATAGTGACTATAGAATAACTGAAAATAAATGGTCCAAACAAAAGGTGCCAAACAGAGAATGTAATTTATCTCATCACATGTAAGATCTGCAGCCATCGGTAGGCTGAATAAACTGAAAAGCTACACAAAAAGGATCAACCTTTATAGATCTGATTGGATGACAAAAAAGCTCTGCAGAATCCCAGGCACAGAGCATTTCTTCTTCCGTGGCCATACTTTCAGTGATATAACATTTATAGCAATTGCTCCCAACCCCAACTATACTTCTGAAACCAGGAAAAAAAACTTACTGGGAACATTGAAACCAAGCGGTTTAAACCAAGAAGACTAGAAAACGACAGCCATGCACAAATACAATTATCTTTTTTTTTTTCAGCCGACGCGTTTTCGTTCAAAATATTCTCTAAAGTTGCTTAATAATAATAATAATAATAATAATAATGATAATAATAATAATAATAAAGAAGATTTTATATAGCGCCTTATCTTTAGAAGCTTTAAGTGCATTCCAATATTAGACAACACATATAACATAAAAAAACATATGTAAGGATATTATTACAAAACAACAAACACCATGAAATTAGAAAACATAAAATGACATGCTGATAAAATTTAAGGTCTGAACATTATTAGGTCTTTAAGTTTGTTCTTGCAGTCGAAATAAGAGAGTTTTAAGAGCACCCTTGAATGAGATCACTGTGTCTTTGTGTCTAAGTTCAGTGGGCAATTCATTCCATGTTGCTGGGCCCTGGTGTGCAAAAGAACGTTGTCCATATCACTTCGTTTTCGTAGTGGGAATAATGAGTATACGATTGTTAGAAGAGGAGCGTAATTGTCTTTCTGGTGTGTACACATGGGTGAGGTCGGAGAGGTATGTTGGACTAGAGTCCGTCAGTGAAACGTAGCACTGAAAACACATTTTGTGTTTGATTCTGCATCGAATGGTTAGCCAGTGTAGGGTACAGAGCAACTGGGAGGTGTGCTCTGATTATGGTACCCTAAGTATGATCCGAGCAGCTGTGCTTTGAACGTTTTCAAGTTTGTGAAGTATATATTGAGATGAACCAGACAAAACTGAGTTACAATAGTCCAGTCTTGAAAATACTAATGAATACACAGGTGTTTTAGTGGCATCATCTGAAAGATATTTGCGAATAGAGCTGATGCGTCTCAGCTCAAGTTATGCATCCTTGCATATGTTCATAACATGCTGGCGCATTGTGAGAGTACTGTCCAGAGTGATACCTAGGTTTCGTACTGACTGCGTGAATATATTGTTGGTGTTGCTGATATTTATTGTTTGAGGTAAAGGATGTGAATGCGAAAGGCTTTGTGTTATGATCAGAATGGCCTCAGTTGTATCATCATTCATCTGCAGCTTGTTACATGTCAGCCATGATTTCACATCAGAAATGCACCTCTCTAAACCTTGGATGGTAGAATCAACTTCAGTTGGGGGGCTATATTTGTATATTAGGGTGTTGTCAGCGTAAACTTGGTGGGACACTGGATGATGATCTATGTCACTTGAGAGCGACTGAGTGTACATAACGAAGAGAACAGGTCCAAGAACAGACCTTTGTGGAACACCACAACATAGATTAATTGGGCTGGAGTGTATTCCATTTGCAGACACAATTTGTGTGCTGTTGACCAAGTAGGACTTGAACCACAGTAAGGTTTTATCATGAATGCCAAATACATGCTGGAAACGGTGAAGTAATATATGATGGTCTATTGTGTCAAATGTTGGAGACAAATCAAAGAGGGTGAGAACTGTAATCTTTCCGCAATCCAAAGCAGAGATAATGTCATGACTACTTTTAGAAGAGTAGTTTCAGTACTGTGGCAGGGGCGATATGCAGATTGTACATTGCTAAAAGGACTGTTTGAATTCAGATGAGATAAGCTGGGATAGAACAACCTTTTCTAAGATTTTGTATATGAATGGGAGATTAGAAACTGGGCGGTAGTTCTTTGAATCGTTATGATCGAGTGCTGGTTTCTTCTGCAGAGGCTTTACAATGGCAGTTTTGTTAAAATAACGGGAATTCCCCGGATGTGAGAGAGGTATTCATGACGACACTTAGTGAAGACAATACTGGATCAATGCACTCAAACAGCACTGCTGCTGGAATTGATCAAGTTCACATGACTTTGGTGCACACTTCGTAACGATTGTACGTACTAAATTCATAGAGACAGGCTCAAATGCAGCAGCAGCGGGGGGGGGGGGGACGAATCCTACAACTTTTTATAGGGTTCCGAATGTCAAAATAAACCATCCAAAAAAGGATTTCAACCAGAAATAAACCGTCGACTACGTTTCAAGAGGAACCTTTGGAGGGAAAAACCTCCCAGGAGGTCCTCCTGAGTTAGTCTAAATACGGTTTCTGGTTGAAAAGTTCATTAATGGCGCTTCGATTACGAAATGAACCAAATTCGTTGTCGTCGCCCTTCCCTCTTGCTCAGTTAAAATTTTTTATCAAGACCAACTCGATACCGTGTTCGAGGATCATGTAAGTTTATTGTTACAAATCCGTGGGGGGTTATTTTAGCACGACTAAAGAAATTTCAAATTGTTAATTAACCCATCAATGGAATCGATACTTGGTGCTTCATTAATATCGATGATGAATTCAACAATATCATCTCCGCTCTCATTTAACAATTTTGCGCTTTCATTATAATCTTTTATCACATCATAATAGCACTGATCGTCCACAGATGGAGCTACCAAACACAACTTATCACATTTCATCCACTTCATTATTAAATTAAGTAACAACTGCGTCTTGCCACTTCTAGATGGACCTATAGTAATCATGCGAACAGAATTTGGCAGCACTGCGTGATGCCGAACTGGTTCTCGTCGTTTTGTATCAGAAAAGTCAGTGATCTTCATTAGAATAATATGAAATAAGTATGGATTTATATTGTGTGAAATGTAGGGCGCGCACGGCAAAATTCATTATTATTCATGATGGCAGAAAAAAGGTTCTTTAATCCATCACTAAATAATATTGTTCAACATTGGTTTTTAATCCATTAGCTGGTGTATGTCTTATTTTTTCTAAATTCGTATTAAAATAATAACTGACAACAGACTCATATAAGTCAGACTTGCTTTTTATATATTTAACAATATCGCTAGCGCCCTCTCTATCTTCACTCTGACAATACCACAGCGAACCATCTGACGCAACAACTTTGCCTGCTGTTACGGAAACTCCGAGCATAGAGCAAGCCACCTCAATATTAGAAAATATAGCGGTTCTTTTTCGAGTTAAGTTTATACCTACATATTTTCCACTGTAGTTACAGACGAGCGACTTACAAAAAGGCCTATATGTATCTCCATTTTCAAAGTTCCGAGTATCATTTTTTTACTCCCAGGAAAATCTGGGCAGTTTTACAGATATGGGTTAAATCTGAAGTATCGCATCAAACTTCAACCTACAAGTATTGATATTTTTTAGGAATCCTTGAAATGCGGAAAGTAATCATTAATAATTTATATGATTCTGATACTTTCGCCAAACTTTACTTTCAGATTGTTATTCTGAGGGTTGTATTATTGTCACATAAGAAACCCTCAGAATAACAATCTGAGGGTAAAGTTTGACGAAAGCATCAGAATCATTAATAATTTATATGATTCTGATACTTTCGCCAAACTTTACCCTCAGATTGTTATTCTGAGGGTTGTATTATAAACTTTCAAGGGTAACATTTAACAATCATATCGATTAAACCAATTATTGATGCTGCAGATGTGAAATAATTTTAACAATTTGTTGTGATCGTTCATTCTTAATTGTGTTAGATCTATATCATTACCGCTGTAAAACCCCTGATCGGGAATAAAAGTACTCAACCATTTATTGTTGTTGATAAAATCTGACTTGGGCCACTCTGGATAATATGACGTGTAATTACCTCGACATGCATGTTTATTATCATCCGATTTTATTTCTGCGCCAAATCCTTTATAAAGCAATTTTCTCGATGATACTCTTCACAGTTAGTTTTTTATTTATTGCAATCTCGCTTCAGGAAAAATTTCACTGAAATATTTTAACAACAAGTTATATTTGCGCATATGATTGGAGTCTTGTATCATTGTTTCAATCTCCGCCATAAGTTCATGGCGGATTATTGGTATTGTTGTCTTGCTGAGATTATCAGGAACTACATCTGGCAGTTTTAGTGTATCAAGAATATCTCTGATGGTCTTTAATGCTTGTTCGGTAGAGATTTTATCGGATCGAGATATTTTCGCGGATACAGCTTTACCAGCGTTAAACTTATCCACGATAGCTTGTTGAGATCGTACCATTGCAGATGATTTTCTGTGAAGGGATTCTACGGTAGCCGCGGGTAACTTGGCAACGTTGCATTGAAATACACTATTAAGATATTTTATTTTTTTTATGATTCTAGTGATTCTTCAGGATTGTATTTGTGATAAAGGATTTCATCGACTTTGGGATGATCAGGAAAAGTTGTCCTGAGAAATCCCTCGAGAAATTCATCTTCGATTTTATCTGCAGAAATTTCTGTTTTATCGGATTGTATTAATCGAACACCAACACGGGTTTTCAAGAATTCATCCACGGATGGGTTTTGATTCATCTCCGTGAATGTTGGATTTTTCTTTTTGTGTTTTTCTTTCCACGCTTCGTATTCATCTGGCATAGTCTGTACGATTTTGTATCCGCTGTTACGCATCATTGTAAGTAATCGCTGTGTAAAGTAACACTTGGAATTATTTTCATCAAAAAAATCACTTATAAAAGCAGATCCATACGAAGTATCAATCTCACCAACTCTGGGAGCTCTGTAAGATTTCGTGGTAAGATTTTTTTCACATTCAATTATTTCCGCTATGATATCTTTTCTGGTCAATGGAAGGTTTTTACGGTGCAGATAAACCGCTGAATAATGAATCTCTGTCACGCATCTGAAACGATGTAGCGCTTGTTTAGTTGCTTTAACTGATCCGAGTTCTTCCGAAAACGCAAACAGATGCTTGAAGTCTTCATCAACAATACTGACTCCGACTTCCAAGGTGAGATTAAAAATCACAACATAGATGTCATTATACGCGTTATTGACATCAGAAAAATCTTTGTGCTTTTGTGCTGGATCCGTTTCCGCGTGATAATATCTCACGTGATATCCTAGATGTTGTAATCGTTTTGCTAGCCCTTCAACCGAATACATTTTGTTAAATTTGTTGTGTGTGAATGCCGCAACACGGTTTCCTCTGGCAAGGCAATCCAACAACGCAGTTAAATTATCCTTATGTGAATTTTCCACAATAATCTTTTTGTCGTGATCGGGTTTATAATCGTTAAGAATAAATATCTCGAAATAACATCAAATCATCATCATCTGCATCTGCATCAAGAACAACAACTCGAGGAACCGCTGTAACAATTCCAGCAAATTTATCCCATCTTGCACGGCTGCGTCTCACCGATGAGAACAACTGTCTTCGAATTCCGTGCCATTCATCGATGATAAACGTATCCGAAATTCCTCGTACACGAGCCAATGATTCAACTTACTACCACACGTTTCGACTCACCAGGTGTAAAAACAAAACCGAGCGGATATCGGAATAACACTCAAACCCGTAATCGGATTTGACCTTCTCGGTGAAAGGTTTTCGATAAGATAAATATAACACGGATTGGTTTGGTTGCACAGATTTCATTGCAGCATCAGATTTTCCCATTCCACAAGCTGATCCATCTATGTAGTCTTCGAGAATAATTTTACAACCTGATCTTGATTGGTGTCTTGGTGGTTCTTCATAGCGATAATCTGGAATCTTTCTTAGGAAATTTTCCAGGATAATTACTTCGACGATAACTTGCAGACATTAAAATTTTAATGTATTCAGGATCTCGTTGAGGTTCTGGTAATTTAACAACAACATTAAAAAATAACAGTATTGGTTGATTCTCCGCGCAGGCATGCATTGATTTGTTCGCTGATATCATCACGAAGAATTTTTATTTTTTCACAACCTCGTGGACATGTCACAACACAGCAATACTTGTAGGTTGAAGTTTGATGCGATACTTCAGATTTAACCCATATCTGTAAAACTGCCCAGATTTTCCTGGGAGTAAAAAAATGATACTCGGAATTTTTAAGTAAAATGCCCGAATATTTTCTTGAAATGGAGATACATATAGACCTTTTTGTAAGACGCTCGTCTGTAACTACAGTGGAAAATATGTAGGTATAAGCTTAACTCGAAAAAGAACCGCTATATTTCCTAATATTGAGGTGGCTTGCGCTATGCTCGGAGTTTCCGTAACAGCAGGCAAAGTTGTTGCGTCAGATGGTTCGCTGTGGTATTGTCAGAGTAAAGATAGAGAGGGCGCTAGCGATATTGTTAAATATATAAAAAGCAAATCTGACTTCTATGAGACTGTTGTCAGTTATTATTTTAATACGAATTTAGAAAAAATAAGACATGCACCAGCTAATGGATTAAAAACCAATGTTGAACAATATTATTTAATGATGGATTAAAGAACCTTTTTTCTGCCATCATGAATAATAATGAATTTTGCCGTGCGCGCCCTACATTTCACACAATATAAATCCATATTTATTTCATATTATTCTAATGAAGATCACTGACTTTTCTGATACAAAACGACGAGAACCAGTTCGGCATCACGCCGTGCTGCCAAATTATGTTCGTATGATTATTATAGGTCCATCTGGAAGTGGCAAGACGCAGTTGTTACTTAATTTAATAATGAAGTGGATGAAATGGGATAAGTTGTGCTTGGTAGCTCCATCTGTGGACGATCAGCGCTATTATGATGTGATATTTATGAAGCACCAAGTATCGATTCCATTGATGGGTTAATTAACAATTTGGTCGTATATGATGACGTAATGTTGGACAAGCAATCAAACCCTGCCAGGATATTTTCACGAGGCAGGCACAAAAACACATGTAACCCAGCGATATACCCTGATTCCTAAAGTGATCAGGGATAGCTGTAATCAGCCCTGTTATGATGTAATAAAAGATTATGATGAAAGGGCATAATTGTTAAATGAGAGTGGAGATGATGTTGAATTTATAACTGACATTAATGAAGCACCATGTATCGATTCCATTGACGGGTCAATTAATAATTTAGTTGTGTACGATGATATTATGCTGGATAAACAATCAAATCCTGCCAGATATTTTCACGAGGCAGGCACAAAAATACAGATATCATTTATATAACCCAGAGATATACACATATTCCTAAAGTGATCAGGGATAGCTGTAATATTCTTGCTGTCGTTAACGGAGTTGATACTCATACACTGAGAAATATTCATCAAACTTGGTGTAGTGGTGATATAGACATAAATAAATTAAAAATTTTCTTTAGTCGTGCTAAAATAACCCCGCACGGGTTTGTAACAATAAACTTACATGATCCTCGAACACGGTATCGAGTTGGTCTTGATAAAAAAATTTAATTGAGCAGCAGGGGAGGGCAACGACAAAGAATTTGGTTTATTTCGTAATTGAAACGCCATTAATGAATTTTTCAACCAGAAACCGTATTTAGACTAACTCAGGAGGACCTCCTGGGAGGTTTTTCCTTCCAAAGGTTCCTCTTAAAGCGTAGTCGACGGTTTATTTCTGGTTGAAAACCCTTTTTTTGGATGGTTTATTTTGACATTCGGAACCCAATAATAAGGTGTAGGATTCGCCCCCCCCCCCCCCCCCCGCTGCTAATGCTGCTAATGCTTAACGCTGAAATTATGTATCCCAACTGTATGGTGACGACGAGTCATTTGAAATTGTGTTGTCAAGCTTATCTCTAATGGTTTGTACTTTGTCACGGAAGAAATTTGCAAACGGGTCCGGAAGGTCGACTAGAGAGAAGGCAGTTGGAAGTGGTGTACATTTGTTCCATGGCATTAGCTTGTTAATAATCTCGAAGAGCTCTTTGCAGCTGGAATTTCCGTGATCTTAGTACTGAAGTGGGCTGATTTCGCTGCATGGAATATATTTACGTTCTTCTTAGCGGCATCATATATTTGCTTATGAATAGTGAGTCTGGTGGAAAGCCAAAGCTTCTCAGCTTTACGGCGGTCTCTTCTTTTAGCAGTGCGAAGCTGGTCCCTAACACTGCTATAACATGTAGAACACTTTTGAGTTGATACTCTGCACTTGGAGGCTGGGGCATGTTTGTCGAACAATGAACGTAGGGAGTTATCGAGTTGTTCTGCTGTAGGAGGTAAGCACGTTGTTAGGTTTGCTTGGATGTCATGCATTAGTTTTCGTTCTATTTATCATACGGAGGTTTCTCTTAGTAACAAATAATGGTGGAGGGTTAGTTAATGGTACGTCAATATGGCATATAATACAGAGGCGATCTGATGCAATTTCGTGGGATAACAGGGAGGACCGTAGAATATTATCATCAGGTCTAAGAAGAATCCAGCATAAAATGTACTCATGTTTATGGGTGGGTTGGTTAACTGACTGTTTGAGGTTGAAAACATTAATGGAATCTAGGAGTTTTTATGTGATTGGGTTTCCGGGACAGTAAAAGTGAACGATGAAATCTTCAAGATTAATCAGGTTGCCACCTATCGTCTTTCCATACTCTGGGAGTATTAGTTACCCAATTCCCAATAATTACTAATTTAAAAATGAAATATCCAGGATATAATTTCTGCTATCATAAATTTACATTAAAAAACAGATGTCGTTTTGGCTCATCGATTTCTAGGTCAATACAAATATTTTTCAGCTACCCCAACAAGTTGAAAATAATTTGTTGAAACTTAATAAATTTAAATGTTTAATTGCTGTGGAAATAGTCATGTAATATATTAACATTAACATTGCTTTTTATATATTTGTATAAAGCACTCTGAATTGACGATAGAGTTGGTACATCAAAAGTGTCATTTCGCTCATTTAGTTTTGATACGCATATATAAATAGTGTTTAAAAATTAGACTGTTGCATCCATGATCTGGTCAGTGATACATATATTTTTAAATTCGATCTAAGGTGTCATAAGTTTAACTCTTTCGTTTGTGTCTATTGTTGTTCTGTTGTTTTTTTTTTATATTTGCTTTCATCAAAGATTCAGTGAGAGTCGAATCCACTCAGACTTGCTAAAGATAATGTTGCACAAGGAATGCTTGATTCGTCACTTGATCCAAGCTATTGCAAGCGTATAGGTTAATGCTGAAATGATAATGATTTATGTTTCTCTCTCGGTTGTAGCAAAGGATTATTCTTACCCTCTTGATTCCTAAGATGTTCAGCTAACTCACTTTCTGTTGAAAATTCCTGGTTACAATTGATACACCTACGAGCTGTGTAAAATAAGATGAGAAAATAGGTTACAACAAGATATAATTGTTATTTCTATACATTTGAGGTGACTATTTATGTTTCTAAACGCTTGTATAATATTCGACACAATGCCAGAATGTATTTCACGAGATAAAACATTTTTCATGTGTCTCTCGCATTATTTTATTAAACGCGTCAGTGGTACAATTGAAACTCAAACTATGCAGAAACAGCTCAGTTTGGAAGGCGTAAAATAAATACAGTACTTGTATTATTCAGAGAATAATTAGAAGTAGAAGGTAACAGTAAACGCAGTATCTAAGCACTATGTGGATAGTCTGTTTCTAATTAGCTAACGGTTTTTAATTCACGGGGCCGTCACTTAATTGAAACCATTTGCAGTGATTCTGAACCACAAGGCGCGTATCAAAATAAGCTCTTTGTATGCTTTAAAAAAAAATGGTCATTTAATGTTACTTTATATTTTCTTTCATGTGCAGATTCTGCTGTTCGTGTAAGTTTCCAGAAGCAAATTTAGTTGTGTTCCTTGTACAATCACATGAATGACAGATACCTTGCATTAGAGTCTAAGGGTCCATAGTTAACCAATACATTATGTGCACTTTTCCACCAAGTAGTATAATGAAAATGAATGAAGGTGAGACATTTTCTGTTAACATGGGCATTCCTCTCTCTCTCTCTCTCTCTCTCTTTCACATACACACACACGCTTTGTATGTGTAAACATGACATGATGTGGACGAGTATCCTTAGCAGCCTCTTCATATTTCTGTCTGTGTAGATGGGAGGCCAAAATTACAACAGTCATGACCCCTGCATCCTACCTTCAGACGACGTTCAACATCAAATGTTTGACTAGAAAATTTGACTCACTTTATTGTATTGTGTGACAACCTGCCAGTTAAAGACGCGCAATATTCCGTTGCATGAATTCAATGTTGGGTTTTCAACATACATTTGGAATTCAACCTATGATGAAAACGTTCATAGTAGCTGCCACATAATTGCATCAATGATTCATCATATTAACTAAGGAGACAAGGATAATTAACAGGCTGGTTAATTTGAATACCTCATTAATAAGTTATATGCGCCTTGAAAGGAAGCATTTTTATTTACTGTAAACGCCAATAATATACATGATAACATGGTATTGTGGTTTCATTTTGTGTTCAACTCATTGCATTTCTCTATTGCGCAACGATTGCTTGTGTATGTGTTATTTGGCACAAACCATTATAATGAAAGTGTGGACTTTCCCCTTTAAAGAAACTTCAAAAATAAACATGAAAATGAAGTCCTACTAATCCAGCTTAGATACAATAGTCAACACTTTGACAAAATACAGTCTCCGGTTTGGCCTGAATTGCAATATTAAAATCAGTACAGGCCTGATATGCATGATGTACTGACATACCGGTATAGTAACACAATTTGTATCACCATTAGGGTGATAGCAATTAATACAAGAGAAACTGACTCGTTTCTTTCAGTGAAATGCAATTTCAAATTCTATAATAATTTTAATATAATTAATTATTTGCAATTTATATAATATATTAGAGAAAATGTAATCGATTCATATCGTCATGCTATACTCAATTACCTATGCAATATAAATGATGTAATGCTTAAATTTTCAGAATAAGCGCGATGGATATTTGTAGCCTGCTAATGCGTTACAAGGTAATGATGTTTCTCTCCAAACTGAAGATTCCAAACGAGGGTTAAAGAAAATGAAATAAGACAATTTAGTCGTCTATTCTCCGTCAACTGTCGCATATTTCGTTAAAAGTATTCAAAAGTAGCGATTAAAAATAAATAAGGACCAAATTGGAAACTTTCATGTTAAACAAGTTTATCGAGTTAGGAAACAAACACCGTGTACACAATTAACAGATGGATTAAAAAAAAAACATTAAATATACTCGAACTGACCAATTTTATGCAGCACAATACTGTACATCTAAATCGCTAGTCTTCTGTGCTGTACACATTTGTATAGAGATAAAATATTATTAATAATAAAGAGATGAAAATGAATCGAGGAACGGTAAGATCGATGAAAATATTTAAAATGTTGAATGTAGGCAATATTACGTAGCAACGGCACATAGCGAGAAATGTAAATATATTGACCATTACCAGAATTAAATTCTAGAAATGAAAGTGTCAGAAAGGGATGGACGGATGCAAGGGTGAATGTATTAAAACTTCACGTTGATTTTAATATAAAAGTGTTTTAATACAAAACGGAACATGCCGTATATTATATTATTCTTGTCTGTTTATCAGTCTCAGTTTAATATATTGAACTGTCATTACCTTGAGCTCAGAAATTGAAAGCGTGATGTAGATGGAGATGGTTGGGTGAATTAAATAATGTTTGAATATTTAAAAATACATAGATACAAATTGAACGATTCTGAAGTTTCAATTAGGAATAAAGATGTCAAGAAGATGACGAAGGAAAGAATGAATAAATGAAAATATTACAAGTATTTAAAGGTATGAATTATATGGTGAAAAAAGGCCCACCCACACCTTTTTCTGAAGCATCTACCAATTTTTGTTTCATAAAGCTTGAATGTATTAATTTTGTTAAAAAAATAGCAGAAAAATTCAAATTATTGCAATGAAAAGCAAAAGTGGTTTGAATAACAGGTACAATATGTAAAATTCCTCCTTTCGCAGAATAAATCTCCTCTAATGCATATTGCTTACTGAACATTGTATTAGTAGCAGTAAAATTGACACTTTGGATCAGCATATTTCCTGTAATTTTCCACATTCTGCTGAACCTCACAATTTAAAAACATTTTATTCGATGCCAATTTATTCAATACATAATACACACGCGTATGATTCAGTAAAGTTAGGCATATACAGTTGTTTTCAAGACACTAGTTCCCAACCAGTGTAGTCGTATAGCCTAAATATTTGAAACAGTTCTTACTGCAGATGTGATATTATTCTCTTTTGATCGCTGACAGCTAGAAGAAAGCTTTTCACTTCCTTTGGTGATCTTTCATATGTTGCTCGAACTCAGTTCTTGTTGAAAAAGTCTTGTTACAGCTGCGACACGTACGATCTGTACATAAGAAGATAAATAAAAGTAGATTCCTTCCTGTCATAATTGTAGTTTCTATATATAAGAATATCACATCTTTGTATTTTTGTTTTTTGTAAAGAATAGTTTGAGATTTCCAAAACGTGAAATTTTATTTTAAGAATTACATTATTATCCATATACCCTTGCACGTTTAGTTTTTGATACATCAGTGCTACAACTTGAAATTCAGTTATGGAGAAAAAGGGCGTATTAGTATCTATAACATTAATGCAGTAACTGTTTGCTTTGCTGCATAAGGAGAAAGTGCAGACCAATTGGGAGGATAAAAGTGATTTCATTTACTAGTATCACACTGATATGTTTTTAATATTTGAATTTTAATCGACCGTCGGTTGATAACATATTTGAAGTTATTCCCTCGAACATTTACTCCACGAAATGAACAACATTTGAGACTGAAAGACATAAGCATCTTATATGGGATTGTTATCTTTTTCCAGTACTGATTCATGTTTACGTACGTTTTCAGAAGAAAGTCTTGGCTATTTAGAGTATGCAAGTTTGACACTTTCTACTAGCGTACTGGCTGCTATTGTTTAAAAAAGGTTTTCTTGCATAATACTGTAAGGGAAGATACTAACATCCATATGAAAACTAAGTATCTACAATATATTATAATGCCATTTTTCAAAGTAATTTGATCTTCGTAATGATTGCACGTCAAATTGCAAACTATACAATTGTTTTGAATTGCCCCTGCGCCATTTCCGTTGAGAAATGAAATTGAAATTAAAATATTGATTATACTTGCATGGAGTTCCTGGAATTAATCTAATATTTACCTAATATTCATTTTCTGGAGTAAGGAACTAAGCCACGTACGCATATTAAGATTCTATCAAATGAAGTGATGAGTTTATTGAAACATTATGAAATTCAGTATAAGTTAGCATATCTTCGAGGTAATAGCAAGACATTACAAGCTTGTAAAGTGTATATCATCTAGATTACTCAATGCTTTCTTTAATATCCATGTTATGTCAAGATAAATTGATTTACTGACCTTTGAGTGCATAATATAATGATGAGTGATATCACTGAAGATGTAACAAGGTTCCAAAGTGTATAAGAACTATACATACAAAGATTATAATTCCATATGTCCGAACATCTTTTGTGATATACGGGCTGAGCGCACCTTTTCATACATTAAAATCACTATAAATGTCACACTACTGTCAAAAGACATTCGCATACTTTTTGTTACCTATGCGTTTTGAACTTGAATACTATGTTAATGATGACATAAAATTCAATGTATTGTGTTCTTTGTAGTGTAACATAGCTTACTGCAATCGTATTTCTGCGAGTTTGTATTCTGATCCATATATTAGAAATGCTAAAGGAAGCTTTCCTGCTTTTCACAGTGATTCTATCTTTCGAAATCGCGGTCTTAATTTAATACCAATATCGTATCGAGTACAGGCCTATCATGGATGATGAATGTACATATACATGGAGACACATACTTGTTGACACCCTTAACAAGGGTGGCTATAATAATTTTCGTTATAAAAGCTGATATTCTGTATTCATTAACTGTATCCATTCTTTATGAGTTTTAATGTATTTATGTAAGTATTTATCTATTTGTTTAGTTATTTATTTATTTATTTATTTATTCATTTATTCTTTTGTATACCATATGTCACAAAACAATTGAATTTATACACCTATTTATGTGATAATCAAATGTACTTTCATGACAAATGATGTCATGTTTACCTTGACAGTGTACGAACGCTGGTCATGTGTAGTCTACTGATGAAACTGGTTGCTAGAAGCATTATATTATATAGAAATCGGAATCACAGTTTAATTTTGAGTGATCCTAGTCTATAAACAATCGGACACAAAACAAGAGAGCTGTGCTCCTTTCCAAAAGGTAGTTTGCATATCATGGTTGAAGAAAATAAGTAAAACAATGTAGTTGGATATTCCAGCTAATTGTGATGCTTATAATCAAATTCCATCAAACAGTAAAATACTGATATTCTAAACAGTCCTACAGTATCCTCATAAAGTAAACGTGCGATAGAATTGGATGAATGAATTGAATAATGTTTCAAACCGGTACAGATATTGAAGAATGCTAAGTTGATACTGCTTCGTCTAGACCAGATAGTTGCTTGTACTAATGCAATTTCATAGCGTTTTCTTGAAAGAGTTTGGAGTTTTGATTTGGGAACGAAATTGTGGTGGGGTTTATGAATGGATTGAATAATGGTTATATGAAAACATTACTATTAATTACATCAAAAAGTTATATTGAGAAAATGGCCACAATTATACCATTTGTCTGATACATCAGAACCATCTAATCACGTTGGCATAAACAAGTTTTACTATTCTTAAAACAACAAAAACTCGATAATTTGTATACGACTTATAAATTTCCGTTACAAGTTTTCAATTTTGTTCTGCTACTAGAACCCAGTCTTTATGACATAGTTTTTGAGTAGCCAGGTGTGAAACAAAAATTAAAATAAGAAAGTATCAACACAAAAATAAACAACGGCACAAATTTGAAAAAGTGGCATGCGCGAGTTTTAAAAAATGTTTCACCATAAAATTAAAAAACAAACACATTAAAATATGATACAAAGAGTTTCGAACTCGCGACCTCTTCTTTGGCAAGCGGCATACAGAGAAAGACAACTCAACTGTGCGTGTTTATGTATAAGGTATGTACGTTATAGAAAATCGTTTGTTCTTACCTTCATGACTTCTCATATGTTGCTCTAGTTTATTTCCTGTCGCAAACTTTTTGCCAGAACTGAGACAGGTATGTACTGTGCAAATATAAATTGATACAAATATATTCAATCATGACATACTTGTACTTTCTGAATATATGGATTTCGAATTTTTTGCTTTATCTGTGTTTCAAAACTGACTTCATATTTAATCAAATTTGAACATTTGATGTAAAGAGATAGACCATTTTCCATAAATCGCTGGATATCTCAGTTACATACTTCAGTGCTACAACAAATATATTGTCACTTCCTGCTGAATCTCGGTTTATAAAACTTCCATCATACTAGCATGCAGGTCATTTTTATTCTTACTCTACGGAGATTCGAACCCAGGTCTGCGGGTAAATGGCACCCATAGCCTTGTCTGCACAAACTAGTTCATATACCAACACGACTAAGCACACTTCGCCAGAATGTATTCATGCATGCAGACACACTTGCATGTCGAACTAGTAATTAATTCTCATCTTACAACACAGTTAGTCCGGATTTCTTCGACAGAAATCATCGTATACGATACATAATTAGTTTTAAAGAATTAATGATGTACAAGTAACAGAAAGACAAGTTATATCCCTGTATTATACAAGATAATATCGGGCAAAATTAATATTTGATACAAATAATAATATCATACAGGTTAGAGAATTTTTAAGTTCTCCTCTTCATAGATTCTAACTAGTTATTAATTCTCATCTACTACTACTACTATTACTTCTACTACTACACACACTCACACTTCATGTCACATCTCTTGAATGATTTTACAATTTTAATAAGGGCATGAACAAACTCCAATTTCGGCAGAGAAAAGTGAAAAATGATTTCAACTGACATCAAATACGGGAATAAGACATTTGAAACTACTCTTTTCGATACCTCAGATCGAACTCATATGGGTCTCTTTCTCAATCTCTATCTCTCTCTCTCTCTATCTATCTAACTGCATATATATATATATATATATATATATATATATATATATATATATATATATATATATATATATATATATATTATTTCTAGGAGATTGGATACAACCGACTTGACAATATATAAGTTCACAAGATCTGCATTCGTCAAGATTCATGTTTAAACGAATTTGATAACGCAAAACTAATACTTTGTCATGTTGCTCAATTGCTTACAACTGGATAATAGTATGGTTCTTACCCTGATGACACAACATGTGCTCAGAGAACTACGATTCTGTGGTATAATCCGTCGTACATATGCGACACGTAAGAGCTGTTCAAAACACAGACAAATAAATACACTTTACTACCTGTCACAATTGTAATTTTTATAGATATGTAGTTTGAATTATTTGTACATTTTGCATTTGAAAAAGATGTTATGACAGTTGATGCATCACTGTTTGAAAAGAGAAACCAATTTTCCTATGTCCTTTGATACATTGTGTTGAACACTTCATTGTGAAAACTTGGAAATTAAATAATGATGCAAAATAAAAACCGTAGCTTTTTTATTTACAACACATTAAGGAGAAAACATGGGTAAATTGTGATGGTAAAAGCAATTTCCCTTTCGTGGTTCACATTGAAAGAATTATGGGTATCTGAGAGTTCGGATTTTTCTAGAGAGTCATTTATTTAGACATGTTTCAAGCAATTCCTACTCATAAGGATCAAATCGAAAGAACAAATTTTACACCGTAAGATTTCTGTATTTAATATGGAATTTAGAACCACTTTTGTTAGTGTTTTCAGCACCAACGCATTGTTCACGTACACGTCTTTTGATAAGTCTTAGACTTGTTCCTTTTGTAAGAGGATGCTTTAACTTAGCGTACTTCCTACCATTTTCAAATGTAACCGAAACAGACGATTCATGGGTAAAGAAACTTAGGCATATACGATTTCACAAGATAATAGTTTCTTTTTTGTAATCATATAGGTTAAAGATCAAACTAATTTCTTAATACATATGTCATATTATTATCTTTTCATTTCTTGGTTACAGAGCGAATAAATCTTTGATCTTACCTTGGTGAGACGTGATATGTTCCTCAAAATCACTTTCTTTGGGAAATATGTCGTCACAATGTAGACATCTACAATCTGCACAAACAAAAGCAGATACGTTCACAACATCTTTGTACTTTCTATGTATCGAGGATTAGAATTATTTCCGCTCACAAGTATACATTAATAAAGCGTGGATATTTATTTTACAAGGTAGAACTTTTTCAACTTGTCCTTGGTCATATTGTCCTAGATATATAAACACTACTACTAGCAACAAGAATTATACAGAACAAGTGGTCTTGTTAGCTCTACGATGAAACCTGTCACGCTCTACTGTGTTTGCTATATACGAACAAACTGTGGTTAAACTGGAATGGGAACGTAATTTTAATTTTTTGATCAGCACAGTGATAGTTATGTTGGTATAGATATTTGAATTGTAGGGGACCCTTATTTCATAATGTACTATTTTAATTAACTTCCGCAAGCAAGTTAACAACAAATGTTTAAATTGTAAGAACTATGCACTAAATATGGAGTTTACATAGTGTTTCCAGTACGGACTTCATGTGTGCCTGTTTATTTTCAGAAGTAAGAATTAGTCCTTTTCCTTTTAAACGTGAATGAAAGTTTAAAAATCGACATTATACGGGGCAATGAAATTTTCAAAATTGTTTTCAATTGCATAACATTACAAGGAAATAGGTTAAGGTCCGTGTGGAAAATGGGTACCTATGTACTATATCACTTATTACTTTCTGAAACGTTAATTCTCCCTGGAACAAGCTGTGTGTTAGATAAAGCAATTTTGGTCAAATGCAGGGTATTAATTAATTGATTTAAAATTAATATGTCATCCTCTTCAAAGGGATATCAAAATGAAATATGGAATAATGCAGATTATTCTTAGACGCACCATCCAATATTTTACGCACTGTCTCTCAGATTGAGTAGATAAACAAGACGCTTTTCAATTTGTATTTAATGATGTGATGATTGGCATTTAAATATTATGAAATTCAGTATGAGTTAGCATTTGTTCGAAATACAAAATAAACATTGCAAGTTAATAACTCCAATTTTTATGATTTGACGTCGTTTTCTACAGTTTGATTGGAGGCAAACGGTCATATGATACTGATCCGGAATGTTTTACACATCGATCAATTCTGCGGACTTCTTTGGGTTCCTTGTTTCCAGGGCATTGTATATGATGCATTATATATATCAGTGCAATACACCATAATAATAACAACAAGGCTCCACCTACCCACACGATCAAAATTTACAAACCCCAGATTAAAATCGCCCACATGAAGTTAAAACAATGTAATTGCACAGACCTTCCTGTACTCTAATACTCCCTCATTTTCACCGAAGACGGCACATGAAAGGCTTTACAGGCCACTTTTAAAACATTTCTGAATTTCGCTTCCATAACAAGTTAATGAAGCCGTTAAAGACCGGGTCATATGACGAGCAAGAGATATCACTAAAATGGACACGAGTTTCCTTTGAAAAAATCGAAATGCGCAGAAAGCAAGAACAATGATTGCTATAATAATACGTAACAAACGCAAGCGTAATATTAAAACCAGGAGTAGCCGGGTTTAAATAGTATCAATAATTATTGATTATAGAAGGAGATAGAGAGAGGGATATATTATATTATATTATATTATATTATATTATATTATATTATATATATATATATATATATATATATATATATATATATAGCTAGAAAGATATAAATATTACATATATAGAGGGGGTGAGAGAGAGAGGGATAGATTATGGTTATATATATATATATATATATATATATATATATAAAGAGAGAGAGAGAGAGAGAGAGAGAGAGAGAGAGCTAGACAGAATATAGGTATAATTATGTTTCTGGGAAATTAGCCAAGAATGATTTCACATGATGCTTGTTCGCATTTGTAACAGGAAAGGGTTACTTTTAAACGAATATTTTTGTCTGTTGCATTTTGTATTTCTATTCAAGAACGGTTTTGACTTACCCTGGTTGTACCACATATGCCGAATGAACTCCCATTCTGTGGGGCATCTCATGTTACAAAAGCGACACGAAAGACCTGTAAATATCAAGGATAAATGAAAACACATTAGCTTTTACATTATAGGAACCCCACATTTTTGGCAGTCTTTATATTTGAAAATGATGCCATGATGTAACATTTGTTTGAATAGGAAATCAATATTCTACATTTCCTTGGATATATTGTGTTAGATAATAAAGTACTACAAGTTTATATTCAAATTATGCCGAATAAGTTCGTGTTAGTAACTGTAAAGTATATACAGTAACCAAAACAACTATGACACTTCTATGATTGACACAATGGTTGATGGGAATGATTTGCATTTTAAAGTTTTGAGTCAGGCTTATCCTAATAATTACAACGATTGTACAGAAAATATACCAGGTAATTGACATTACTTTATACTGTGGCAGAAGAAACGTAGCAGAGGAGATTCAATAGCTATTATATACGTTTTCATACACACATGTACTGATTAATTAACTAGCTTAGGAATAATCTTAGAACAGCAGCGATGCAGACTAGATCAAACATATGCGCAGGAAAAGATTAAAATTATTTTTGATTGTGCAAGAAAAAACACGAAGCACGTAACGTTGACTAAATCAACTAGAACAACTGAATGGAATTAATGAGATGATGATACGAGCGAATATTCTCGAGGGAAAGAAAATCTCTATGCGCAAATCGATTAGATATGTTTTTGGTATAATATAACAATTGCACGAACGTTCACTAATCAGCAGTATATATTTAGAAATATTTATGATCATGCAAAAGTAGTGCCGCGCAAACATTTGGAGAAATTAGCAACACCTATTATCTAACGCAAACAGCCCAAACATACTGAGTATATTTGACATTGTTCGGTATGAAACTGAACCTAGCAAAATTCATGTTGGTGTCATACGCAGTGATTGTTATTTCGAGGTTATATGGACCGATTCCTTTCTTAAAGACATTTTGTTTAAAGGAAATTCGCAATGAAGACCTTGAAATAAGTCACTTAATTATATTAAACGGGGGGCTGATTTACAATTTCGACTTACTACTGGCGGACTCTGCAGGACTTTGAATGCAATACCACTGCAGGATTATGAAGAGATAAATTACAAAATCTAATGTTTTACATCTAATTATATATATATATATATATATATATATATATATATATATATATATATATATATATCAAGCGTTTAATGGAATTGGGACGCAATAAATGTAATGGTGTATGCGCTGATATGCATGAATTATGTGGAAGCAGATGCTATATTGTAAATCACATTAGCTTTCTTATCGCATTGTACAAGTGCTCTAGCATATTTTTAACTCGGTATCGGAGTCAATCCAGGTAATTAGTTTTACCTGCCATGTGGGTCTGTTCGTGAAAATTATCACGCCCGTCGACAAATAGACATGAACCTGTGGTTGCTTAAAAACATGTGATCTGTGCAGAAATGCACTGAACAGACAAGTAAATAACTAATTAATGGCTAAGATTAAAACGATTGTAGTTTTTGATCGCGGTAGTGTAAAACAATTAAAGCATATAATTGACTTACGTTTCAATTAGAGAATACACATATAAACGTACGTTACATAAGCATGCCGACTGTGCATTAGTTTAAACATATCATGTAACAACGTAGAGGACAAATATCAAGCCGTATGCCAGAAAGGTGACATACTTGAATTATAGGTCAACTTGCTTTTCCAGGTAATCCACCAGCCGATGCAAATACAACTACGGTTACTAATGCAACTACAATGATACAAGAACTGAAACACTTTGCACATGAGAGAAATAAACGAATACCAAGAGGTACAGCAAATCTGAAATACTTGTAATATTAAGTGTGTTTGATGATGAACAATATAACAGTCATCGTGATGAACAAACCTTTCTTCGAATTGCGTCTGTTATTTCAATTGGCTGCTGAGTATGTTCGGGAACTTGAACGCCGTCGCCATATTACACCTGCGGCCGCTAGAAAAAGCACACTAATAACATGTTCCTGGATTTAAATTTCACAAGCGCAGTGGTGAATTACAAAATTATGTGGCAATTGTCCCACACAAATACACACCAGGCGAAGACGCTCAACAACTGTTGACAAATATGATTTCAGGAAAGTTATCACTACAGCGCTCTGGTACTTCTACATTTTAAACGGATATGGTCTTAAAGGCACACTTAGTTATGCCACTAGCCGTGGCAAGGGTCGTGACTTTTATAGCGGCGTAATCAGTGGAAAAACCTCAGCGAAAAATAATGTCAGAACCCGTCAAAACTATTCTCAAGTTTACTGCACTACAATGAAAGGTAATAGCTCTGTAGAAGCAGCAGAGGGGGCGAATCGGACATTTTGTCCAATCGTTATTTGGCTTAATTATTACTTTCTGCACTCAACGATCTAGTGTCGTCAGCGCCTGGTAAAAAAAAAACGACGACGTCGTTGGGGGATCGTCGCGTCGTCATTTGGTTTAATTAACACCTTCTGCGCGCCGATCCCCAGTGTCGTCAGCGTCCGGTAAGCACATCGACGACCGCGTCGATGTCATTGCCCCCTCTGCTGCTAAGAAGTTATTTACAATGAAAGTCTTTATGATCTTACAAACAGAGTGATCACTAACTCCTCCTCTTGCAGATCAATTAGGTTATTTGACTGATCGGTAATTTTAAAATTAATTCTCGTTAAAAACCGATCATGGCATCGCATATAGACCGGATTAATCGGACTCTCAACGATTAAAAATCCCGGAGGGGCTGTTGGTGAAAACGAATAAAGGATATATCCCTGTTGAGCCTGATTTGATTGCTTGGTATCTACCTGGTAACTTCCTTCGATAGCATCACACACTAGATTAATCGCTATCACCGATGCAATATTTACGTTGTATGGAGCAATATGCCTACCACCATCTCCGTTATCGTGTCTGAGGATAGTTGATGGGGGGGTGTCCGCGGGTGGATTCTCAGGCCATCCTAGTATGGTTCTTATTGAACTGTTATAAATATCAACCATATACCCCGGTGTGCTTATTTCAATCGTCGACGATAACGTCGGTTCATGAACCGTAATAGCGATTTTTGATTCCTTTCCTGTGATCGATTTTATCCTGCGTTGAAATTCTTTATTGATTTGCTCTATTTGGTATGACCCAGTTGGTATTGTAACCTCCTCCCAGTCTGGGGTCCCATCGGGTTTATTTGTCCGTGCAAAAACCAGCGAGTTATTAGGTTGTTGTCCGTTAAATGCGTCCGCTCGGATATTAGGCCAACTGTGATATACTCGCAATTTTGCCAGCGCTATTTCCTTTACTGGAACCGGTGATGGGAAGTTCACACTGAATTCGGGTTTCGTTGATGTTATCGATATCATACTTGTTTGTACCGGAGTGGTGTTCTCCGCGATCCGCTGAAGTAATTGAAACCCTTCGGGGTTCAGCGACATTATTATTATTCGTTGTCTTTAGTGTCTAATTTCAACAACCAGGTGGTTTCGGCTTCCAGTTGAAAATCCTCGATTTTTGACATCGCGGAGCTATATAACTGGACCATCGTGGAGAATTCAACATCGGATACGAACAAATTATCAATCGATAACGAGATCAACCCGGATAATTTCGAGTATGCGTCGGATACTATTTGATGTTTTACTGTATACTCGTTGAGTTTTTTCTGAAAACACGATGATATCTTCCTAGTGATTGCGTTGGCAACTCCAGCAACTGTTGTCATTGCGGAGACAGCGATTGGAACAGCGATCGGGGTTATCGTGGTCACCGTGGATAAAATAACACCGGCGCCAGCTACTATACCCGACACCGAGTACACGACCGCGTCGATGGCGGTTATTTTACGACGGTATTTTTTTATTTTTACACGGTATTGTTCGGAAAGCGTTTTCAAGTTCGCGGAAAATTCTTTTGCGGTATCGAATCGATATTGATGTGACGTCGGTGATACCTCTGATTCAACTTCCTTGGTGGTCATTTTTATTTTAAAAGAGCTAGTGTTTTTAATTACTTAGATTCGCTGCAAATTCCACATACCATGTAATGTTTGCCCGGGCTAGATTTCCATCAACGGCATAAATTGTAAACTGTTCAGTTGCGTTCTTGTCTATAATTGTTGATATTGTATTGTTAAACCCGGATGAACTCGACGATAATATATTAAACTGCATCATTGAAACCAGTGTCAGTCGATAAATACCCTTAACAGTTGCGGTGATATTTACTGTATTCTGTGTAGGAGTCCAATCGAATGATCCATGCCGAATTGTGTATACTGTGTTGATGATGTTCTCATGAGGGGTTTTTATTTTTTCGAATTGCTCTGCTACTCTCGGTAGTCCGTCTTTAATCGTTTCAACATCAGTTCTGATTATTCCTACTTCCCGCCAATGCGCGTCTACATTATTTATGATCGTTACAACATTAGTTTTGATTGTTTCTATTTCCCGTGTATTCTCGGTCATACTTTTTTTGTTTGCTGCAACATCAAGTTTGATTGTTCCTATTTCATATGTATGAACGTCTATACCTTTTTTGTTCGCTGCAACATCAGTTTTGATTAATCCTATTCCCCGCCAATACGCGTCTATATTTTTTTTATTCGCTTCAATATCAGTTTTGATTGTTCCTATTTCCTGTGTATGCGTGTCCATATTATTTATGATCGTTGTAACATCAGTTTTGATTGTTTCTATTTTCCGTCCATGCGAGTCTACATTATTTATGATCGTTGCAACATTAGCGCCGATTATTTCTATTTCCCGTTCATGCGCGTCTACACTCTTTTTGTTTGTTGCAACATCAGTTTTGATTGTTTTTATTTCCTGTCCATACGCAGTGATATCATTTATAGTTATTGTAATCTCATCCGGCTTGGTATTTTTTTTACCAAAGAATTTATCAAAGTTGTCATCGATCCTGTTAACATTTTTTCGCAACGGGGGTAAATTGGCCGACATCGCCGTAAACTCCAAAATAGCATCTCTTATTGTTTTAAGATTTGGTTCGGCTATCATCGCGGTTCCAAAAAAACTATTGATAATGAATTGCATACCGGCGACAGATACTTGTACCCCCTCGAACTGAATTGCTTGTATGTTAAATTTATTATACAAATTTTTTAACGAATCCGACATGGTTATATAATTGTCGCCAAGTGTACTTATTTTTCCATTTATTATCGATATATCTTCACCCGGTTTGAGTCGTCCGTCGCTGGTATACAGCGCGATAGCGTTCTCGGCGGCATTACGCTGTCGTATTAAAACGTCATTCAGTGACACATTACCGGATTTCAATTTACCCTGGCGGTCTTGAAATACAACTATTTCGCCCGGGTCAACACTTGTTAGATTCAACATATCAGCGATTTCATCCTCAATTAGTTTTTTTATGTCGGCGGCGGCCGTTTCCGTGGATTCTTTCAGCGCCGAAACCGGTCGCCCCCAGATATCAATCATTATTATTGTAAATGTTATTCTCTAAAATCCGTTGAGCTTCTACAACCCCACTAGTGTATTCGTTTACAACCACATGAGGTGGTTTCCGCGATGATGAAATCGCCGCGAGTACGTTCAATACCTCACGGCCACATATCGGTGGGTCACTTAATCGCTGTGTTGGCAGCGTGGAATAAAAAACCCGGGCTGAACACGCCCGGGCATACCGCATGAACTCTTTCGGCGGGGCTAACCCGTATGAATCAAAATAGACGATTGCACGCGGATCAATCGCGTACGCAACCCAATGAGTTCCCGCTCCGGAGGACCCATCGAGGTTAATTATGCCTGTTTCAGTATTCCTTGGGGCCGCCGGTAATTGATCCCTCATAAAAACACCTCTGAAGTTTTTTATCGCTAACGCGTTTGCGGCGTCTATTAAATCAAAATTAGACATTGGAGTCATAGACTCAGGAGTCATTGACTCCCGAGTCAATAAACGGTTCCCGGTAGTCTTAGACCCTTTCCCGAATACCATGAATACGGGGTTCCCGGTAGTCTTAGACCCTTTCCGGCCACGGGTCGTTTTTTTTTGTAGCCTTTCCCGGTTGCCTTCTTCAATGCCATCCCCGCCGCGGTACCAACGGCTCCTAACGCCGCCGCCTTAGCCACTGCTGGTGCGGCCGCGGCAATCAACGCTGGAATCGCAGCTAACAGTGGAAATATCCCACCGGTCCTTTCCATGTTTTTAATTGCTGCGGCTGAAAAATCTATTTGAACACCCTTTTTATTCTTCATCGCATCATTGAAATGTTTTATTTGACGCGCCGTCAACGATATCTTATGATTACCACCTGCCATCTGTGACGGCTTCAGCGTTATTGTGGTTCCGCATTGTTTAGCCGACTTTGATCGTAATTTCTTGACTTGACCATCAGTCAACTCTACACTGACGACACTATACGACATTTATTGTAAACGCGTTTTGTGCTTTCAATTACATGTTTTCCACTGGCGCATCAACGATTCTCATTCGTCCACCAACGCCTTCTAGCAGCATTGATTTATCGCTGAGAATGACAGCAACCGCTCTATAATTAACGCCACCCGGGGCTATACGAGCTCGGAAGTGTATATCAACGACGGATTGTCTCGTTAAATCAAGATGTTCCAGCGAAAAATAATAAATCGGATACAGGTTTTTAAAATCAAGTTGTGATATTTGCAAACCAGTGTCGACGTTTTGATCACGACCCATATACGACAGCAATCGATGATACACACGTGCGATATGGTTGTCGCCGTAATTAAGCTGTATATCCTCGGATGGTTCCTGTTGTCCGTTTATTCTCAGCGAAACATCCCTGACTCCTAATTGATCAAATATCATATGGCTGCGTTCTTGACTACCCAATCGTTCCCTATTCTGCAGCGCTATGAATATATGACGCGGGGCTGAAACACCCTGTTTTGACGCCAGGTGCCATGTAAACGTATCGGCGACGTTATCCTCTTTAGCATCAGTTGTTACCGCTAGCCAACTCAACAAAGATTTCCCTCCCTGTTCCATAAATGCTAACAATCGTGCTTCCGTGGTAACTGATGGAGTCAGCACCGGCATCCACAATGCCATTTTAGTTAAAACGACTTTACCGGCAGTGACGCCAGCAGCACGCCATATTGCATTGTTATCATCGCCCCTTCGCGTCAGCGCGATTGTATGCTTAGCCCCATAGACAACTTTTCTGACATTTCTGCAGAATCCAAATATGTGATGGAGTGGAATCGCGCATGAAAACTGTCGGCGTGGTCCTTGCAACATCCCTACTCGTGCTGCGAATCCTAGATTGTAATCATTGTTGGTGCTTTTTATAATATTGAAATTAGCGCCTGGTCTTGCTCTGCGGTCTGGATTGGCTGCTTCAGCCTGTGGGTCAGTTGCGGTATCTCTTTCCGCCAGCACGTTAACGTACTGAAGATGGTCAGCGTTATTGGTGGTGTCCTTCGAAAACATCATAGATGGGCCCGCCGATCTTGTATAATCATCCGAGTATCTAGCTAGCCCAATTATCGTCGTTGCAACATCAACCTCGCGTTCTATTGATTCAATTTCTCGCCCGTCAATAAGATATCTGGCGCTCTCAAATAACGCCATGATACCGTTGTTGACGAAGCCAACTCGAACACGATGGTCATCTGCGTATGGTGCATTATCGGCGGCATTTGTCACGAGTTCTCCCTCGATTTCGATAAACGCTTCACACGGCAAAAAATATTTACTGGTATCTTGGACTTGAAGTTCAATTCGCGATCGTAGGTCGGGTTGCGCTGCATAATAAGAATAAAATTGATAATCACGGACAGAATCATCCCTGCGCACTGGGGCGTCCATATCAAACGCGGGATCAGCGGTACGCGCAAACATTCTATTATTTATCATGTTGATGTTTTCAATTGAAATCCATCAACGTCGTTTTCGTCGTAAATTCTTCGAATTTAAACCACTCCCCGCTATCGCGTTCATGAGCGCGTTGGTTGCCGCATCGGCGGATGGCGAAGTCGCCAACGACTGAGTCGTCGCCAACGACTCTAATTTTTCTTCCACGGCGTTATTTATTACTTTACTGACATTTGCAGGCATCACTGTCGTTGATGGCGTCTGTTTTCTTTTTGAGAATCTCTTGGATTTCACCAACGACATTAGTTTGTCCCGCGCGGCTGAAAGCGCCTTTCCGGCAACATCTCCAATGGCACTAATACCCTTATCACGAATAACATCAATAGCCTTCATTCCTAATTGTTTGGCTAACGGCGCTACTTTTGGAGCCATTCTTGTAAATAACCCCGCAATGGTGCTACCGAGACCATCTCCATAGTACGCACGGTAAACAGGCAATCGCGAGTTTACCACATAGACGAGTACTGGTTTATCATGGTTGTAGTGTATGATCATCCTTATTAAAAACACCAGTTTTCCAATTAATCATCCACGAGCTCGTCTATGAGCGTTCGATATGCATTAATGTCCATAATACCGCCTGCAAATAACCGCTTGCAAATATCAGCGGCCTCATTGATTATTTCCGTAGAGTTATTTCCGGCTCGTTTTCCTCCGATTAGTACTTCCAGCCGTGATATATCACTGAGAACACTGTTAGGACAGGTAACGCCGTAGGATTCTTTACCAACAGAGTATCCTTTTCCTTTTTTTGGTGTTATACTCTTAACTTCCTTGTGGAATGCGTCGTAATCGGATTTACTACGATGTGGTAATGCATCTTTATGTTTACTCGCTAAATACACTATTCTTGCCCAGTCCTTTAACGACTTTATATTTTTCTCGTAACCGCTATTGATATGCTTCTTATCTCGTATGCTCTTAGCAAAATTGTTGGCAGCAAAATTAATTAATTCTTCCCTGCTGCTGAAGCCTCTAATTTCATCTATTGTGCTCTTCTTGAGTACAATACGGGGTATATTCCCCTCTTTTTCTTCCGGTATTTCTTCTTCTGGTGTTTCTTCTGGTATTTCTTCTTCCGGTTCTTTCGCAGTAGCACCTAGTTCTTCTTCATCGGCCATTGTAACATAGGGTTCTTGTGGTTCGGTTATAGCGAGTGGTGGTGACCTCCGTGTTGTAGCAGCCGCTATTTTTGCAGGAAGTGTTTCTAAAGACCTTTTTGTTTGTTCGGTCTGAGCCGCTATCTTTTCAAGCGCACCAAGAACGGGTACAGTTGCCGCCGTAACATCTTTGGTCGCTTTAGTTACCGGGGCAAATAACTGTTCACTTCCAACAGCAAAATCGGTTTGTAGTTGCTGCCGCGTTTGAAGTTTCTCTCTCACTCTGTCTCGTAACGATATAAACTTTCTAAGCGCTGCTAGCCGCTCTCTGGCTAGCCGAGTAGTAAGTGATTCACCTACCATTATTGTAAATTGATCCGCAATTTTCTAATTTTCCGCCGAGTGTACCATCGGGGGCTCCACGGAGTTTTCGTCTATAATCCTTCTAATGTTTTTGATCTTACTAGAAATCTCCCGGCGTCGTTCATAAACACGTCCAAGTTTTTTTCGTATTATTTCAACGGCAGTGAATAGTCCAATGAATGCATTTGCGTCATTGTGGTACAAGTTTTCATTAATCGTATGTTGTAATCGTTTTATAAAAAAGTACTCGCGGGCCAGGGTAAAACGCCCCCGTTTCGACTGTTCGTTAATAATTTCATAATCGGATAATATTTTTTCACTGTCGAGACCATCAGATAATTCAATTCCTTGATTTTTTAATTTTGAAATCTCGGCTAATATATTATTGATGTCTTCGATATTCATTATTCTTATAAAACATCTTGTTTTTAAATAAAAAGAAAAATGAAACCCCGTGTATCAATTCCGAAGGTGTTTAATAATTCGTTAGACGTGACCTCGTCAGCGCCATAGGCGCCGGTGACTTCATCACTCGCTGATTTCTGTTATATATGAAAATCGAATTCTGTGACCCGTCTTTTTTGAGATCGCTGTTTTAGTTATATTTTCTGCAACAAATCGTACTGCGGGCATACAAATATCAAAATATCTACTGGCTTCATTCATCGACTGAAAAGTTTTTTCTTCGTGAGTTGTTGTATCAAATGACTTTACGGGTTTTGCTTTCTTTGAGTATTTACCAGTTTCGCCTTTTTTGGTATTCTGACTTTGCGAGATAGCTTGCAAGTTTATAAGAGAATTATCAGTCTTATTATTATTAATATGATCAATCACAAGCCCATTCTCGATTAATCCGTTAAATGCTTCAAATACCGCCCTATGAACATGATACTTCTTCTTTCCGGCACCAAACATCAAATACCCCTGATTATTTTTCCATCCAACCGGCTTCTTCAGTCTGCGGTTTCTAACAATACCGTCGCGAGATGCCTCGTAATTAACGAGCACAGGGTGAGGTCTGAACTCTTGGTCCATTTGTATAATAATACTACTTGTCTAATTTATTATTTGGTTTAATTATAAACCTTGCAATGTAGTCCTGAGGAGTTTTGATGACGAAGTCTGCGGTGGGGTCAATGACGGCGTTTTTAATTCGCTTGTCATAATAGCGTTTTAGTTCCCTGTATCGCTTTCCGCCACAATTAATACACAACTGCGATTTTCCTCTTACACCGACGTGACAAACCAAGCACGGGAGGGGGCCAAGAGAACCATTACGAACGCTTTGTAAATGATACCCGCAGAATTCACCTCTACATGATTTATTGCACGGGGTTGTCGACCCAATCATCAACCATTTGCAGTGATTCATTATACTATATTCTTTCATTTAAATACTTGTTTTAATTATATGGATGAGTTCGAGAGATTAGCAGCAATTAAGCCCTGGAAAAATATTAAGTTCAATCTCGATAGAGTCCTCAGGGACACACCAAAAGCGTTAATAAACGATAAAACCCTGTTGAATAAAATACGCGATTGTATCAATGAATTCAAACGTGATGGTGCATCTCATAGTTGGTCAACATTTCGAATTGATGGTGTTGTTGATGCTACCATGAACGACAACCGCGCAGCAATGATAATATCACAACTTGACAGTAAAAGGTATTTCTTCAGAGTAAAATTCATTGTCCGGGTGGAATCAGGCGATTGGATCATACGTGATAAATTTGAACCAGTTTTCAGCGACAAGAAAACAGTCACTGTCAGCCGCGACTCTAAGCCGGGGTTGTTAACCGGAATTGACAGACCATACTATGAACGAGCGTATCCTGAAACAGCAGTTGTTTATGGAATATACCCGTTAAATAAGAAACCTGATATCGGAAAACTGAAACCGATGAAACAGTCAACGGGGATAAATTGTGTAGCAGAACGAATAATAGAGCATTTTACAAATGCATGTCGAGGAAACAAATTGACTGATTTACGACGTAGCAAAATCAACCAGTGGGAACTAACCGTAAAAGAGCGTGGAGCGACCATCAGCGACATAGCGAGATTAGAAACATCGCTGAGATTTCCAATAACCGTTACAACGATAACCGGTGAAGTATTACACGAATCAAAGTACAAATCAAAGGGAGCCCCAATCAAAATTATCGATCATAACGAACACGCATGGACGCCCGCGATCACAATATTTCCACGGGATAGAACAGTAAAGTATATACCCGAAGAATTTTTAGGAGAACAATTCCTGGGAGAAGAATTCTCCAGGGATGGTTTTCTCGCGGAGAGGAAACTATTTGATGCTATTGCCTACTTGTGTAAAAACGACCCTGTATCAGTGTGGTTACTTCGCAGCGCTGAAAACGATGCGGATACCTTTGATCAGTTTGTAAGGCCAAACGGTGAATTATATCGCACTGAAGCATTTCACAACAGGATGAAAAAAACCGCCATAGAATTTGAGGAGCATGATGAACAACTGCTAACAAATTGTTTTACGATTCCATCGGTTGTAGCTCATGTTGCAGCAAGGAAAAATGCGTGGAGACCAACGCGCAAGGAATTTTTACCAGATGTACAATCCAGTTGTTTGGAATACTATCACGGTGGACTATGGAACACTGAATACAACCGCGACACTATGATCTCGGTTGATATGGTTGCCTGTTATCCAGCGAGTTTTCTCGGGTATGGATCCGCCGCTGAGTATTTCAAACGATTTGGACACCCCAGACATGAAATGACTCGTGTTGCTATTAATGGACCACTGCCTGATTTTGATTTAACGGGATTCGCTCGCATAGTATCATTTGAATTCGCGGCAGGACTCCATCGCTGTTGCTATATTTGGATCGGTAGACACATAGCTGAAAAGAAGTGGTTGCCAATAGCGCTGCTACGGTATATGATTGATTGTAGCATGCTTGTATCGTTGATTGTCAGTGACGCGATTATATCATACCGGGCGCAGACTAAAGTCTGGTTACCGGAACCAGAGCGTCTAGATAGTATAATTGACGAGTCCAGAGCACACATTGATGCCGACGAGGAATATATCATCGAATGGTCCAGGAGGATATTTAACCAACGAAACCGCGAGGCAAAAGATCTCGGTAGAAGAATAATTGGTAAGTTTACACAAGGTGGAAAAAACTGCGATTACAAACGATATTGCTCACGGCTGATTATAGATGACGCAGAATATGATTTCGTAATCAAGGACGCAGTGGCGAAAAATAGATACGTGAACTGCAAAACAGCTTTCTTGTCCAATGGAACAAAGTTGGGTACAGTTGTTTCCTACAGCGATGGAGAGAGCCCCGCGTATCCACATTTGAGGGCGTCTATGCTGGGTTACGCCGCTATCAATTTATTCTCGATGATAAATAGATTCCCCGATACCGCGGTTAGAGTAGCCGTTGATTCATTTTACATAGACGTAAAGTATAAGGGAAACATAGCCGAGTTTACTAGTCCAGACGAGAGTTGGGGTACATGGAGAATTAAAAATGAAATACGACGCGATTATTCCCCGTCAGCAAATGTCATCGTTGAGAACAATTACCTACGCGGTGATAAATTGTCAGAATGGTCTAATGCACCATCGTGTTCTGATCCAATTTGTAGACATAAAACAGTTTATTTAAGCGGCTGTGGCGGGTCAGGAAAGACGACTCGGGCAATTGAATTATTTCAAACGCGGGCAAGTATAATCGTGCTTACACCGACCCATAGACTAGCGCGAGAGATAAAACAACGAAATGTTGACGCCGTTACTTATCACAGCTTTTTTCGATACAGCGGCGGTGAGTGGACTCCTGATCGAATGGGTGAAAAATTTATTCCCGACATTATCATCTGGGATGAGATATGTACTGTTTCGTTAGATACTTTACAAATGTTTCTTGAGTGGTTGCTGCGCGCGAATACAGCAGTAATCATGTGTGGGGACCATGGCCAACCACCACCATTTGTCGGCGAGGGTCCACATGATTGGTTAAAGGGTTTTGTGGACTATTATGAAGAAACCGATACTGATTACCGAGCACTTGATGAACAACTGCGCGAGGTTAAAAAACTAATCAGATTACAGCCGGATAGAATTCAATGTGAAATAATCCGCGAGGTGATTCCGGAAACGCCGTTAAATGAATTCTGGGAAACATGGAGACCAAACGATTTAATTGTAGCGAGCAGAAAGATAGTCAGAGACACACTTCAGCGGAGGTTGTTTGCGTTGCATAAGGAAAAGTTTCCAACGCGCCCAGTGCCGTTGTGTTATAGACCCGCTGACACACGGCGGCAGAACATTGAAGTTGAAATTCCAGGCCGGACAGAAAAACAAATTCTCGTGCTGAATGATATCGTGCTCGTTGATATCGGTGTCGTCGAGGACGCGCTACGTGCTGATAAATCCCCGTGGACGCTAGGATACGCAACAACAATACATTCCTCGCAGGGACTAACCATCACGGACACAATTGTTTGGATAGTTGATAATCGCATCGAATGGTCGAATCTAGTCTATCTTGCAGTGTCCAGAGTACGAAGGATAAATCAGCTTCGAAGAATTGTTATTGACGGAGCCGGTGACGGAGTCACTGACGAAGCCGGCGACAAAGTCACCATCGATGCAAGCGTCATTGATAGAAAACTCTCGGGTTACCGCCAACAGGATAAAAAAAAAACAGCGGCGTTTTGATATTGATGCCGAATTAATAATCTCGCTACGACAACAACAGAATAATCACTGCGCGAGTTGCAATTGTATAATGAGTTGGCGTTATTCGGATAAAGACACTCGCCAATTTACCGTGGATAGGATCGATAACAGTCTCGGTCATGTCAAAAACAATGTGAGGTTGACCTGTCTTGAGTGCAATAGACGCAACGGCGCTAGTTAAGACCACGTGGGGGTAATTGAGTATCGTTAGGTATCACTTGTAGTTGCTCGCGTGTAAATCCGCGCTGAGGAGCAGTTGAATCCAGTCTATAGATCGGTGGTCTACCAGTTGATCGTGTTATCGTTGATATGTTATGTGTGGTAACACTCCAAATAGGATCGGTAGCCCTTTTTTTACCGCCTTCAAGCTCTCCTGGTTCATACAGATATCTCACGGTAACATCGCCAAGAATCGGCTTGGAAACGCTATCTATTTTTGATCTTTTAGGTATATACTCGTATTTAATCGCGTCGCTGGGCTTCATGTTGATTGCTCGGGTAATCTCGTTATTTAACGCTGCAATTACGCCTGGCAACCTTTTGACCCATTCACGAGATCGTTTTTCTTGGATGAATTCCTTCGCGTATTGATATCCAAATAACCGTTCAGCAAGAGTCCGATTGAATCGTTCAACAATTGCCTGATCACGATGTAGCGCAGTATGACCTCGTCGTATCGCGACGCTATGATGTTTCAGCATTGATAAAACAGCGCCGCGAAATTCACTACCAGGATCAACTTGTAATAGATTTGGCCAGCGCAGAGGGCCTCTTCGATAAATTCTTTCAAACGCAGCGGCTACTTCAGTTGCCGACTTTGTTTTTAACGGCTCCGCTTGTTTGTATCGACTCGCAACATCAACTACGGTTAGCGCGTATTTGTAACCGTTGTCATGCGGCAGAAATAGTATATCAGCCTGATGAACTTCATTAGGTACGCTGACATCAAAGCGCGAGAAGTTGATTTGTTTAGGCGGTGGTAGATAGATTTGCCATATAGCCTGTTTGGATAACCAATTAGCCGCAGTGGTCTTTGTTACCTTTGCAGCGCTTGCAAGCTTACCAATTGCGGCCTTCCCCTTCCAGTATCCTCTCGGAGAATAATAGATGAAATCCATCGTTTTTCTTGGATGATTGTTATTAATTACCAGCGCCAATCATTAATTTACCTTTCATAGCCGATTTTACCAACCATGAGGCCAATTTTTCTTTGACGGATTTATCAGGAATAGCATTTAGCGCGTGAATTAATTTTACATCCGCGATATGACGCTGTTGCAGATCGCTACTTTTGTAAGCAACATCATGAGCATGACACGCCTTATCGATAGCGTTTATTGGATACTCACCGGGTTTGGGCTGATTTTGATCATCGAGTCTAATATCTAATCGTGTTCCGGGGCCACAGTAGTTATATCCTGGGAGGTGTTTTTCTCCTGGATACTTTGCCCACGGTGTTCCGGGGAGTTTTGCCAATTTGGCTGCGATGTCACCTCCTCGCTTTTTTTTAAAACATCTCCGGGTCTAATAGAAATAAATCTAAATTTCTTTGTACCGCATTGTACACACTTACCAGTAAGCGCCGATCTGTTATTTCTTGTCGTAACGGTTGTCATATCATTTGTGCCAGTACGCACTCTACACTTCACACAATATAGATCCATAATTTATGTATAGAGATATGAATATAATTGATTTTTCGGCGACTAAAACAAGAGAACCAGTTAAGCATGTTGCAGCGTTACCAAACTCGATCCGGATGATTATCATCGGACCATCTGGATCCGGCAAGACGCAATTGTTACTCAATTTAATAATGAGATGGATGAAGTGGGATAAGTTGTATTTGGTTGCTCCTAGCGTAGATGATCAACGATGCTACGAGGTGTTGAAAGATTTCAACGAGAATGCATCAGCGATCGCTAAAAAGAATGTTATTGAGTTTATTACGGATATCAATGATGCACCGGGTATTGATGATATTGATGGCGACGTTAACAATCTAGTCGTGTACGATGATGTTATGTTAGACAATCAAAAGAACCCAGCTAGGATATTTTCCAGAGGCAGGCATAAAAACACTGACGTGATATATGTCACTCAACGATACACTCAGATTCCAAAAGTAATCAGAGATAACTGCAATATTCTTGCTGTATTCAACGGCGTTGATACACACACGCTACGAAATATTTGGCAGACATGGTGCGGCGGTGACATGGACTTTAATGTTTTTCGAAACTTTTTTAGTCATGCTCAGTCGACCCCACATGGATTCATAACGATAAATTTACATGATCCTCGGACACGATATCGTATCGGACTTGACCAAATATTCGGTTAGTTGTAAATAATTTTCATTGTAAATAACCACTTAGCAGCAGAGGGGGCAATGACATCGACGCGGTCGTCGATGTGCTTACCGGACGCTGACGACACTGGGGATCGGCGCGCAGAAGGTGTTAATTAAACCAAATGACGACGCGACGATCCCCCAACGACGTCGTCGTTTTTTTTTTACCAGGCGCTGACGACACTAGATCGTTGAGTGCAGAAAGTAATAATTAAGCCAAATAACGATTGGACAAAATGTCCGATTCGCCCCCTCTGCTGCTGTAGATCATCTGTGATGACACTGACTGTCTCATTCGTAAAGTGAGAAGCTTTGCTTCCATCGATCTTCAACTGGCAAAGACAAACACATACAACACATGTTGCACAAGTTACATGCGTATTTATTTTATAGTGATCAGGTGTGACGGGGAAATAGATCCGCCCATGTTGTATCGTGGACGGAACTCCGTTGTTGTTTTTATATCGCTTTAAGTTACCGACAAATTGATCTTTCAGCAGCTTTGTTCACGCTCAGACATCGTTACGATCAGTGATAAGATTAATGAGGTTTCTACGGCCACGCATAGCTGGCTCTGTGATGGTGCTTTTGTGACCGATGACTCTGAAACCGTCGAAGGAGCTGGAAGCTCCATAGTTCTTGATCAGTTTCTCAGCACTAATTTGTATAGAGGAGCTGCGCAAGGTGACATGTAATTCACAATTATGGATTTACCCCAACAAAAACATTTCTGCAGTGCTTTACAACCTGTTTTGGTATGAAGCATCTTGTAGCAACAGAGAAAAATGTAGCGATAAGTGCTATTTCATACAACATGGAAAGTAAATAACTTGTAGGTCATGACAATTTCAGTTTCTGAATTCGTCCTTGTACAAATTAGTGAGAAATCAAGCAGTGAAACATTTCAAAATTATTGTTGATATTGTCCAACCAACACTAATTTGTTAAAGAAAAAAGGCGTGAAGCTATTCGAATACATGAATGATTGCTACAAATTTGCTGAACTCACTTGCCACCAAATAAAACATTTAATTCGTCAATATCACGTGAAGGTATTTCAGTCTAAGGCTACCTGCATGCAAGCAAAATATGGTCAGCATTTATATTCAAAACCAAGGGTAACTGTCACATTCGGTATTTGCGCACATATGTGTTGTTTCTGGCGCTTACGATATATAATCGACCAATGAAGAAATTCTACTGAGAATCACATCACATTGGTTAAAGGAAAAGACAAAAATTTATATACGAAATCACAAGCTCTCTCTAATCTCTGTCTTCACAATCAAATCAGCACAGTATGCGGTTGACATTCAACAGTCGTCAATAATATCAGCTGTTGGTTGACCTGCAGACATTTCAGATGATAGACAATATTTACGCATGGGCAATAATATCGTGCCTAGCATTGTCAGAATTACCTCAACGATTCAAATGAAAATCTACCTTTAACGCTATCAGTGGCAATTATGAATCCATCCCTGAACAAAACGCATAGCTGGTTAGGGCTGGATACTCTTCTTGTTTTTCACCAAACTGTAACCAAGTGATTTGATATCGATTACACCCGCATCGCATGTGTAAGTCATTAATGTTGATTGATATATATTCGTTTTACCCTTGTTAATCGGGACAGGCACATTTTATATGTGCGGATGAAACATTGATGATCCAACTGTGCATTATCGATCGACCAGATATTTAATATAATGGAAGTCCTTAAGGACGCGTACTTCAAGTGCTTGTTGTACTGGCAAAAGAAATACGTTTCTGCGACATATTAAGGAGCTGTCTTCGGAAACGTGTGTCGATTATCCACGGGCGCACCAAAAGTACTTGCAGTATTGCCTTCACACGCCGCACCGGTTGCTAAATAAGTTTTAATGCGTATCTTTGATAATATTAAAGCTATTGATCCGGCTCTGTTCACAAATACGGTATTAGCTATTTGAATCGACTTGAGATAACTACAACCATTATTGACTCAGGTACCATCATAAGTTGATAAAAAGGTTCCAATAGCCCTACAATCGACAGAAACAATGCCGACTTCGGTTAGTACAAGTATTAATAAAGCCGCTCAGTAACGACTGTCTGATTCGGTGATTGAAAATCTGGCAATGAGAAGTTCGTTTGTACGACAAGGCATCAGGCAAAGGAATTACACAAAATCAGTCATGTGTAAACAATGTCTTATCAAACCCCGCATACACCACAGATGCAAACAGAACATATTACATGACACATAAGTACATAACATGGGCTTTTCGCATCAAAATATGTGTTTGTGACGTTTCAGCATACAATGACTGTCAGAATAAAAAAGGAATTGCTTGCTTGTCCTTTTTAAAGGAATTTTAAACCCTGTACACACAATATCAAGTTTAATAAGAAGAAGCACAAGAAGTTGTAAAGTGAATCATGTTGTACTAGTAAACGTACTAGAAACAATACTACATGGTTAATTCCCAAAGATATGCATTAACAATACCCTATTTCCCACCACTGATTTTGTGATCTCTAAAACCTGATGTAGCAACAATACTACATAGCTCTCCACCAAACCCATGTAGTAACAATACCCTATTTATAGGCATGATTTGTTTTCTTCAAAATCTGATGTAGTAACAATACTACATAGCCTTCCACCAAACCCATGTAGTAACAATACCCTATTTCTAGGCATTAATTTGTTTTCTTCAAATTCTGATGTAGTGACAATACTACATGGCTCTCCACCAAACCCATGTAGTAACAATACCCTATTTCTAGGCATTGATTTTGTGATCTCCAAAGCCTGATGTAGGAACAATACTACATGGCTGTCCACCATACCCATGTAGTAACAATACCCTATTTCTAGTGCACTGGTTTTGTGATTTCCAAACCTGATGTAGTAACAATACTACATAGCCTTCCACCAAACCCATGTAGTAACAATACCCTATTTCTAGGGCACTGGTTTTGTGATTTCCAAGCCTGATGCAGTAACAATACTACACAGCCATCCACCAAACCCATGTAGTAATATTACCCTATTTCTAGGCACTGGTTTTGTGATCTCTAAAACCTGACGTAGCAACAATACAAGCTCTCCGCCAGACCCATGTAGTAACAATACCCTATTTCTAGGCACTGATTTGTTTTCTTCAAACTCTGATGTAGTAACAATACTACATAGCCTTCCACCAAACCCATGTAGTAACAATACCCTATTTCTAGGGCACTGGTTTTGTGATTTCCAAGCCTGATGTAGTAACAATACTACATAGCCTTTCACCAAACCCATGTAGTAACAGTACCCTATTTCTAGGCACTGATTTTGTGATCCCAAAGCCTGATGTAGTAACAATACTACATAGCTCTCCACCAAACCCATCTAGTAATATTACCCTATTTACATGTGACATTGTAAAGCAGAGTCTGTGATCTCCAAAATACGATGTAGTAACATGCTATTGTCAATCACCAAATTTGTGTAGTAAGATTACTTTATTTCTAGGTCACATTGTAAAACTGATTGTCTTTATTTCCAAAACTTGATGTAGAGATAATACTACATTGTTCATTTAGTTGTATTACCCTATTTCCATTTAACAGTGTAACACTAACTTATTTGATTTGTAAAACCTGGTGTAGTAAAAATACTACATCGTTATTTCCAAAGCACAAATAGCAACATTACCCTATTTGCACTGTAACAGTATACCATTCATTTGGTTGTTTAAAATATCTGATGTAAGATTACTAGATCTATGCCTCACACTGCCTCCAGAATACAAAAAAATTATGTGTTGTTATTCCTATATGACTTGAACTTTGTGTTTAATATTAGTTGTAAATGCTTATTATATTATTATATTACTCTACTGATTATCAAATGTACTACCCTCCCAAATGGAGACTGCCAATGGTAGTAATAATAGAATCCATCATATGCCTATGTGTAAATTATGAAAATTCCATCCTTGGCTCAGAATTTAAAGTGGTACACAAGGTTGTGCTGAGTGTTTGATGCAGATCTGTAATCCCAAGGGGAAAATTTCTATCCTAGATCAAAGCACAACGATTATTATTTTCTGACACATTTTAATCAAAATGGGAGTCCATGTCAAAAAGGCATACTGTTAATATTGCAGCAACTTTGAAACTTTCATTACCTAATGATAGAGCTTAAAAAGTTAGACTTACACTGAACTATTCAGTGGAAACTTTCAGTGATGTTCCTTTTAGCTTTCAAAGAACACAAACACAGTAGTTAAATGATACACATATGAAGAGGTCACAAAAATAAGTCCACTTTTATTGATAAGATTAATCAAGATGGACAAAAATAATGACATAGTTCTCATTCAACTTTGAGATACAATTGATTTACCCTTCAGAAAAGATACAATAAGAATGTATATTTTATAAACAAAACAACAATTACAACAGCAGCTTTTTCAGCTTAAAATGCTTGTTTTGACTACTGGGAAAATATGTTCAGGTGATGATGCAAACGAAGACATATTTGACATTTTGTGTGCTCCTAGTAAATGTTGTTGTTGTTGTTGTTGTAGAGTTTAACGCCATTTTTCAGCACACGAGAGGATATACATGGTGGCCAGTATTAATGATGGAGGAAGAACCCAGGAAATCCCCAGAAACAACCACCGACCCTCGAAAAGCTACTGGCAAGCTTTCTCACATACCCACAGTGGCTGCCCAGTAAATGTATATATGAACGTGATAATATAACTATATTGCCAAACATACCATATACCTAATTAAATTTAAGGTGATTCCTGAATACATTTACATATCATTTGAAATTTGCTTATACCAAGAGGTGCTAATGTTAAATGTGACTAGTTATAGATTTTATTTTGAAATAATATCTGGATACAAAGAAAGATGTCACCCTTACATCAAGTTTGTCATCCTGAAGATCATCCTAAGCCTTCTTTCCATGATCAATGCATAGATAGATACCTGACAAGTGTGTCACTTTAAATTGAATAATGAACATTTGTTCCAGATAATAAGGGCTGTTCCATTAAAACATATGTGGGACAAAGGGAAGGCACTTTTAAAGTGGGGTACTCACCCATAGATGCTATTTAGAAATTTCTTATAATTTTAATATGAACTCGTTGAAATCAAAGTACCATGGCATATATTTTTTAAAAACTGCCTTCCCTGGGTACCATGTATGTTTAAATGGAACAGCCCTAATGGTTATAATAGCGCAATCATATCTTTGTAAAGAAGCAACCAGTAACAAGTGTGCATATACTGTCTTCACAAAATAGCACAAAATACTTCCTATAGAGATTGTCATAAGTTTAATATTTTAGCATTAAAGATTGAAAAAGTTTGTAAGTTTTGCTCAAAACAGTGGTGTCTTGAAAGAATCAAATCGGTCTCAAAAGGAAAATAAATCACACAGATCGTACAGCAATTTACTTTTGTCATATGATTAATATCAATTTTGCAGTTTTGTGCCACAGTGACAAGATTGTTAGACTTTTTTTAAATAATTTTTTATTCTAGTTTCCAGCCACTTCTTGTTAATATTTTTCATTGAAATTATATCTTTGGTGACATGTCCAAACAATTTACATGCTAGATAAGCTGTATATATAATATGTTTGCCTTTTTTATCTAGCTTCATTGACATTTTGCTGTATGCCAATTTCTCTTTTTGCACTTTTGCTATTGGTTCTTTACAAAATATAAATTGTTTTCATCTGAAAAATATCCAGATACAAAAATTTGTGGGTGTATTCAACAAGAGCTAACTCTTGGTCTGTGCTTTCTGATCCTTTTCCTTCCTGCAATCAAAGATAGAAAAAAATTAATTTGTTACTTCTAATCTAAAAACCAACTGCATCAAATCTGTGCAGATGAAATAATTAAGGATATAATCTTGAGAAACATACACTTTAAAGCATATAAATGTTGAATTTTCCGTCACAAATATCCTAAAAACAGAGGCTCATAGACCCACTACATGAATGAGTAAACCTTTGTAAACTTTACATCGGCATAAAGATACATATCATGGGGATAAATGTTAGGCCTTATTGATTTGTATTGTACAATGGAATTTAATAAAGTTAGTCAGAATCATGCTGAAAAATCACTAACATTTATTTGCAAAATTATAAGCAAAATAATGTGTGCATTTGGAATTAAGCTAACAAAGTACACTGCTCCCTCAATAACTCATGCCCTGATAACTTGCAAACCCGCATATTATTAATTCCAATTAATTAATTCGTAACATGTGATATGTTGTTGAAACCAGTTGGAACGATCTTTCATATTTTGGACATTTTGAAAATAAATGTTATTTAAACAGAATAACGAACAACTTCATTAGAAAAAGCACATTATTAAAAATTAATATCAACATGATTGTAAAATGAGGAATTGGTCAATAAACAGCACAGTTCCATAACACTGCTCCCCCCCCCCCGTTTTCTTGATATCAAAGGGATTTTTTTCTCAATTTTTGGAGTTCCCTTGGTAACTCACATCCTGCTTAAAGTGTGGTCTATGTTTGTGAACCTCATTATGAAGTACTTTTATAATCATTTATCCAATATATATAAAATTATGTCTTTTGTATTCTTCCTACCAGTGTCCAGTATTCATAGCATATATTGAAGAGGTTCTTTTTTACTTAATTCTCCACAAATGCTTCAAATATGAATAAATATATGGTCGAAGTATTTAACATTACCGGACTTGCAACTGTGTATCTTTCATAATGACCAAATGGAGAATATCTTCCAACTCTTATTACCCAGCCTAATGATGTTATTGTCTTTTAGACTAAAGGTCTGTTTGGGTTATTATTGTGGTACTAGTCACAATACATCAAATTCGTATATAAAATACCTTGAAAGAATATTTACTGATATCTATAAGGCCATTCTTAAGCTTAAACTCAATCTGCAACTCAGTTAAAGCCAACACATTTTACATACATAACTGATATAGCTAATCACATCTATTGTATAAATTGAAAACAAAAAGTATGACTTGGAAAATCTCATATAAAATATTCATCCATCTTTAAAAGAAAGTAATTTACTAGTTTAGAATTAACCAGTTTGATGTCATTTTGTTTATTAACCAGTTTGATGCCATTTTGTTTATAGAAATTACATTATATAAGATTAAAAAAGTCAACTGAAAATATAACTATCAAATTAAAAGAAAATATTAAATCAATTGTCAAATATCATGACATTGAAAACATACCTTTGCATGTTGTCTGACTGCTTTGCATATATTGGAAGTATCTTCTTTTCTGTCATCAATACATCTTTCAAAACAAAAATATTGTCTTTTATCCCTCACTTATCTTTCTGTGCCATTTGGCTCTGCTGTTTATTGGTGTGATCCCTCTCAGACTTGTATCAAAGAAGGGTCCCCCTATGTCACTTCACTAAGGATGGAGTTTCAGAAATGACCAGGCAAAACGATATCAGTTTGAAACCCAATTACTGGACTGGAGGACATGAAGGCTATCATATTTCAGATTATCAATGTCAGTTTGTTGGAATCCAATTGACTGTACCTGCTACAAAGAGAAACCTGTTGATATGTGATTATGCAGCTGTTCCCCTGTAGCTGTGCAGGGCCACCTGAATGGGGAGTGTTCAGAATTAGATTTTGAAAATAAAAACATTTTAGCACAGTTAAGCAAAAACAATTGGGGAAGACAGATTATATATATATATATATATATATATATATATATATATATATATATATATATATATATATATATATATATATATATTTGACCCAATTAGATGTTCAGGACATTATAACTTCATTGTATTTTATACTTTCCACACTTTGTAACACTTTGTACTTGAACATGCTGTCTTACAACAATTCCAAGTACAAGAAATTCACATATTCTGTCTATATCATTATTGGCTATATATGTATTTATGTAAATGTGTTGCAACTGTGCATGGGAAAGACTATATGTATGTATGTGTGCATGTGTGTGTATGTGTGTGTGTGGATGGATGGATGGACATGTGTGTGTATGGATGGATGGATGGATAGATGAATGGAAGAATGGATGGATGGATGGATGTATGTATTTGTGTATGTATGTATGGATGGATGGATGGAAGAATGGATGTATATATGTATGTATTTGTGTGTGTATGTATGTGTGTTTGTGTGTAATTTCACCTAGTAAAACAACCTGTGATGGCTCATTTCATAGGGAATCAGACTCATAATCCTAGCATTCAAGCTTTGACAGTCTGCTCAAGCCAGCATTGGGCTAACCGCTTTAGTGTGTCCTTGGGAAAAGTATTTGGTTATAATGGTGCTGACAAAACCAACAAAAGCAAAACACAAAAAATCTGGCTCTGTCGGTCAACAATATAATAACTAATGAAGCAGACTCCAAGAACAAATACTTACATTAACAAGGAAAACAAAATTAACCTCTGGGTTTTTATCAACTCATTATAGTACCTACCTTGATATATAAAATCAAGTTATTGTATGCCATGCCCTGTCTTATCACTGTGAACATCATTTCATTGTCAAGATAACTTGTATATGAATTTTTCTACTTCATAATTCTTGTTCCCAATTGCATTTAGAGATTATTTTTCTAAAAGATTTGCAATGGCAGTTATATTGATTATTCTCTGGCTCATGTAAAGTTACAAATGGTTACATTGTTCAAGACCGCTCTCGTGGCCTAGTGGTTAGAGCATCTGCCTTGGATGCGGGAGGTCATGGGTTCGATCCCCGGCCAAGTCATACCAAAGACTTACAAAATTGGTACTAACAGGTGCTTCGCTTGGCACTCAGCATTAAGAGGCTAGTGTTAGGACTGGTTGACCTGGTGTCAGGATAATGTGACTGGGTGGGACATCATGCTACATGTTTGCGTCATGGTACTGCAGAGCTAGACATCACTATAAACTGCCACACTGCAGACATCATACATCATAGCGATATGACTGAAAAATTGTTAAAGCTACATTAAAAATTCAAATCACACACACACATAATTTGTCACACCAGCATAAGTTGTCAGCTGAGTGATATACCATACCTTATCTTCATTCTATATTCAGAGTGATGCTCTTTTCAAATGGAGAGGGTAAACATTAGAGGCAGAATGGTTCAAACACTGACTCTGTTCAACATTGACCCATGGGAATTAGTTAATGAAGATATCTTTGACACACAGGGTGTTAGGCTGAAAATTATTTCAGCTGTTAGTACAAGTATCAACCACAGTTATCTCTAATCTGTGTTACTAAATATATTTGCTGGTCCTGATTGTCCAATGATACATCAATCTCTGTTAATTATCATAGCACCTGCCTTAGTTGCATGGTTTTCAAAGCATCAGTGATTGTAGTTCCCAGTCAGCCTTTGTTTAGAGAAGATGACAATAAAGATCTAAACATAATCAACAATTTCATGTACATGACTCCCCTACACCTGTATAAAAGTGTACAATAAATAACAGATTGGAACTTGCTGTTTAGTAAAGGCATTCAAGTAAAAGCTATCAGAACCATATTGAATTATTTTCAAGCAAGTATGTCAGGCATAACCACTTACATACAGAACCATGTCTAGTCTAATATCATTGTCATACCAAAATGAATTTTAAGCCAAAAAACACTCAGCCCTCACAAGTTTTGTGTACTCATTCCTCTCTCTCTCTCTCATTGATTTATGCTCCAATATAAACAAAATAAGCATTGTACTCATATTTATAATGCTGTAGATATTATTTTTTCAAACTGTATGACATTTTCTGCATCAGTGTGCTTCTAGCAAACAGGCTTGCAGACAACAATATCTTGCTACAATAAATGATTATGTATAGTAACAATAAAGTAATTTTGATTGGTTCAGTTTTTTTAATGCAATTACATGTAGCAAACATTATTTTTTCCTCTAAACAGTGCTGATGTCATAAACTATCCTAACAAATAGGTTTAAGATTGTGTCTTGTCAGTTTTGCAAACAAATCATTGATCACTTCTCTATCCAAATGTAAAAATTATATGAAAATATATCCAAGATGGTCAGTCCCATGATAGCTTATAACTATGTTTTAAAAAAGTGTTTTTTTCTGATGCATTTAAAGGTTTGAACCGAAATCTAATCTCAATTTCCTCTAATCTCTCTATCTTGAACCCAAATAACATTCAATTCTAAATGTTTTGGGTTTTGTGATGGCTATTTTATGTCATATGTATTAGTACTGTATTGATTACGTGGAATGACTGCTGATCATTCAGATATTATTGCTAATCATATAAAAAATTGGTAACAGTGAGTTACCCCTCAACCTTACTTCATAACACTAAGCATATTTAGCTAGCTGTACAAATTGTACATACAGATTGAAAATTTGCATAAAATGTCCCACTCACAGTCTGGATTTCTTCAAAAGCCTGTGATGAAATGAAGCAGTCTAATTATTATATCTGCCATGGATAAAGCCAAATGCATTACATGTCCCATTGTCTGCTATTCTTAGATATAATACAGATTAATATTAATACTATCTTTGCTCATACTGTATGCAGTGGTAACATTATAACTTATGGTTTGTGTGTCTACTAGTCATTTTAAAACTAGACAGGCACAAGTTTGAAAACTTTGCAGTGATTCTGAAAATCACGGTATCATTGTTACTTATTATTGCATGCAGTGGTGGATAAAACAGTGAACTAATTTTTAGGTATGATACAGAGTAATATTAATAATATTAATAATATATTTGCTCATACTGTATGCAGTAGTATGTAGTAATATGATATCTTAAGGTTTGTGTGTCTACTAGTCATTTTAAAACTAGACATGCACAAGTGTTATAACTTTGCAGTGATTCTGAAAATCATGATATCATTGTTACTGATTATTGAATGCAATGGTGGATAAAGCGGCGAACTAATTAAAGGTATTATACATGCCTGAACTTCATGCAAACACAAGAGTATATTACATTTGTGTCAGCAGGAGTAACATATATGTTTCACTTGATTTTAGAAATTGAATTTGCTGTAATTCTCACCATTTTACAGTCTGTACATGTTTTGTAGATTGCAATTAACCATTTATTGTTTTCTAATGAATTATGGACTTCCACTTAAGTAATTTACTGCAAGCTGACTGTTTCTCTTAGTACAATGTGACTCACTCTTTACTGCACACTGCTCCGATGGCCTAGTGGTAACAGCATCCGTCTTGGATGCGGGAGGTCATGGGTTAAATCCCCAGCCGAGTCAAACCAAAGACTTACAAAAATGGTTCTAACAGCTGCCCCACTTGGCTCTCAGCATTAAGAGGTTAGTGATAGGACTAGTTGGCTTGGTGTCAGGATAATGTGACATGATGCCCCAGTGCTAGACATCACTATAAACTGCTACACTACAGACATCATAGCGGCATGACTGGAAAATGATTAAAGCTACATTAAAAATCCAAATGACACACACACACACACTTTAGTGCAATGTGACTTTCACTCTTTACTCCAATGTGACTGTCACTCTTTACTTCAAGGAGACTTGCACTTTACTGCAGTTTGACCATCACTTTTTAATAAGTGTGACTGTCACTTCTGGTGCAATGTGACTGTCACTTTTTACCTCAGTGTGACCCACTCTTGGTGCAATGTGATTGTCACTCTTTACAGCAATGTGACATACACCCTTGGTGCAATGTAACTGTCACTCCTAAGCTGTAATGTGACTGTCAATCTTTACTGCAATGTGACTGTCACTCTTGATGAAATGTGTCAATCTTTACTGCAATGTGACTGTCACTCTTGATGAAATGTGTCAATCTTTACTGCAATGTGACTGTCACTTTTGGTGAAATGTGCCACTCTTTACTGCAGTGTGACTGTCACTTTTTGTGAAATGTGTCACTCTTTACTGCAGTGTGACTGTCAATCTTGGTGAAATGTGAGTGTCACTCTTTACTGTAGTGTGACTGTCAATCTTTACTGCAATGTGACTGTCATTCTTGTTGAAATGTGACTGTCACTCTTTACTGCAATGTGACTGTCACTCTTGGTGCAATGAGACTGTCTCTTTTGGCAGATACACATACCTGGTCATACATTTACTTAAAATAGCTATCATTTACTTATGAAAATTACAGAATTCAAAGAATGTGTGCTCGGTGTTGCATTCTTTAAGGTCAATAAAAACAAAAATAAAAACTGAAACAAGAACATCAGTGGCACTATTACATTCATATCTACTAAGGAATACCACCTTTATTACGCTTTAACTAGATCTGTATATATGTATGTTAACACAAAAATCACTGTGTCCATTAAGTCATTATTAGTCCTAGGTTCAACAAAATGAGACTACAGTTCAGCCAAAACTTGATAAAATATAACCATTGTGTACATTTTTCCAAGGAGAATCAATCTGGTTTGTATTTGAAACTTTCTCAAGTTTTAAACTTCCTTGCAGGTTTTATCAGGAATATATTGAGTATGTGTGTACAATGAGGAATCACTAACAAAGATAACACCCATATGTTTACATTAAATAATTTCTTGCATGTTTGTTTCAGCCATGTATACATATTTGGATAGTTTGAGTACCTTTTGTGATACTGTATTAGGTTTAATTCAGTTTTTTCTTTGAATTAAATGTAGCCAACCAAATTTGGAACCATTCCTATATCCTTACACATTAACTGAGTTTAAGTTTCAAAACAGTGATTTCTTTTATTCAGGAAGGAGAGACTGTTTCAGTTAAAATCTACTGAAATGAAATGAGTAAGTTTAGTGGATTGGGCTATCTCTATACTAAATTCAAGTTCCTCCCAAGCAGCTATGTTATAAATAGGTGATCATCATATTCATGCAGCTACTACCTTCTTCCCTGTATTATTTAGTTCTAACCATGTACATTCAAGGTCAGAAATGTCCAAGTCACACTTTAGAACAGTCTGAATGTTGTTTTTTTTAATGCTTGCATCACACTCAAGTGTAACCTTTCCTTCCTGTATTTCATCATTTAGAATAATATGCTTAAGCCACATCACTACATTAGGCAAGAAAAAGTAAATATGTGTGTTTCTGGTTGGCTGACCATCTCTGTTTTTTGTTGCTGACCCCTATCACTTTTTCCCCCTGGAGTATTTTTTTAAAATCCCATATATATATATATATATATATATATATATATATATATATATATATATATATATATATATATATATATATGTGCAATATTGAATATACTTTTTGGGCCTCAGACATTATTGTCTATATCATGCTAACCCAGGGTTTCCAACCTGCAAACTAAGCTCTGTCTCTGTATCAAATCTATGTTACATCATAGATGGTGTACATTAAAGTACATAATATTACATCTGCTTTTACTCTGTGTATGGAAAACTGAAAGTTATTGTTTAGTAAAAACAAATGTATTCCTACTTGAGTTAGATGCAAAGGAATTGAAGATACATTCATAAACCAAACATGATCTAATATGTCTCCCATCGTTTTATAATATGCAAATCTTGCAATAGACATATTAAGTATTGCATTCTTTTTCAGGTTTTTAAAACATCCTTTTTTGACTGGGCTTACCAAACCCATAGAGGCAATTCTCAATAACTCATCCATTGTCCCTCTCTTAAAATTAATGATATTTGACATTGCTGAGTACTTTATTTCTGTATTTGCATAGACAGTCTTCTCCAAAACTGCAATAGTGAACATTTTATTTGTTATTCTTTGGTTACATATAAAACAAAGTTTCATACTGTCAATAAGATACTGAGAAAAGAGGAAAGACAAGAAGTAAACAAGTCACAGGTGATACCTAAAACACAAATTGTCCATGTTGTTAAGTGAACTATATAAATGTTTTTAAAATGGTAAAACCAATGCCCAGTAATTTAATAAGAGTATTTATGACTTGTTTGTCACTTATTTTTTAACTTTGCTTTTTTTAATTTCTTTTTATCTAAAATATCTCAGCAATCCAAATGATGCAACCTGTGTAGTCTGCTTTGTTGCTGTTCATTTAGTATCAGTGAAAAAGCTTGCTTTTGGCTTACCAATGGTTACCTTTCAGTGACCCCCCCCCCAATCCCACCCTCAAGGTATTAAAGATGCAGCGGACATGGCAAATTTCTTAACTTAAGGCTGTGGTGTGACTTTTAAAAAAAAATATATTTGTTTAATAATTAAAGATATGGATATATTTGTTAATTAGGTCTTTTAGATTGGTGGGTTTTTTTTTAAACTGATGTGAGGCATGTACACCTCATATAATCACTGCACAGTAAGTAGCCAATGAAACACTCATAGTCATCTAGGAAGCAGAGCTAGCCAGTTATAGCAGTAGACATGTTGGTTCAAGGCAAGTAGAATATCTCAAAAACTGCTTGGATGACAAAATATTTTGACTTGCATCAAGCTATTAAGTAGGCAATGTTCTTCAGAATTATTAACTAGGGAAAGGGCTGGTGTTTGCACTGTGAGCATCACAAAACATTGCTCTCAAAAATGGCAGGCCTTCGAACATGAAAAATGCATGTAAAAATTTGGGGATAAGGTGCAAAAACATTTTATTCTGTGAATTTCCATTGACTTATCAGGCCAAGTGAGTGATATTCTTATGTTTTGCTTTATTATGCCTATCCAAAATTATGGCCCTCTTTGACCTCACTGATGTATTTTTTAATTAAAAAAATTTATTTGGCAGGTTTATGCAACATTAAATTTTATCATAAAAACTGTCCCTTGCACCCATGACCAGTTTTCGTAATACATGATCAGCATCAAAGAAGTGGATTTTAATTGCTCTCCAGTCTGACAGTAAGCCTTTAGACGATTTGTAGAAACAAAAGCAGACTAGTTTTCTAACTCTGCTTGTAAGTACACAAGCTAGAACTCCAATTATACTAAATAATGATTGCAAAAAATAAGTAATTTGGGGACATCCATTACAGTTTTGCATGGTTAACAATAGGTATCTTCCTTGTCAAGATAGAAAGAAGGCTAAATGTGTGAGTGTGTGTGATTTGGATTTTTAACATAGCTTTTTTTTAAAAATCAGTAATATCACTGTGATGTCTGCAGTGTGGCATTTAATAGGGATGTATATCACTAGGGCATCATACAGTAGACATGAAGCATGATGTCTCACCCAGTCACATTATCCGGACACTTAAGGCCAACCAGTCCTAACACTAACCTGTTAATGCTGAGTGCCTAACAAGGCAGCTGTCAGTACCATTTTTAGAAGTGTTTGGTATGACTTGTCCAGGGTTCAAACCTGCGACCTCCCTCATTCGAGGCAGATGCTCTAACAACTAGTGGTTAAATAGGTAAAAAAGCTAATTTACAAACAATTTAATTTAGTATCAAATGTAAGACAACTATTGTAGGAAAGAAACACTTCCATATATTAAATTTTAAAAAGTTATATGATACTAATTTATAAGTTTACTTACATACTTGGTCAGATTGCACTATGCTGTAAGATTTTACTTGGGAATGTGGTCCTTTAGTTTTGACAGGTTTTCTCTCATCTAGAATCCGAGATTTTATCATTATTCATGTTCCTATCATTCTTCCATTACAAAAATGACAGTTTACAAAGATTCATGTTTTACTTTTACCGTGTTGCCTTCATTATATTTTCCTTAATCACATAGTTCGAGCCCTTAAAAGTCTTCCTTGTGCCATTTTATTTTGCTTGTGTCCTTCAGGAAATTTCTGTCCTTATATCCGTATATCAGTATGCCCATTCCAAATCCACTTTAGTGTGATGGCAAAAAATTGTTGAACTAAGAATGATTAAAATTATATACATTTGAAATTTTCCGACACGCTGACGTGATGGAAAATATGCTAATCAGAAAAGTTTCTGGTGTAATTTTACTAGCCACCTTAGAAGGCTTTCCATAGATAAGATGATTTTTCTTATGCAATTTTTTGCTTGAAGGTGGTCTGATGTCCTCTCAGCCAGCACATCCTGAGATGGCTTTTCCAGGGAGATAAACTATGTTGTTTTTGTTGTCGTGGGTATCAATGTTTTTATTGTAGGCAAGGTAAAGAAAATTCTGGTTTCAAAAGTTTCATTTATTCTTATTTCGCCCTATGTTTAAGAATTAGTTTGTAATTAGTGCTCTATTTCTTGGTTATTTTCTGTTAACTCTCCCCTGTGGTATTTTGCATGACCCACTCGTATATGTCCTATTGTTAGATCCTTCTGTGTTTATCGTTCATCATTAGGTTGCGTGTTTATGTGGGCGCACTTATCAGTCTTGTTTGGTAATTTGATTTTGGCTTCATCGCCTGCTGTCTTCCATCTGTCATCAGCTGGCGGGATTTCGGCCCACTTTCTCCTGCACATTGTGTTAGAGGCACTATGTGTCTAAATTAGTTTCTAATGATCTTTTTTTAAGCATACAGTTACATCACAACATACCGCTCCGGTGGCCTAGTGGTTAGAACGTCCGGCTCGGATGCGGGAGGTCGTGGGTTCGATCCCCGGCTGAGTCATACCAAGGACTTACAAAAATGGTACTAACAGCTGCCTCGCTTGGCGCTCAGCATTAAGAGGTTAGTGTTAGGACTGGTTGGCCCGGTGTCAGGATAATGTGACTGGGTGGGACATCATGCTACATGTCTTTGGCATGATGCCCCAGTGCTAGACATCACTATAAACTGCCACATTGCAGACATCGTAGCGATATGACTGAACAATTGTTAAAGCTACGTTAAAAATCCAAATCACATAACACATAACATAACATCACAGCACACACAAACAGCACCACACCAGGCTTTAATGACTATGCAGTTCACTTCAAAATAATAATGATAACAAAATGGGGATGGGAGCGGAAACTTTAACCCTGGACTTCTGCAAAGGAAAAAGGAGTTCGATCTTAAGTTTCATGCATGTTGTTGTTGTTGTAGTGTTTTATGTCATTTTTCAGCACACGATAGGCTTTACATGGCGGCCAGTATTAATGGTGGAGGAAGAACCCGAGACAAAACCCGGAAAGAACCACCAGCCCACAAGAAGCTACTGGCAAGCTTTCTCACATACCCACATTGGCCGAATCTGAGACTTGAACCCATGCTAACAGAGGTGTGATGGCAGTGATATGTAACAGAGAGCGCTTTAGACCACTCGGCCACTCGGGTACCTTTATGCATGTAAGGTTCAAGGCAAGAAAACGCTCACAAGCACTAGTGTTTGCAAGTATTGACCTGATAATGGAAACTGACCTACGTGCGGGGTGGTAATGGAGTAGATCTCACAACCAGCATGCAGGGACAACTCAAAAAATATGACAAAATGAAACAAAGAACAACCCGACATGAAGGAAAAAAATGCATACATGAAATTCAAAATTGGGAGAACGGGGAATACATAAATTACAAACCATGACCTTTAGAAACGAACAACAGTGTGACATCTCCAACTCTTTACCAGCAAATGCTGGAACGGAGTCATGGGGTGCTAATATAACTTTAGTACATGTGTTTGGGTCTGTTGGGTTTTAAATAGCGAATTTGGGCCACTGCATGTTGGGGGGGGGGGGGGTTAAGTGCTTGTGTCCTTATTACTAGCCCATTGTAAATGGCTTTTCACAGGTGGGGAGGGGTAGTTTCTTAGAGATATTTGGTTTCTTTTTCTGGTGCAGTTTTGCTAGCTGCATATTGGCTTTCCAGAGTATAAATTATAGTTCAGTAATCCAAACCTGCTTCTACTTTCCATAGCATTATAAATGAAGTCTCCATACAAAACTTTGTTTTTTTATGGGTATAAAGAAGATTTTTGGGCTCAAACACGCTATCACTGTAAACATCTGATCCATGCACTCTCCTTACTGAGGAATTTGCTAACTGTGAGCTCATAATTGTTTAGCGTGCTGATGATGTTAGCAAAACACAGTTGGATGCACAGCAGGTGTTAACAACCAATGAGGTCTTTATATTAAATATCTGGCCAATCAAATAATGTAGAGAGAGAGAGAGAGAGAGAGAGAGAGAGAGAGAGAGAGGGAGAGAGAGAGAGTTGTAAATATTTTTAGTATGATGAGAATAAACTATTTTCTGATTTAAAGAAAAAAATGGTAGACATTAATATGATAATGCTTTCCACAAATTCATATAGTGAACCAACTTGTTATCCATATGTTTAGAAAAAAGGGCTGGGATTATTTAAAGATTCACACGAAGAGCATACACCAGATTGTTCTTCTCCAAAATAGAAAGTAATATCAACATGGGATTTCCACCAAAAGACTTCTTATGATGTCTTGTTGGTCCTAAATAATAATGATGCCAATATGGATTCCAATATGTCCACCATAGCAGTTAAATTGAAAATGGTGTTATTGTTGAAGAATATCAGAGATGGTTGCCACATTCAGCAGTTGAAAAGAAGTAACGAAATTGATTTCAAAACAAAATTTCAGCCTAGAGACTGTGATTGCCTTCATGAGAATATTTGTTCGATGTTTTTTTTTACACATTTACCTTTTCAACATATATTTTATAAGAAAAATATTTCAGCAAGATTATTTGAAAAAGATTAAAATTTATTTTAAAATCATATATTTTTTAATAAAATTGTTACTTTGTTGGCCTTAGTTCCAGCAGAAGTGTGTGAAAAACCACTAGAGTTGAAATATATTCTTAATGACAGAGAGAGAGAGAGAGAGAGAGATTTGTTAAGATGTAAGAACAAGAGCACTTTCTGAATGAACAAATATATGTCCAGACTTGGAAAAGTTACTGTTTTCCAAAACAAAAACACAAAGTAAATCTGCTAGTTATCTTGAGTATTTTGATGAAAGTTTAGGGATTATGCAATCCTGGATATTTGGATGAGTTGATTTATTAATAATATTGCACATGTCCTCCAAAGGTTTCTTGTCTCTAGGCTTTGAAGTTTATGATTGGAGATGGTCTACCTATATGTATAATAGTTTTAGCATGATGAACCAACCCTGACTATTAGGGCTTGATATTGAGTTTGGAAGTTGTTTCAAATACAATTTAAATATACATTCAATCAGTCCTAAGAGCACCCACATGAATTTGCTCAAATCTGAGAGTGGATTATCTCATCAGTTACAATTATCAGCAAATTAAACTTAACAAATATTACTACCTAATTAACATGGCTCTGTGTGGTGGCTATGATAGTGCAGATGTGCCATTGTTGCTGTTTTTGTTGTTTTAGGGTTTAACGCCATTTTTCAGCACATGATAGGCTATACATGGCGGCCAGTATTAATTATTGAATTAATTAATTAATCGACCCACGAGAAGCTACTGGCAGATGTGCCATGCATGCATGCATACATACATACATACATACATACATACATACATACTCAAAGTTCTTGTCCATATGATGTAATCATTATTCTGTAGGACAGAAATGCAACCCCATTTCTGTCTCCATCTGTTGTAAAATTTATTCCATCTTAAATATACTTCGAATCAGAAAACATGCAAGGAAATTGAGTGTTTCAAGAATAAAGGAAAGCATATCCCCCTCCCACTTGTATTATGGAGAAAACTCAGGTTTGGTAAAGTTATTTTAGAATTACTTCAAATGGAGAGACAAATCCCTTGTGTGAAAAGATCAAAGTTTACAGCTGTTGAGATAACAGTTACAGAGAATGGCAGAGCAGTTCTTTTGCCTGACATAGCAAGACACATGTGGGTTATGTTGGACTATATTTGTACAATTAACTAGTGTCTGAGAACTGATGATGGGAGTATCAGACTAAATGTCAGCACCTGTTGGGTAATGAATGGGATCCCAATTGGCTCTCTAGTTGTAAAACAATTTAGAAGGGTAAGGACTGGATAAAATACAATTATTCACATTAGCTATGCTATATGTGATTCATGCAATGCCCAATGCTTTGTATTTTAACTGCTAATATCTAGCAGTAAATGTAAACATATGGCTTATTAAATGGGTTAGTATTATAAGCTGCCTGCAGTAAATCCTTGAATGTATTGCCGTATAACACTGAAATGGTCAGTGAAACAGACTTGGACTTTGATGAAGTAGGCAATTCCATGGAAAACAATTATAAAACTGAAAGTAATAATGCTTTAGGAACCTCATTAATGGAAAATTATGTGTGGCAGGATAATGCTATATCCAAAAGTATTGAAGTTCTTGGTACAGCACTTATTGACAAATTGGGAAGTTCTTTGCAAGAAGATCTGTTAAAAAGTCATGATGCTTCAGATACATCAGTTGCAGAGGAACACAGCACTTTTCAAGATGACAACATGACCAAGATGATGTTGATGGATTTGGGTCATCAATAACTTCTACAAAACCAGCATATTCAATAAGTTGCTTCATGGATATCCAGGTGGAAAACCCATCATTTACTGAAGGTATCAAGGTATGTAGCATCTTAAATGTTATACCATACAATATTTATAAACCTTAAAATAAATGCAATGTATCTGAGGATTTTATCTATTCTGCTTGTAATTAATTGTAATATCTACCATTTTTTTTCTTCAGATGTAGCAGTTAGCAGTTACATTATTTTATATGATTCTTCAATATCCTACTTCTGATTAAAATTTAGTATAATTTATTGTTTAACCAGGTGGTGTGGAACAATACATTTTGTAGATGTAGGTATGTGTAGAATTTGTACAGTTTTTATTGTGCCATTAATATAAGCACATCACAGCAATACATAAATAAATGTTAGTCTGTTGATGTAGCTTCCAGTTCTAGCATGCAATTTAAGCCTCAAAATGGGGAGAGTGACACAAATGAATGCACTTAGCCACTTAAATGTTCACTTCATCATATAAAGATGTTCATGATCTTAGTTATCCTTAGTTTTCATGTGACATCAAATGAATGCAAGTTGCCAAGTGGTCGTAAGCGCTCTCCATTACGGATCACTGCCATCCCAACCCTGTCTGTGTGGGTTCAAGTCTTGGATTTGGCTAATGTGGGTATGTGTGAAAGCTTGCCAGTAGCTTCTTGTGGGTCGGTGGTTCTTACCGGGGTTTTTCCGGGTTCTTCCTCCACCATTAATACTGGCCACCATGTATAGCCTTTCATGTGCTGAAAAATGGCATTAAACCCAACAACAAATGTATGCAATTTATCCAGAATTGCATTTTAGCAAGAAATATGTTTGTTAATTAGTTATGACATTATTTGCAGCTGGAAGATAGGGCATGTGGTGATGCTTAGGTTTTAGTGTCATTTAAAAAAGCCGAAACAATTCTAATTTTCTTGTATTTTGAAGATAAAATGTTCATTGTTGAATCATTATAGGTATAAAGTGTGTTTTACTGATGTTTATGTTCTTGTACCAAAACATGAAGTAAAATAAAAGAACAAAAAACAAATTTAAACTTATACATTTTATAACACAATTTAACTCTAAAGCCTACGATTTAAGCATATAAGTCTATGATTTAAGCATATATAATTACACCTTTGATGATACATGCAAATCAAATAAGAGCAAACAATTAAGAACTTACAGTAACTCCAAACTGCTGGGAAAAGCTATGCAAAATGTAACAACATGCTTACAGAAGGCAAAACAATGTGTGAATTACTGTCTAAAAATGATAACAGAAACTGATATCAAACAAGCAAGATATTGATACTGAACAATTGTTTTGAAAGCAGAGTTGAGTGCTTTTTTTGACAAAATAGCTGATGGGAAGGACAAAAAAGGAATGTTTCTTATTTTACTGATGGTGGAAAACGTGAGTGCATGTGTGATTTGGATTTTTAACATAGCTTTAACACTTTTTCAGTCATATCGCTAAGATGTCTGGAGAGTGACAGTTTATAGTGATGTTTAGCACTGGGGCATCATGCCGCAGACATGTTGCATGATGTCCCCACCCAGTCACAGTAACCTGGCATGCAGGCCGACCAGTCGTAACACTAACATCTTGATGCTGATCGCCAAGCAAGGCATATGTTAGTACTGTACCATATTTGCAAGTCTTTGGTATGACTTGACCGGGAATCGAACCCATGACCTCCCGTATATGAGGCAGATGCTCTAACCACTAGACCACCAGAGCGGTTGATGGAAAGCGTGTTTGTGGATTTGCTTCAGATGTTTGTATATGATTGACAAACATTTATATTACAAATACGTAAAGAAATCTAAGGGTGGCACAATTTCAGCTGGATACAGAAAAGAGAGTGGTAAAGGACAAGGAAGAGAACATGCAATATCTTGGCTTCAGGATTATGCATACCACCATGCTGACAGAATGACAGTTAATGGTGATATGATGCTGCCTTACAAATCTAAAAAATTAACAATATACGAGCAGAATCTGCATGAAAAAACAAATGATCCATGCAATTAGTCGGTCAACATTTTTGGACATGTGGAATCAAAGTTTCCATCACCTGAAGTTAAAACAGGTTAGGAAATTTTCTTAGACCATGATTTAATTAACTTGACTTGTTGTATAATTGCCATAGTTCATATGCAGATTATTGATAAATCCATGACTCTAACTCTCACATGAGAATATGGACAGTACTGTCCATGCGAAATCTGAAGTCTATTGGCCTTAATATCAAGTGTTGTTTTGCAATTGCATGCAGTTTAATGTTTATCATTACTACAAAGTATTCAAAAACTTGACACAATCTTTCAACTTCTGGTCTAACAGATACTGAATGTAAACTGGGTAAATCAAATAATTTAATATTAAATCGATCAAGGCCATCTTGAAAATATTCTCACTACTAAATATTACAAAATATTTTAGAAGTTTATATTCAGTTTTCATAATAAATGTATTATTCTGCTTTTTGTAAAGGCAGATATTATATGATCCTGCCAAGACATTAAGAGGTTAGTGTTAAGACTGCTTGATCTGGTGTCAGGATAATGTGACTGGGTGGGACATCATGCCCCAACATCTATATAAACTGCCACACTGTGGGCATTGTAGCGATATGACTGAAAAATGGTTAAAGCTACTTTTAAAATCCAAATCACACACACATTTACGATCCAGCCTGTCCATCCATCTATATATATGCTGATACATACATACTTAATGTAGGTTCTTAAGAAATGCAGGTGGAGATCTGAAAGATGGCATACGTAATAGGCTTCATAACTACACACTTGGGTCTTCCCATTCTCCAGTGATGCCCTTGGGTAAGCTCCTGGAAGCTGTTGAGAGCACCCTATAACCATATATTGTTTTAAAGGTCATATTGTAAGCTGTGTGCATGGTGGATCAAAATAGCATTAACAAAATTTCCATGCTCGTGTCTGCAATGTTTTCAAATAAACTATTTTATCTTTTCAGAAAACTGATGAGGACAAAATTCTGTATTAGTGGAGACAATGACTCTATGCATAGGCTATATGTTGAAAAGAGATCGATGGAAGAGCAGAACAGAATTTATATGAAACTAACAGCCTCCTAAGGAAAGAATTACCCAAATATCTGCCTTATATGGAAGAACTACCAGAAATAACAGCATGAGATGCCAGTGACATTTTAATTCTATTACATGAGAAAGAAATTGTGCATTGCATTACTGTTGAAAATATCTATATTTCATGATGATTAAAATGTTGTGTACACGTGCTTCAATATACTGAATATCTTTTAAATTCTATAAATAGCACCTTCAACAATCTAAACTACACTGTATAATTACTGGCCATACTATTAAACCAGGCTTGTTGATGACAGCTTCAGAACAATGCAGTCTCCTAGGAACAACATTTTTACAAAAGGATTTCAAGTATAACAATGTAGAAATGCTACATTTGCAAGTAATATTATGTCATCAGAGAGCAATGTAGTATTGTTACTACATCAGGTTTGGAAATCACAAAACCAGTGCCCTAGAAATAGGGTATTGTTACTACATGGGTTTGGTGGAAGGCTATGTAGTATTGTTACTACATCAGGTTTGGAAATCACAAAATCAGTGCCCTGGAAATAGGGTATTGTTACTACATGTGTTTGGGGGGTAGCTATGTAGTATTGTTACTACATCTGGCTTGGAAATCACAAAACCAGTGCTCTAGAAATAGGGTATTGTTACTAAATGGGTTTGAGGGAGAGCTATGTAGTATTGTTACTACATCTGGATTGGAAATCACAAAACCAGTGCCCTAGAAATAGGGTATTGTTACTACATGGGTTTGGGGGAAGGCTATGTAGTATTGTTACTACATCAGATTTTGAAGAAAACAAATCAGTGCCTAGAAATAGGGTATTGTTACTACATGTGTTTGGGGGAAGGCTATGTAGTATTGTTACTCCATCAGAATTTGAAGAAAACAAATCGATGCCTAGAAATAGGGTATTGTTACTACATGTGTTGGGGGGAAGGCTATGTAGTATTGTTACTACATCAGATTTTGAAGAAAACAAATCAGTGCCTAGAAATAGGGTATTGTTACTACATGGGTTTGGGGGAAGGCTATGTAGTATTGTTACTACATCAGATTTTGAAGAAAACAAATCAATGCCTAGAAATAGGGTATTGTTACTACATGGGTCTGGCAGAGAGCTATGTAGTATTGTTGCTACATCAGGTTTTAGAGATCACAAAATTCATGGTGGGAAATAGGATATTGTTAATGCATATGTTTGGGAATTAACCATGTAGTATTGTTACTAGTATATTTACTAGTACAACATGATTCTCTTTACAACTTCTTGTGCTTCTTCTTATTAAACTTGATATTGTGTGTACAGGGTTTAAAATTCCCTTAAAAAGGACAAGCAAGCAATTCCTTTTTTATTCTGACAGCCATTATACATAATGTGATAATGACGAAAAACGTTGCAAGATATTTGACCAAAAAAAAGTGACTGGGATAATCTATGGGATTAAATGGCCATCAGGAACCATCTGAACTAATAATACCTGACTATACAGAACCCAATCATATTACAGGTACATTTCACAATCTGTGGTCGTATATGTGGTCGTATATGGACAGGCATTTATGGACAGACATTTAAACGTTGACTCTGGGTTGCACATTTCCCAGCACGACTTCATTATATCATACTCAGTTTATTATTTTTCATTGGAACATCTGGACTTGTTCAGCCAATATGTTGTCATATATTTTCATGTACGTGTCGATGACCCTGGAGCTGGTTATCGATATTGTCCGTAATTCTCTCTGACAAGACTCTCTTCTTGGACGCTGCCGGTGATAGAATGCTGGTCCCTGGTGTGCATACGGAAAACTGACTCGCTGAATCTATTATGTCTTTATATAATAGTAACCTATTACGAATGAAGATTAGCTTTAGTAAAAATCATCTTAGGAAAATAACGCAATAACAAAGTTATTGCGGAGTTATTGAGACTTTCTCCCAAAACCTTAAAATAAATTGTTATCGATGTTTAACCATAATTCAGTCTAAGAAAACTTTCTTATGAGAGGATGCCGACGGGCGAATGAGGGTCCATGATTCGAATTTTGAAAATTGATTAATTGAACTTATTATGACTTTAAATAATAAGGTTCTTTCACGAAGTGAAGGTCGGCCTTATCAAAAATCATCTTGGGTAAATAAATATCGCAAAAACAAAATGAGTGTGGAGTTCCAATGATACTTTCTCCAACAAAATTAACAGGAATTTTTTTCCAATCTGGCTGATCCAAATACAGTTCGATCAGATTAATACAGCCAAACACAATATCGTCTCAATGGTATTAAAATGGTCTGAATCAAAGGAGAAGCGATTGCGAAAGACTAGTGAAATTTTTCCATTCTTTGTAGCTGTTCACATGGTGTTAGCAGCAATGGATCCAGCGCATGCAAAATCCGCCGCGTTAGGGGATGTTGGCACAACATATAGGGTGGCTTTGAAATTGGAGTTGGAGCCTCTCGGGAACGAATAGCCTATCATAAGCAAAAAATGAAATGAAACGCCTTCTTTTACAAGGATCGTCGAATACGACCTGTAAGAGGTCTTCGATTTCCTGAAACAACACGAAAAATGAGCCGATGTTGATTTACTCGCGATGGTAAAATCAGTCAAGTATGTTTGTGGCAACACCTCACCATCCTTTGTGTTTCGATTCATAGTCACCACTAATTTAAGTTCTTAATTATTTGACCGAAGACGTTGGGCGACGACCATCCGACTCTGCCGTAAGAAAATCGGCTTGGTGGCCCCATATGTGATGATCGTGATGTTGAATTTTTAAATGCACTGGCGGGAAGTAAAGCCTCTTTATTTAGGACGCCACAAACACTTACTGAATTCACAGTTAGCTGTGTTTATCATAACAAAACATTCTATTAACATTTATGGACGTGACTCGTCCGATGATGACGTGCTGGTGTAGTGTAGATGCGAGCTTGTGATTTTTCAAGAACTAACTGGTAAACGGCAGTCTTCTAATGTTGACATTCAATAGGTTGTTGTCAGGTTGAGAGGCGTTGTCGCAGTTAATTTTCACGTGATAAGTGAATTCGGAGAAATCAAAGACTTTGGCATGTCGGTTGCATTTATCTGAAAATATGTTGATTATGCTGAAGTTACAACAAAGCAATATGTGGATGAACAAATCGTCATCGAGCCCGGACCACCACGTGTAATAACTGTATTGAACATAAATAAAGCAATATTAATCAAAGGAGTAAAAAGTATACGCATTAATCTTAGTAAGTGGTCTTCTTTTTCTGCTCTAATCCCAGTGGTGTTGATAGACTTAAACTTCATATCTTAAAGGTGTGTGAGTCCCGATGATAATTTTTATTTTAACCGAACACAACGTTGGGATGTTTGGGTGGAATTGTAACCGTTAGGATGCTGTTTTTATATGGCCAATAATACCGAGGGAGATACCAAAGACTGCTTCTGTAATGTTTGCATTTACAGTATCAAAAAATTAACCTTCGAAGATACAATTCATTTCGATGTATTCAACATTTATCTAAGAGGATACTTTAAGGTCTTTGGAGTTTGTGGTTAAGATCATATTGTTCATTACATTCAAGTAATTGATACTGACCGTGGTGATTATATTGCGGAATGTACCGACGGGGCGGTGGATCAACTGATAGCGGATGCTACCATCACACTAATTTTGTTCCATTTGTCGCTAAATATTTGCTTCAGAGCTATAATATTACCGGACCTTTGTATACTTTGCAATATAATGTGTTTACGGGTCAAATTGAAATCGATACCTAGAACCATCCAACTGAATCAATACCAACTCGAGACAAGCTTTGAATGACTGCATTGTAACGTAAATATGATTGATCGTTGAAGGATCCACCAGATGTGAAAACACTATTTATTTCTACAAAGGGGAAGTGAAATTCAGCGCGGTATCCACCCGAAGTACGTAGACTCACGAATATGGTACACAAACATTGGCTAAATTGACACAAAAAGAGCTCTACTATTATTCAACAAGGCCGCACTTATTAGGGTAATGGTTCTTAGATAAAGACGATCGTTATATGTATACAAAAGCATATGAGTAATCAATGTTTTTTTCAATGAAAATGGTGCTTGGCCACCGGAACACACAGGCGCTGGAGATTCAAATATTCCTTTCTATGATTGTATGACAGTTTTGCTAGTAATAAAAGAGTAACTGTTAAATGTACGTGTATGTCTTGTACCTGATCAAGTTCGGTCTGCCAAACAATTGTGCTGCGCGGTTACATTATTAACAGAATGACTATTATCGGCGTTCACATTTACTGACGTGTAAAATTAATCGGGGCGGAACTGCATCTGCAAAATTAAATTGTCAAGAGAACCGCGCTACGTATACAATGCAAACGTGCACGTGTTCTTGCTAATGCAGCTTGTTGAATCGCCACCGGAGCACTATCGTTCTGGTTGTGGCTGCAATCACGGCAACATCAACCTAAATAGGTGCTCCAATCGAATTGTTGTCGTAGGTGTGTCGACAATAATCGGTGTTGTGAGTGGTGCTAGTAAATTAACTTCAATACGGTTAAATTTAAAAGTAAGTGTCTATTCGGACCTGCTTACAGCGGGACAAAGTAGTCAAAACGCGATTGGTAAACTGTATTCGGTTGTTATAGAGGATACAATAATAAGCTTGTGATGACGAATATGAAAATTCACAGACAGCTTCGAGCACTGATCATGTACAGGGTGGTAGTGGATTTGCAAACAATAAAATTCGAGTAAAACTTGTACAGTAGTGTTAGAGTTGGCTGTGCTAGTTACTGATCATGGTCAATGCGTCGCTCTTGCATGACTCTGGAGTAGGGGGTATAATGGAGGTTTTGTATAATTCGGTTTTATAAAGTCCACTGCCTTCTATCCCTATTACTCTGGCCACTTGTTTTGTCCACTTCAATTTTGTGTATTATCAATCCACGAGTTGCACATAAGATGTGTAATTTTCATAAAATGAAAAAGATTTTCATTGGGGACAGAAGGCCGTAACCTAGAAAAAAAACGACAACAAAAAAAACGGCCTTTAGCCCCTACTTCATAACCATAATGACTGCATTAAAAGAACAACCTGCACACTGAAAAAAATATATGTATTTTATATAGACTTTACAAATACTTTCTGTACTCTTTCCCGTGCCTGCGTGAGCTCGAGTCTCGGATTCGGCTAATGTGGTTATGTGAGAAAGCTTGCCGGTAGCTTCTCGTGGGTCAGTGGTTCTTTCCGGGGGTTTCCCGTGTTCTTCCTCCACCATTTATACTGGCCGCCATGTATAGCCTATCTTGTGCTGAAAAATGGCGTTAAACACTACAACAACTACAACTACAACTACAACTTTCCCGTGCCAGTTAATTCAAGTCCGTTTTCCTCAATAGGTCTTATTCTCATTTATCTTGAAAGGAGAAGAAGGTTATCGCTTTGTATTCCTATCAATGTAGAACGTTTCATTAGCTAAATTTTGTAGTTAAGGCAAATTAGGATTGCATGTTGTAACACAACGATATTTTCCAAACTTTGCAGTCATATGGTTTATATACTAAGCGCATTTGTTATAATCTCTCTTCATTTCTTGATTACAGTTTACCGCACCAGTGGCTTAAATGGTTAGAGCGTTCGCCTTAACGCAGGATGTCGTGGAATCAAGCACCCACCTAATCATAAAAAAGTCTTATAAAAATGGTACTAACAGCTGCCTCGGTTGGAGCTCAGCATTAAGAGGTTAGTGCTACAAATCACAAACACTTGATTACATTTAGCAACAATATTTGTTCTTACCTTGGTAATACTTCATATGATTCGTTAACTCGTTGCATGTGGAGAAACTCCTTTCACAATTGCGACATGAATAAACTATACGAAAGAGATAAATAAAAGGAGATTAATTCATAATAGAAATGTTAATATACATGTAAATATATATTATGATTTCAAATTGTTTGCATTATTTGTGTTTGGAAACGCTGATATTTAATACATTCTGAAAATCTATTTGAACAGGTAAACTATTTGCAATGCCATCGGACGTATCATCTTATTAAAATTAGCTCTACAGCTTAACATTCAAAGTTTCTCAAAAATGGTCTTGTTAGTATCACTAAAATACACACCGACACGATTTCATTGCAACATCAGGACAAAATATGCGCAACCTTGGATGGAAACCTTAGTTCCTTTTTGAGTATCACGATGACAGATTCTTTGGTATTGAAACATATGAATTTCAAAGGACTGTCCTATTTTATGATACTATTTAAAGTGATTCCTACCCTCAAGTACTCTACGAAAGGAACAAATATTTATAATGTAAGACTCAAGCACTTAAAATGAGTTTATACAGTCTTTCTAGTATCAATTTGTTGCTCGTTTCCATTCTACGGAGTTAAACTTGATCGTCATCCTCTTGAAAAACATGACATTATGAAATTTCTGAAAAGCGTACTTCATAACAACATTATAAACAAATAGACCACAATCTGCAAGGCAAGTAGATATTTAAATACATTACAATTATTTTTCAGAGTGCAGTTTGGCCTTGAAATAGGTGTCAATTGAAACAAGTTGATTTGCGTCCAGTTACGAATTATATATTATGTTAATGGGTCCTCTACGTTGGGAAATCCAAATGAAATTATAATATTACAGATTTCCCAAAGAAGGTGCTTTTCGAATTCATCTAAATAGTACTTGGTAGAGTTAAGTTAGAGAAAGTAATCAAGTCACTTTAACTCATCCCATTTATCTCTAATGAATTGTCGAGGTTTGTATTAAAGTGTACGCAAATTCAGCAAAGTTAGTAAATAGTTAAATGTTGATTTTCTTTTAAAAAATGTCTTCACTATTTTCGACAGGCAATGTGTTTTCAGTATCCATGTTCTGCAAATGAAAAGCAATTATTGGATGTGTAAAAGCAAAACGTAAGGATCCTTGCAATCACTGAAGTTTTACATATTCTCGAGTTCCACTGTGCATAAGGACGAAGTAAAAATGACACTAAATATGACAATGGTGTCGAAAATATGTCTTGTTATGCGTTTTGAAATTAAGATTACATAAATAATAACAGTAAATTCGATTTATTCTGTACTTAGCAGTATAACACATATGACATCAGTGTTATTTCTACAACTTTGTTTCTCATACCAAACCATATTAGAAATGCTAAGAAAAGATTTTTATATATAGTTTTGCATCGCTTTACTTTGCTTTCAATATTTTAAGTCAGGTACTTCGATGGGATGTGAACTATATGAAAAAAGTTTTAATTTCAAAAGACTATTAATAATTGTGCAATAATTAATGCAAAGATTAAATCAAATTAATCTTGAATGAAGTTCGCCATTCAAGCACATGCATTTACCATTTTATTCATGTGCTCGAATGTATGAATAACATGTATAACGGTGACAATGTAGGAGCCCCCACTCAACTTAAATGCAACATTGTAAGAAATATGTGTGTAAGTATGTTATATCTACTCATACGAAACACACAGAGTCTCATTTATGGATACTGATCATCACCTATTTTTGATGGTCATATAGCTAAATAGAACTATCCATCTTAGGTGTATTTATACAAATCGTAGATGATACCTAAATGTATCACTCGTTTGGCAATCAGTGTTCGGATTTGTGATTCTAGACCCTATCTAAATAATTGTTCGGCAATGAACCAAGCCATGCAAAAAGAAACTATGCTAAATTCCATCCACAGTTTAATGTCCGCTTTAAGAAAAAAATACAATTAAATAGTTTATATCATATTATTAAACATTTTGAAATAAAAATGTAAAGTGAAAAGAAAGAATATATAGGAAGAAATATTAATACTCTATATAAAATACGTTTGGTAGCCGTCATTACTGTACCTCGGAAGGTCAGGCGAATTATCTACAATGACATATACATTGATTAATTTGACCAATCAAATTAGACTGATTATATCCGGTGGAGAGATAACTGACCAACTAATGTTGCTACGAAAATTCCATTAGTTTGTCAATTATCATGAGGTTCATATATGTATGGAAGTCGGTCCAGAATTGCAACGAGGATATATTGTTTGATCTTGAGTTCTATTTTGGTTCTTCAACATACAATTTTGATTTCAAACTATGCATAAAACATCCTTGTAAGAGGTGTAACATAATCACAGCGACATTTTGCCGTTTTAAAAACTGACGAAATCAAGGCAAATTAAGAATCTAAATGTAATATTGTATTTTGAGAATTACTGATAGTTTCTTCATGATGTATATGTTAATATTTCAAGTAATTTAACAAGATATTTATTTTAAATTATTCCTCCCCATTTATAAAAGGAATCATTTTTTTTTCTGCTGTAAGATAAGTTGAAAAGACATGAAAACATTTTATTGTGACCTAGTTTTGGTGTTCAATTCATTTCATTCGAAGACTGCACACAGGTTGCCACATTAGGTGGTAATATGTAAAATCTATCAAAACGCTATTGCAGACTTCCTCTTTTAAATCAGTAATACAAATAAACATGGGAAAGAAGTCCTCCAAATCCAGCTTTGGTATAGTACTCAATGCTTCATCAAAATGCAGACCCAGACCCATGGTTGACCTCAACAGTGATATTGTGATGTGTACAGCCCTGTATGGATGATGTATGAACATTGCGAAGGAGTCACACAATTTCGGACATCAGTATGGGTACGCACCTTGCATGATATATCAATGAAGTAGCAACAGGCAAGCTCTGTTTGCGGGTTACTGTACACGTATGGTACACAAGGAAACAGGGTATACACCATTGTGAATAAATTATCCGAGGCATCTAGACTATTTGGACTGACAATAAACCTGGATAAAGCTCTTTCAGCCAGCTCCTTGCACAAATCTATCACAACTCATCATCAATATCTAGGGGAGATAGATCAAAAACGTGGAGAGCTTTACATACCAGGGAAGCACAATGTATTCAGATGGGTCACTGGACAATGAAATTACAACCAGGGTTCATAAAGAAAGCCAAGCCTTCGGACGACTTCGTATCAGAGTCCTGCAGCTAAAAGACATTCAGATGACCACGACAATCAAGGTCTATAAAGCTCTCGTCCTCACATACCTGCTCTGTGGCTTTGAAACCTGGACCGTATACAGCAGTCATGTGAAGCAGCTAGAGCAATTCTACACGCGCTCACTACGGCCAGTCATGCACATCCAGTGGAAAGACAAGGTGTCCAGCTGAGAAGTCTTCAACAGATCCAGTGTTCCAAGCACTGACGCACTGCTGCTGAAAGTCAAGCTCAGATGTTCTGGCCACGTTATTCGGATGAAGGAAACCAGAATACCGAGACAGCCCTTATATGTATATATATATATATATATATATATATATATATATATATATATATATATATATATATATATATATATATGTGTGTGTGTGTGTGTGTGTGTGTGTGTGTGCGTGTGTGTGTGTGTGTGTGTGTGTGTCTGTACCCTTCTGCTGAATTGGTAATTACTGTTGCTACAACATCTCCATAGAATATCTCGTTCAGAGTTAGTTCTTTATGTAGTTTGCTTAGATGACCGACGTTAAATAAAAAAATTGTATCTTCCATTGATTTCGTCTGTGCATAAATGTTTCCATGGAATATTCAACTGTTTCAACTATTCCAATCTGAAAAGATGATACTTGCGAAAACCCAACACGTTATCTTGTAACAATTAAGTATTGATATGGATTTTAGGAATTATTGTTCATACCTATTCAAATATTAATCGATTGTTGACGTCCTTTAACGTCTGGAACAACTTTTAGTCGTCTTCCTTGCAAAATGATATGATATGTAAGGTTAACGCATTTTGTTTGTTCTCTTGAGGCCGACTAATTCACCAGCGCAATATATCCAACATTTTGCCAAGTCAAATGAACAGGAACTAAGATGGCGCATTTATTCATAAATTGATATACACACCTATACAGAAGCATGGTGTAGGAATAAACAAGGCAGATGATACACTTCAAAATTACTCATTTAGCAGCCTATATCATTGACTGTCATTGCAGTAAATTTTCTTTCCATATCTAAATTCTATGTTAAACTGCTTCAGTAACCAATCATGCTATACGAATGACAACTATAATAAATTAATTTACAATTGAAAGACCCATTAAACATAGTTTGAAATTAAAAAGAAAATTGAATAATGTATGACACTTTATGAAATAAAATTATACATTGAAAATAATTACATATACATACAATACTGCATACCTTACATACGAAATTATGGATTGTATTCAAATGTAGATCTATACTCGTAACAATCATGACCCGTGTATCAGAGGGTCAGACAGTGTATGAACTTCCTTTGTGACTAAATAGATTGGCTGATTGTATTATGTAGTTGCCGGCCAGGCAAAAGAGAAATTTCATTATGTTCGTTAATTGGTCTATTGTTCTAATGCTTTCATGAGTACGGAGCTAATTCAAAAAATACGACTGAGTACATATTCTGGCAAGTTGGTACCTATTTGATTTTTGAATTCGTACAATTTTTTTATATTATTTGACTCTTTGGATAGCTGACAGGCCTTAAAACGATAATTATTATTGAAGCACTATTAATAAAATTGATTTTAGTCCAATTACAACAAATATTGTAATTCTATATAGAACTACAGCTATATATAGTGGTCATACCTTTTCTATTAGTTGGCTATTTATTGTTTTGCAAAAATATTATCCGGGTTTTATTTATATGATCAAATGCATATAAACGTAACCCTCAGCTAAGCTGTTTCCGGGAATTTAGGCACGTAAAAGTTGACAGTACCTCCCAATTCGCATAGATTAAAGAACAAGCCTTATTTAATAATCTCTTTATTAAAGTTCGAGAAAATGTTTGCTCTTACCATGGTGAATCCTCATATGTTTCGCAAACTCGCTTTCGGTGGAAAATTCTTTGTTACATATGCGACAATTACAAGCTGTGAAAACAAAGATAAACAAAAGTATATTAATTCATGATATAATTGTACTTCTGATATTGGGACTTCGAATTAATAGTTGTATTCTTTGTCTTTGAAAACTCGATAACATATTTTATACAAAAATGAAGATTTATTTCAATAGATGAAACCGTTTTCAAAATGTCAATGTTTATATTAACTTAGCTACATCTCGGCGACAACCTCAAAGTATGCAGCAAAAGATATTGTTAGTGTCTGTAAAATAAATATTAGTGACATTTTGTTTTGCTACATAACAAGAATAAATTGGTAAACTGAGAGGGCAAAAGTAATTTTCATTTTGAGCATCGCCCAGATAGTTGCATTGTTTGAATTTCAAGAGACCTTAAATTTAGCAAATAACCGTTTCAAGTGATTTCTACCCACAAGTGCTCCACGACAAGAATAGCGTTTAACTAAGCACTTAATATGGAGTTTCGAAACACTTTCTATAGTTTTTCAATACCAATTCATTGTTAATATCCATTCTCTGGCGCAAATCGTAGGCGTATTCCCTTTCAAAGTGGAAGAATGTATATCCTTTGGTTATTTTACTTCCTGCTATTTTCCAAATAGCTTTCATTTGCATGATATGACAAGGGAAAATATCAAGCGTTCTGCATAAAGTAAATATTTACACCACAGGTATATGTGTCTTCCAGAGCACAATCCTTTTCTGTTTTTCAATAGATGGATGTTGATTTGCATTACATTGTAAATTATGAATTTGTTTAGAATTTATACTGGGGCCTCTCTTTAAGATAATCCAAATGAAATAATAATGTTATAAGTTATCTTGAGATGCATTTTATCGATTTCCCCTAAGAACACGATGATAGATTATGTCATCAAACCACTTTAGCACATTCAGTTTATATGAACTTCAGTGCAAGTTAGTATACGTTCGAATCAATAATAAGATATAGTTATTTTGCTAAATGCTTTCATGATCCTGCATTATTGAATGCTTTCTTCAATATACACGTCATGTTAAAGATAGTACTGGAAGTCTGAAAACTGAAAGTAACGATTACTGTAAACAATCTTACTTCACAATCTTACTAAGAAATGTATATAATTTTACATTTTTGAAAAATGCTTTTTCTTGATAACACTCTGACCTTCCTGTTTGTTATGCGTATTTAAACTAAGATTAGATAAATAATGACAATCTTTATATTTGTCAATTTTGGGCATTATATGTCGCAATATGTTTCATTCGATCTCGCAAACGTAAATACATACCAACATAAATAAACCCCTGGAAACATGCTTACATGTCGATACGCGATATATAATGTAAGCGGAATACCTGTATCAAATTCACACAGGAAATATAACCAATTTGCTTTAGTCCCGCTCGTAGTCTTATTAGTGGGATGTTACTGTTGTGTATAACCAAGACGTTTTTTTCAGTTTCAACTAATAATCTACCTTCAATAACGTAAGCTTACCTTGTCTACTTCTTGACAAACTATCTAACACCGTCTGGATGGATTGCAACATTTCTAGGTACTGGCAACCTGCAGCAAATCCAGCAGATATCTGGGCCAATATATCGTTTTTACACCACGCTAAAAATTCTTTTCGTAATTTGTACTCGTTGTGTGCCTCAAGGGGAGTATCTTTCATCTGGTCAATTTCCACATTGATTTTAACATTGAAATTTTCTCCGCATCGTGATGCTATCTCGCGTAACAGGACCGTCAGTTGTTTCCACAACTTTTCGAAGATGTCACTGGGTATTCTGAGTTCCGTTATGTGGGCAACGATGTTATTGCGATGTTCTCTTAGACGCAGAATATCAGCACTTATAGATGTGTCGCAATCATTTAGAACTTCCTCCCGACCTTGCATTGGGGAATGCACGAAGTTACCTTTTAGCCAGATGGCAGTGAGGAGTGTAAGGTCAATTTTATTTAGATCTGAAGACCCAGAAATATTTTCCAATTCAAAATGCCGTTGTTCTAATATTCTTGGAAATTTAGGTGGAAGAAAAACACTAAAGAAGTCTCTGATTTTCCTTTCCTTGAAGGAGGACTTTTCAAGAACTTTATACAAGCTTTGAGCCAAACTTAAAATACCTTTTCTAGGTTTGACTTCTTGAGTCTGCTTCTCGCATCTATCAAATATATTATGCAGATCATTCCACCACTGGTCACAAAAAAGATCAATGTGTTCTTGTATATTCTCATCGTCAAGTATTTTTTTGAACCCGTATAGAAATTTAACCATTTCATTCTTTTTTTTAACATCTTGAGCTTCTCGTAGACCTTCTGATATTAAATCACGACATTTGTTACAGAACTCATTTAAGACCTCGCAGCACTTCCTTTTCCAAAGTTTTAATTCTTGCTTTATATTTTGGACAAGTTGTTGAAGCTCTTTACACGATGGATTGGATAAGGCTTTTAATGTGTTGCTACAAAGAGACAGAAAGTCGTCATTTTTCTCAATTTCTGCGAGAAGGCCACTTTGAGCATTCTTTAGATGACCTTGAAATGTCTTATTCCATTTGCAGAGAACTGTTGACATTAGACTCAGGTCTTGAATATCCTGTTCGATTTGCGACAACCAGGACTTTAAGGTAACAGTGACACTGGTTGAAACAGAATTCAAGAGTTTTTCTTCAATATCATTCTTCCATTGTTTGAATTTCTCTATCTGCTCCATCAATGTCAAACCGCGCTTTGTCTTCCAAGATCTGATCAGCCCTTTGAGCATTTTGTCACTGCGTGTATCCGAACACTGGAGGATACCATTTAAATTGTTCCATCGAATTTCCAGGTAATTAGTATCTGCTGGATTATGCACATTATCGGTCCAATATCGGGAATAGTGTGTAAAATCCATGGTCAAAATTTCTAGTTGAATAAATTGTCGACAGACTTCTGCTCCTTTGTGCATAATCATATGTGTTAAGCGACACCAATTTGCGCTTTGTGCATCCATGTTCTTTTACCAGGATTCGCTGTCAGAGCAATTTCGGAGACACTGTTATGCTGCAACCAATCTTTGCCTATTTACGTATGCCGTTATAATGCATTTCGGTTTTAATGTATCAAAAATAGGAAAGAATCTATTTCTAACAATGCTAGAACGGACGGTCCATCCTGCATTGAAGACGCAAGGTCAAATCTGCAAAAAAGCGTAATCATTATATTAATCTTTTCTCACGTTGGACAAGTCAGCACAGACCTAATAACAATAAGTGGATAGGTGTACTCTGTCCTATTTACTTTAGAAAGTAACTTAATTAGAGACACATTAAAGAAACATGTTGGGATTATTTTGAACTCATTCAAACCGATACGGTGGCCTAGTGGTAGAGCGTCCTCCTACCCAGCTAACACACAACGTTTTCACAACGTCGCTATATGGTTGTGTTTTGGTTACGTTGGAAAATAACGTTTCGGCAACGTTGCTAAAACGTTACATATGAACATGATCTTAAATAGTCTTCTGATCTAAAAGATATAGTAAATTACAAATTATATGTATATGCATTTATCCTGAAAGTATGGATAAGAAATAATATAATTTTTACAAAGATAATATATAACGTTTTTACAACGTTGTACCAATGTTGTGGTTAACTTTACATTTTCAGGGCAAATAATCATAGTTTCGTAGTTCATTCATTTATATTTTCAAAACCAATGACTAAAAGAAGGTTGCAACTTTTGCAGGAAAATATTTCACTCGTCAGCTACTTTGATCACAAACATGACATACTGTCATTGTTTTGACAATAGCTTACGTATCTACGAACCGAAGTCTAGCTGATCATATACCGATCGAATCACGTTTGTGGCGGACACTTATCTCCTGTTTCCCGCTATTTTGACCCAACAAGGTATGAACATTAAATAGTTAATGTAAATTCGCGTTTTAGTTGCAGAAAATAATGTTAATTTTTAGGTTGATGTCTGTTGATGCAATCATGCACATGTAATCTGCTATGAGCAAGGTGGTGCTGCAATCGCATTTTCAAACAAAGAAAATCGGAATATCGGCCAACATGTTCAACTCATAAAATGACCTAACTCTTTGACGTATTTCTGTGAATTTTATCCGTCTCATATTAAGTAAATTATATTGTTACACTGGTATATTTTTGGAATGAAAAATATCGAAGATCGGAGGGTAGGATAGGACACCGTGGTAAAATGCCTACCGTTAGGCTGACATTTCGAATCACGCGCGCGTAGCTCAAGAGCATAATATTTATCGTTCTTGACCTAAATAATTTTTTTTATAAAATACCAAGTATTGTAAATTAAAATCAATCACAAGTAAAATTTATATGAATTTATGTTGACACATATGTATTCATCTGCTGATATACATAGATGTGAAAAAAAGAAAATGCATATAAAGATAATAAAAGTTTGATAATTTAGAAATGAATTACAGTTGATTATAAATAATCTAATACTGGCATAGAAATTCCCATTGGTTTTAATCATGGCCTACTGCGATTACTGATTTTAAAAATATTTGTCCAAGCTAACTATATGAAGATTACTCTGTAATGCATTTAATGGAGAGGAGAGACTAAATCCATGACTTGATACTTGTGTTTAGCATTAATTGGAAAGCTGAAGATTAGTAAACTTTTGATATAAATATCTTGATTCTACCATTTAATTTACAAATTTCAATATGATTAGCATTGTTAAAATGCGTAGCACAAGAAAGGTAATTATAAAACCATGCTACAGTTGGGAATGCATTATCAAAAGTATGTACAAATTTCATATATGTATCTGTCTCTTTAATAAGATGTGTTTAGGAGTACATATTCATGCTGTATATATGAGATTAGATGTTTCATTCAAAATCAATACATTTTATAATATATTGTATCACTGCCTAATATACAATGCTCATTGTGACCAGTATGCATTTTAGTTTACTTGCCAAAATTCCAGGCTCATTTTTTTGTAATTGTTTCTATTTTACTGCAATTAATAAATAGTGATTACTTTTTTAGATTTAGCTGCATCCAGAAGGATAAAACTATTGCCGTCCCCATCCACTCTGGAGCGGAGAATAGAACAACTCCTCTCTGCCAGCTCCTCTACAAGTAGTAAGTATTGAGGATGGGGAAAAAATGTACATGAGAATAATGAAACAAGTAATACAGATGTTAACTTGTATATAGTCTCTTATTTAACTTGCTACTCTCTAAATAAGAGTAAGTCGATTAGACACTGTATTCGTGAATTTAATTCTAATCTAAGGTAATATAACTATTTTGTGTTACAAAATGTTGGGTAATTCGCAGCAGTAAAATAAAAATGTGTTTGTAGCATCTAAAAAGTTTAAGTTTCAATGCACATCAGACTCATTGGTGTGTTGTCACTTCATTTGATATTAGTCTTTTCATCTTGTAGACATTATAAATGTCAGTGTTCAATACTAAGGCCATATACGTTGAGTCAACATCAAAATTTGTTTGGAATTGGAAAATTATGACATGAAGCATAAGATTTTGTTCTTTAGACACTGTTATTTCTGAACATTGTGAGATGTGTAATTAGTTAAATTATAGGCAATAAAACATATTGTACAAGATTTAATTGTACATATAAATAATAATTACAATGAAATCTTATTTCATTGATATGTCTAATCTGTTCATCATTCCATTGTTTTTCTTTATTTTCCTTTCTTAGGTACACCGTTGTCATCTCTAGGTCTGACGCGAAAACTATATACATTGAATGCAAACTTTACACAGACACCACTAGTGAAACAACATGTCCAGGGAAAAAAAAATACAGGATTCCATCGACAGTAAGTTTTATTTCTTTTCAAATAATTGTACAAAAAGCATGAATTTCATTTCGTAAATACTTTTCATTGCCAAACCCATGTTTACTGTACAAATCTTTACAAGGAGTTAATAGTAATGATTTTGATCTTTCAAAACAGATGCTTATGGTATCATAAAACTCTTAGATTTCCAGCTCAGTGTACTTACGAAACTGGACACAATTATTGAGAATCAGCAGGAGCAGCTGTCCCTCCTAAGGAATGTTTCAGTTAGTACACAAGGCCCAGACACATAATATACAGAAGAAATTCGTGCAATGTCATATGATTCAGTGGATTCAGTGGAGGAACTAGAGGACCTTTGCCAGATGTTGGAGGAGAATCCCGAACTCTCCAAGAAGATAGTGATAGTAATTCAGGGCCTTATTTTATGAAATAAAACTGTTATCATGTCTATAACCTTTATTTTCTGTTGCGAACCTCAATATACAAGTCGTGTGGTACCTACAGAATTATTTTCGGGTGGGGACATGTAGTGGTCAGCCATTAGGTTTTACGGATGTAGGCATGAACATGTACAGGTGTTTTACTATATATACACTATTACATATTTTAATTCAATCTTAGAGTGAACGTCATTTATGAAGTTAAGTGATTTACGGTGGTTAATTTATTTTATAATTGTTGTTAGTACATTATGTTGCATAGATGGTGCTGGCAAATTATTTCAAGTTTGAGCAAACAAATTGTCATGCAAAACCAGGGCAAAAAAGAACTATAATAAAACATATTTTGTCATATTATTATTATTTTATTATTATTATTATTTTCAGATATGCTGCTTGAGCTTCCTTGGCGGGTATTATATTGATGGTAGTGTCTGCAGGATGATGAAAAAAGCTAGGAACAAAAAGACTCTGGTCAGAGTATAACCTAAAGGGACATAAAGGGAAAACAGCATTTCACGAGCATGTGATATGCCGGGTTTTGATAGGTAAGTATGACTTGATTTCAATTGTCTGTTTTTCATGCAACTGGCCAGAGATATTTAAATGAATGGATATATTATTACAAGTTTCTACACACACGTAATGCAATTCCATGTATATGAAAGAACTTGAGACCACTTTTCAAAGTATGTGTTTTATAAATCTTACATTGATTAGTGCTTGCATTTATAACAATGCAGTGCACCCTTTGTTGTGAAACGTATTTTAAAACACTGTGTTGCTCTTGCAGAAACCTGCTTGAAAAATAATGGCAAAGCGAAAGCAAATGAAATTGAAGATGCCATATCGGAGATGCACCCAACCAACATGGAGAGATAACATACAAAGTTAGCTATTTGACTCTTATTTCATCAATATTGGATTCAATATTGTCTTTAAAAGTATGGTATTTAAAAAGTGGATGCATTTCTAAATCGAAAACAAAATCAGCATATCATAGTTCCTAGGGTTATCAAACCTTGAGTACAGCTGTCTGATCTGGCAAGTGCTTCAACTTGGAATTTCTATCCACATGAAATATTTGGACAAAATAAATTCATCTTGATTTTATCTTGAAATGACAAATAAATGCAAAGTTACCTTGTAACTTGGCTTAACAATATTGAGGGACGCACAAGTGCAGTGAAGAAAGTTTCATAAAGTTTCAGAATACTAGCTAATGTGACTTCTAAGCAGGGCTGAGATGATATGAGACTTTGTTTAAGCATTCAAATTATTTTTTAATTTGCAGGTGCCTGAGCAGAAGAAGAAACAGATAAACTTTAGAGTGGATGAGACTGATTCTGATTCGTGGTCTTAATTAAATCTAGAAAATAAAAAAGTGATATTAAAATATATGTTGTATTATTTCCTTTCTTCATTTATGTCTGACTGCTCCGGTGGCCTAGTGGTTAGAGAGCCTGCCTCAGAAGCAGGAGGGCGTGGGTTCGAACCTTGGCCGAGTCATACCAAACACTTACAAAAATGGCACTAACAGCTGCCTCGTTAGGTGCTCAGCATTAAGAGGTTAGTGTTAGGACTGGTCAGCCTGGTGTCAAGATAATGTGGCTGGGTGGGACATCATGCTACATGTCTGCGGCATGATGTCCCAGTGCTAGACATCACTATAACTGCCACACTGCAGACATCGTAGCGATATGACTGAAAAATTGTTAAAACTACATTAAAAAATCCAAATCCAAATCATTTTTGTCTCTTAAAAACAAATGTCTGAACCTTCAGTCTGTAAATTCAAGGGATTCCTTATCAGGCAAAAGCCATGTGATTTACCCATCATCTTTCACTTTACACCCTGTTACTTTAAAAAGAAATAACTATCCCATTGGAGTAGGTCCCCCCAAACCCCCGCCTACTTTGGCAACTTACCTTCCATATTTAAATATAATGCATGGCCCCACTGTAAGGTCTGTTAGTATAATAACCCAACAAGAGGATTTGATTCTATGAACAGAAAGCAACGTTTGCATATAAACTATGTTAGAACACCTGCACTGAAACTGATTGGATACTTCAGAATGAACGTATGTATTTTTATTAAATAAGTATCCTTACTATTTTATATGAGGCCCCGAGTGGTCTAAGGCGCTCTTCGTTACGGATCACTGCCATCTCACCTCTGTCCGAGGCGGTTGGAGTTTCTGATTCAGCCAATGTGGGTATTTGAGAAAGCTTGCCATTAGCTTCTCGTGGGTCGGTGGTTCTTTAAGGGGTTTTCCCGGGTTCTTCCTCCATCATTAATACTGGCCGCCATGTATAGCCCATCTTTTGCTGAAAAATGGCGTTAAACCCCACAACAACAACAACAACTATTTTATCTAAGATTCTATTTCAGTGTATGAACAGATAGTAAAGAATTTCTATATTGCGAAGTGTGCATTTTATATACGTGACTTTGAAATAATTTTTGAGAGTTGTCTTGCATCATTGCATGCAGAGTGCATTTGTAGAATGTTGGAACAATTAGTGTACCCTGGCATCTTATCGCTACTATTATTATTATGGTCAAATGACTGGTGATGTTAGGTTTGTCATAAATGAAAATGGTGCAGAACTGACACCCAGTATGGTGACAATGGCAGTCTTGAAATTCCTGCTCTTGCAACTCCTTGATGGATGGTAATGTTGACATTTTTGTAATGTTGTTGATTTTGACATTCTTGCCAGCAGTAGGGAATATGTGTTTCAGAGACACAAGCAGCTTTCATCAGATTTCCATATAGATTTTGAATGTTGTAGGAAGGTTATTTTACAACGTTACACAACAACGTTGTAGCAACATTCCAGCAAGTTTACCAAATCACGTTGCCACAATGTTATATGACAACGTTGCCACAACCTTACTGCAACGTTGCTGCAATGTTGTTGCAACTTGGAATAGTTAGCTGGGTAGGATGCGGGAGGTTGCAGGCTGAGTGGGGATTACAAGTCCAACTTTCTACCAACTGAGCTACCGCGGTTCCCTTTTTCTCTAGAAAAGGTTTGCAAATTGTCAATTGCCTAGTTTAAACAAAAGGCCTGGGATATAATCACTGTCGACCTGTATATAAGTTAAGCATATTGTATCATCCCTCCATTATCATCTCAGTCCCTCCCAACTTTCAAACATACAGTCCTGCGTTGTCCTCCCGCACACTAAAATTGAAATATATACTGCAGCAAATTTACAGTATGTGCACTTGGTTGTAGTGCCCCGTTTTAAGCAATTCTTAGATTTGTGTGATTACTTGTTTGATTATTGGAAATATTCCTGGCCCGAACTAATAAGCTAATTAATAGGAGCAAACGTCACGGAGTGAAGTTTTAGTGTGTTTCCATGATGTCATGTTTCACTAGTAGTGAATTCCGACAAAAACAGAAGGAATGTCCCTGGAGTAAAATAGTACATATCAAAATCTAGTGGTATACATTGGTGGCGTGACTGCAAGGACAGTATTTACGGTATTAAACCGGTAAATTACACAAGGACATAAATAAAAAGGGACTTGACAGACACCGTTTATGTCGCCATGTGGGCGAATATGGTGCAGTTATATCGGCGAAATGTGCCTGGAAACCATACATTGACTGGCCTAAGGTGGCGGAGTTAAAATAGTTCCCATTGTTAGGGAGTACTCATATATGTTCTAAGGCGTGACCGGTTGGTGGTACGGAAACATAATGAAGCCAAAACACGCAGACGTACGGTTAATAGATAGTTGGCAGTTTGGTTTATATGTGGTCTTGCATTAATTAGAGGAAAATTTAGGTATAGAATGGACACGTCGAGCTTTCTGATTTACAACTGAGGTTGTATGGAAGTCTTTGGAAAGTCGGGGAAACTTATGACTTCTAGCGAGAATCGCGACAGGGTTTGACAACCGCTCGGTCAAGTAAATACCCGTGTGCGTGTAACAATACCATGTACAGCACATTTTGAAGAAGAAAAAAAAATATGCCTAAACATGTTAAAGTATATAATGTATCTAGACTGTTATATATATGTATATATATGTGTATATATATATATATATATATATATATATATATATATATATATATATATATATATATATATATATATATATATATATATATATATATATATGTAGACAGACAGAGAGACAGATAGACAGGCAGACAGACAGACAGATAGATATATAGATAGATAGATAGATAGATAGATGCATATTTTCCTGTTGGACTTTTGTGATTTTGTAATAAGAGCGAGCAAACGGAGTCAAAAATGTATCTTTGGATATCACTGAGAGTGAGTAAATATATGACTAATAGTTTCATAATTGTTTCTACGACTGTGTGGAGTTTGTTTTATAATTATGTTGGGGAAAAAAAGAAGAAGAATAAATCCCACAAGAACCAGCAACAAAAAAAATGAAGCGATTTATGCATGATGGAAACAGTTTCTAAATTTGCCGCAAACGGATCAAACCCGAAATAGAACACAATGTATGGAATCTGGTTTAATGTCTTAAAGCTGCAGTATAGTTAACAAACTAATGTTAAATTTGTTGAAATTGAATTTACACAATGTTTTGGTTTCTTCTCTAATCTTACCTAAGGCTTGAACTTGATCTTTTGGATACACACCATCTGTTGGTATGAAAAGGAATTAGACCAATTACTGAACCTAAATTGCTTAATTTCTCTTAGGACACGGTTTGCATGAATTCGTTTTCCATTTGAGATGGAGAGTGCAATATAAGGAAATGGTCGGAAATGCGACATACCTTTCAACTTTGTTGGTGGCATCTGCACTTATACTGATTTGATTTTGAGGGAACATAAAATTCACTTTTTTCTTGGGGTCATGACACTGATTCTTCGAAGAAATAGATCGAATTTCACGTTGGATGAAGATGTCATTTCCTATCATTTAGATATAATGTCCTTTGCAAGTTTACTGTGCTAGTAAAGTTTTCATGCTGTTGTATATGTTGTCCTCATATAATCTCAAATTTGACTAAAAGATCATTTAAAACTTAAAATGGCCTTCACCATAACCACAATATTGTAAATGGATTTTTTTACGTTAGAGAACATCATGAATTTAAGAAAACATATCCATCGTTAAGTCCACCAACGCAACGAATCAGATAAACAACAATAATAACAACAATGACAACAACAACATAAACAAAGTGCTTTAACATGCGTTAATGATTGTGGTTCCTTTCTTAATTGACTCTTGCATTATGAATGCGAGAACCTTTTGTTACGTCAAAATACCATACCACTCAGACGTGATCTCCGATTTGTAAGTTTGAAGAAATATAGAAATGCTATGAACGGTTAGCAGCAGAGTTTAGACATCAGTGTAAGTAACCTCACTGTGTATAAATTTCTAATAATCAACCATTCTGAAGTTACGAATGTTGTTGATTAACACACATGGGCAAAGTGTTTCTCATGTTATACACTACATCAACGTTAAAGCTATGACCTAAATATAATAGGGCGGGGGAGGTTGCGGTGGAGAGGGAGGGGGTTGGATTATATGTTCTATGTAAACATTGCTATAAAACAATCCATTGGGCAACCTGGAAGGACTTTCTGAAAAGAGATTCAACTCAAACTCTGATGGAATGTGATGAGGTTGGAAGGTTTTGTGATTATAAAAATCGATTATACCTAAACTCAATCCCTATTCGTACTCAATTACATTTCACTACACGCCAACCAAACCGGAGCAGACAAAAATGGCAAATTCACCAGTATCAAATATATCTGGGTAAAACGTAATGAAATTATATGCAATGTTTTTCTTGATGTCTAGGTACTTCTATACACAAATAATATCCATTTGATATGGTCACTAATGAAGATATTTTGGAAATTATATTGTCTGTAGCATACGAAGATAATAGTCGTATCGACATGTTTCTTTCTAACACATCTGACATTAACAATATTTATGTATAGACTATTTCTTCGCTCATTAATCTGTATTTCCTCCATTAAAAGATTTTGCATAAGACATCGAGTTAGGTATATGACGAAAAAGTTACATAGTTACATAAAAAATTAGTTTCATGTATACAAAATATACACAGCACCTCCACGCACAAACAACAACAACAAAAAAAAAACAGACACAAGGCGTTTCCCTTTATACATGTAGTTATAGGAGTGTACTTTTCAAACACACTCAGGGACCCCGCGTGCACTAAAGCGCTAACCATTATGGATCACTGCAATATCACTTCTGTCTGCGTGGGTTCGAATGTCGGTTCGGCCAATGTGGGTATGTGAGAAAACTTGCCAGTAGTCGGTGATTATTTCCAGGGTTCTCCCGGGTTCTTCATCCACCATTTATACTGGTCGCCATGTATAGCCTCTCTTGTGCTGCAAAATGGCGTTAAAGCCTACAATAACAACATAAATAACAACAACTACAAACATACCCCTATGGTTTCCTTCATTTCGGCAATCGCTATGATGCAATACTACTATCGGCGAGTGACCCTGGATGTATTTCCCCAAGGATCCGAAAACTGAATCAATTCACTTCTTATAAATGAACATTAAACTGAAATTATTAGCATCATTTAAGATTGAATATATTATATATGTATAACAACAACATATTGTTGTTCTTGTTATTGCTACTCAGGTCAAAATTAAGAGTCATATTTTCAAAGTTATCTGGCCTGTTAGGACTCATTGGTTTTAAACTAAGTAACAGAAAAAAGCGAAGCAAACACAAGAACAACGCGCTGAATGGAATACTACCTTCTCATTGGCCAACTGAAAATCAGTTATAAATAAATACAGGACATCATTATAGTTTAACCAATGAGAGAACAGTATTCCATTCAGCGGGATCTCGCATATGAAGCGGGCGCGATCATATCGAGCAGTAGCGTGGGAAAATGATTTGACATTCTTTAAAGGTATGATATTGTGTCAAACGTTTGATTGGGATACACAGTCAACTGCTTGAGCTAAATATCGGTACCAAATTTATTAAGCTAGTCCCTAAGTCAAGTCTATACAAATACTAAATTTACATCAACAATATACTGTCACTTTCTTTCGAAAACACTTTACATTTCAGTATTAATTATGGGCCATTAAAATTAATATATTCTATGGTATGGTCACCCATTTCTAGATTGGTCCATAGCTGTGCATATAATTAATACCGCGAATCCACTATACATATATACCGACTAATCGACGTAATGTTAGTCGGTAGAAATTGAATTCAAGTTTTGATAGTGACTGTAAAGTATAGATTCGGTTTTAATCTAGTGAGGTTTTACATGAACAAGAAAACGTCTTAGCAGTATCTAAAAGCAGGCACCCCGACAAAAGAGCGCAAGACAAAGGGCGCCGACAATAGAGCTCCGACATTTAACGCAGACAAAAGAGTACCTTTAATTGCCGACAAAAGAGCGCCAAATTACCCGACATTTAGCGCCATACGCAATAGCGCAGGTTATACAAATAATATAATATTAAAACATTCTAAATAACTGAGATGAAATGAAAAATTTTGAAGATTAAAAATCACTTAAATAACGCATACGTACTTTGATTTATAGTTAAATTTCTAAATTGTGGGCAATGCCTCGTAGATAATCCATCACGTTATCGTTAGCATATGTTGAAAGAAGCGCTTGTAACCTTCTGTTGAGCTGGACATCTTTGTTCTTAGAAACTTGTTGCTGAATCCCTCCAGATAGATGACGTTCCATTTCTATTTCGACATGATTTTGCTGATGGTAAATGAGGTGCAACTACCATCGAAATTCGTACTCTATTTTGTTTTAAACTGCCTCGGTTTTTCCACCCCTTCCACTGCACGTCTACGTATAGCTGACACAACCTTTGCTGCTTCGTTTCTAGCTGGATCCGGAGCGTGATTGTGTTCCAATGATGACAGAACGTTGTCGTTTAACACTTTCATCCTTCCAGGGCAACCATTTTTCCTGCAGCATCTCCATGACGTACTTTCCATCAGCATTTTCATTGTCTTTGCAATATCTGTAGCCATCGACCAATAACACAATATTTCCTTTCTGTGATTCGATCTTATTCATGTTTCGTTATTAATAAACGTTTTCACAAATAAAGTTTTACCACACTTTTCACTATATATGCAAAATCATATCGTTGATTCTTAGCTCAATAATTAACTTCTGCTCAAAACTTGAAAAGAAACTACACTTCATTGCGCTTAATTGTCGGCGCTCTTTTGTCGGCGCCCTTTTATCGGTGCCCTTATGTCGGCGCTTTTCTGTCGTGCGCTCTTTTGTCGAGTCACCCTAAAAGCAGCTTTATGACTTTACTTTATATAACAATCATTTCAAGTTATTTGAAGTGGAAAGTGATAGGCTCGCAGATTAGGATATGTTTCTGTGTGTGTGTGTGTGTGATTTGGATTTTTAACGTAGCTTTAACATTTATTTAGTCATATTGCTACGATGTGTGCTGGTTTACAGTCATGTCTAGCACTGAGGAATCATAATGCAGACATGTAGCATGATGTCCCACCCAGTCACGTTATCCTGACACCAGGCCGACCAGTCCTAACACTAACCTCGTAATGCTGAGCATATAGCGGGGAGGCCGTTTGTACCATTTTTATGTCTTTGATATGACTCGGCCGGGTTTCCAACCCGCGACCTCCCGCATCCGAGGCGGACACGCTCTAATCATTAGGCCACCGGTGAGGTCGCAGAGTAGGATGTACAAAACTGAGAGTCTTATAAGCTCGTTCTTTGTGTATCATGATACCTTTTGTGTTACATCATAATGTCTGGTATGCTTCATTACAAAAAGAACTTACATTAAAGAAACGTGTCCTCACTAACTTTTTTAATTGTTTTTTTGAGGATTTGGCAGTTGTGCTTAATATTGGTAGGGGGATAAAGCTGAATTTCTAACTATCAGATCATGCGTATGATATCATATATGTATAATGTCTTGATTTATTATCTGGTTCTTTTAGGCTTGATTAATTTATGGAAGAGTATATTTGCTTTGCTTTTAGACCTTTGTAGAAAAATACTAATCTATTTTTCAATTTACGTCTTTATAATGGTTTCCAAGACAACTTATCCAATATCGAGGACATATTTCCTGGCCTATAGTCATAATTGGATGTAACAAACCTGACTGCTCGTTTTCTGGATTCCTTTTAATTTCATCTTCTAAACCCTGGGGATGTGGGTCCCGTACTGTACAGGTGTATTCTTAAATAGGTTTAACTAAACCTATGTTAGAGAGTTCTTTTGCATTTTATGGGCAAGGTGACAAAATACGTCTTTATTGGCTTAAAGTTCGAGTTAAATTTGAAGGTTCCATTTCAGATCACAAGTACTTGTGAGCTTTAAATATTTTATTTGAGTGAGGTTTTCTAACATAGCATCTTCTAGTAAATACGATATATTGGTTTTATGTCATTTCTTTCTTGTCAATAAGCATAAGCTGCATTGTTAAGTTGGAATCGCATGCCACATTTTCGAACCCATCGTCCAAGCTTTTTGTTATGTCATTTGCAATATCTTAGTATCAGGCTCGGTTCTGATTAATCTGTAGCATATACAGTCGCGTGCAAATAGTTGACGTTCTTAGTCAATTTCAATTAGGATGTCACTGCTGTTGCTAGGATAAGAGTGCAGTGCTGGTCAAAGTATTGTTCCTTGCGGTACTCTAGAAGTTACGTTGTACTAGTGTTATGTATATTTACTTTGCATTGTTTGTTAGTTTTTATTTTTTATATTTCATTATATGCTATTGTAAAGTAACATTGCATATTGGACATAACCTTGTCCAAAATCAAGTTTATTTTGTACTTGACCTTAATTTTTATTTAATTCTGTAAACAACTAATACGTAGCTAAACTATTCTCTATGTGCATTGGTTATTATCAGGATCATTATTAATAGAAGCAAATATGTTTATCTGGGTTTGGGTCTATGTTATTCGCATTCCCCTACAATTTACCTGATATTGTCCAGGTTATACATTATAATTTTAGTAATAGACATTCTAATAATAAACATCATTTTAGTTTGTAATCATTCAGAACTTTCTAGAATGTTATTTTGCATTAGGTAACGTTTTTCCTTCTTTTTTATTTCTTCTCGTTTAATTGTGAACTGATGTCAAGTAGGGGACTGTGCAATCTTGTCACTGGAAAGATTTTTCACTCGTGCTAGATAAACAATTTGTATTATTGTTGTGTCCATTATTCATTTGGAATTTATTTCTTCAAATTATTTAATTCAATGATTCTTTTCTCTGGAAATACAGAGTGCTCAGAAAAAGTAATATTCCTGGATAGAGACTTTCATTATGATCACAGCTAATTAAAACCTAGAATTTTATTACTGTGTTCCAACAAAAGACTGTTGGCACATCAGCATGATACAGGTAATCAGAGACACGCCGACACCTTCAGCATTGGACTTAGTTTGGATTACTACTAAGTTTATTCAGAATTTTACATTTTTAGGATTTGTGTCTATAATTATAGGATTATTTTGGGATTGATTTGTAATACCGTAATTTTTTTAAATTTTCACTTTATATTCAAGACAAATAAATTATTTGTTGAATTTTAAAAAGCTTGTTGATTTTCACTTTTCTGTTACTTGTTTTAAGAGCATGACTCGTAACACCAGCCGGATTTGGAACTATTTGTTATCACATATTTTTCTCTGAAAAATAAACAGCGCCTATTTAGCGTTGGGCTTTGCCTGCAATTCCACAATTCATGGGGGACATGTCAAAAGTTTTTTCAAAGTCAAAAATACAAATTGTCTACTTGGTCACATTTATCCACATATTTAACCTGATCATTAATAACTTAGCAAGGTGTGTTAGAACTGTGAAATTTCCGTAATGCATCATGTTTATTATAAATTTATCAAAGTGATTCATGATGTTAGAACATACAATATGTTCAAACTCTTTGCAAAGAACACTGATGAGTGACATCGGGCGGTAATTATTGGGCATTGGGTGATTACCTCTTTTTCAGTAGTGGCCATGCCATTTATTTGCCAGATACCAATTCTTGTGATGTTTTAAATGTCCAGTGATTGTTAAAAGGTGTGTAAGTACTTGTGTCAACTCAGAAGATAGTGTCTTAAGTACGTTTTGATTTTATTCTCCGCTCCTAAAGTGTTTGATAGGTTTAAGCCATATAGCATCTTTTTAAGTCCTAAACATATCACTACTGTGTTACTCGTTTAGCTACCTTTGGGAATATACAAGGTGAAGCCATATCACTATATTAGTTAAAACAATGCAGAATTGTGTGTTCATTGTATCGGTTTCTACTAGTCTGGTGTCTGTCTTTGGTGAATGAATGTCATGTGCGTCTTGTTTGTCTCTTGATGTATTTTCGGCATGATGTAGAATCTAATGTTAGGCTTTCACTCATGTTGTTGATATAGTTGTGTGAAATTTAAATTTTAAACACACACACACACACACACACAAAATCGTTCAGCTCTTATCCGTTTCCATTTTGTTCTACATTTTGCATTGCCGGCGAGTTCATATATGGGTCACCCTAGAGTCAGATGAGAAGTTTGTTTTAAAAATACTGTATGTTTACATAAGAAGCACGCTAGAGCCAAACGGGAATTTAACATTTTAGGAATGATAATGTTATTTTTTTAAATTAAAATCCAATACGCCATATTTACAATCTAGCAACCTGTTTTGCTTTTAGTGCGATACACGTGTCCCATAATCCTGCAAACGCTTTTTGATCACTGTCCAAAGACACAGACTACAATCCAGCAATCTCAATAAGATCAGATCTCCGCTGTCCAACGTGAAGATATGACGACGACCGTTTAAAGGTCATGTTCTGGTGACCTTTGAATTTGCCAATAGAAATGCAGCTTTAAAAAATCTGACTGTGAATCAAATCGTTCCGTACACATTGATATTTTTCATCCACACTGCTCAGTTTTCAAACGCAAAGATATAACACTTCATCTAACTGTCTGATTTTCACGTGCAACAGTGGATATATGATTTTAATCAGACTGACAATCCAGCAACCGCTTTTGGATCACTGTTGAAGCACACAATCCTGCTGTTGCAGTGATCATCTTTAGTTGAAGATTCGCACGTTCATAGGTTCTATATTAAGGTATTATGAACGTAACATTGCATAGTATCTATAAATAGATGCTGACGCGAGTATTTACTGTTACTAATAATAAAATTAGCAAATTTATTGACAAGTTTTGGGTTGTTTCCCATTGGACCGGATGGTTAGATAGGTTCTTAGAAGAAATGCTATTTCCTATTTAATAGATTAGATCACGTGAAAAGGTATTTTGAAATGTTGGATTAAGTAGTTAGATCTGTAACATGGGCTATATTGTGACAAAGAGTCGTAATAGGCTTTTGAAGGTTCACATAAGAGAACTGAGCAATCAGATTCATTCCTATTTTGAATTATAATGTCATATGTTAAAATGGGTTAGCTATAATTTAAGAAGAAAGACAGTTGTTTGGAGTATTCAATGGAATAGTACGTGTACATTATTTGTTATTGCTCAAGAATAAAGACAGCTATTGAGAAAGTTTATTTCTCTGAAGTCAAGGTCATAGTCATGTATTGGAAAAATACATTTGCTGCGTCAAATAAACCCCAGTCAGATTATATGGAAAATTATAAGCCATTTATGTCAAAAGGTTCTATATCACTTATTGGTGATTGGATCAATCCTATTCCAGAAACAATATAAACGGAAGCAGGAGATTCTCTGCATATTTTATTATCAGGTACTCTGCTTTTGTCTAAGAAGTCTTTTTCTGAAGAAAGTGTTCTTGTATAGGTAATGGAGTGAGTTTTTCTTCGAATTCCACGTTAATTTGTCTTCACATCTAGTTTCAGGACCAACGACTAGCAGCGCTGTGAGTTCCTTGCCAATTGAGGATGTTCATTTATAGATAGGCAACGACTTAGTTGGTTGTGGTTACTCCACTTGTAACTGTCAATCCTAGTTTGGGTAAACATTCTGATCATATTGAAAACGAAATCCCTTATGCATACCCTGTTTGTGCAGTTACTAAAGCTATGGCAAAAACGCTCTTGAGAAAGTTGTTTTTAGGAAATTATTCCTTTGTAAGACACATGCATTGGTTAGACTTTTGATGTGAACATCTTTGCTCCTGTAGCTGATCAATAAAAATATATTGATCATTGTGATCGTATTTAACTACTCATTCTCTTATTTCTTATCAGGCTGGCAAATGAGATTCACTAGTCGTCGAAACGTTAAAAGATCCTGATGTTTGTTTCAGAGGGTTATTAGTGAACCTGATTATGCAGATGTAACAACTTTATAGTTTGGGAAAATGGGTTCGTTATGATAAAATCGAGACAACCTGAGGTACCCATTGGTGAAGAGTGGTCAGTGAGCTATCGAACTGTTGCTCTTATGTCATATAGACAGGAAATTCATAGTTTATCTCATGAAACTGTCTTGGCTGGCCATTTAGGAGTCAGCGAAACATATTAGAAGTTCTTGCATCATTTTTACATCCTCTTACATCATGTTTCCAAATACTGTAGATCTTGTTTAATTTGTCAATGGCTGGTTTCAGTTTTTTTGAATTAGCTTTTGGAGATATATTATCCATAGACCATTGGAATTGTTAAATAAATGTTGTTTTTTTTTCAGAGGAATCTGATACTAATCTTTTAAATTATATCTCTGATTGTGAAGTGGCAAGATATACTCTTCTGTCTACTCACTCAAAATTACAATTAAAGCAAGTCAAAAGTACACATCTAAGACTTTTTCAACCTGGTGATATAGTTCTGTCTCTCTTGCCACTACTTCAAAATCCTCTTTAGGTTAGATATTAACTGTCCTTACAAAGTTATAAAAAAAAAAACTGACTTTGGAAATGTTTGGATTACTCAGTGGAAATAGAAAGTGCTCATTGGACTATAATTTGATTTTGGAACGAGTGTGGATTATTCAAAAAAGTTCTGCATGATACCATTTTGACACATCAGGATTGTTGGCAAACAAGTATATTCTTGGATCTGAAAATTATTCGGAACATTTTATTCTTTTGGACTTTACAATGATTATTTTGGATTCAGTTCATAATTATATGTTACTCTTAGATTTTCCTTTTAAGACATTGATAATTAAATTCTTTGTTAGGTTTTACAAAACTTGTATGTTTTTCTTCTTTCTATGACGTGAGAAAGCTTGCTAGTAGCTTCTCGTGGGTCGGTGGTTCTTTCCGGGGTTTTCCCGGGTTCTTCTTCCACCATTACAAATGGCCGCCATGTATAGCCTATCGTGTGCTGAAAAATGGTGTTAAACCATAAACAACCAACCAACTTTCTATGACTTAGTTTATGACCATAGACTTGTAACAGTTACTGATACATGTGACAACCCTCTACCCAACATGACTTAGTCCTCATATCTTATGAAATCACACATGTATGCATGTGAATTGTGGATTTTAATCCATGAAAGTTACCAACAGACATTCATGCAAGAAGATAGTCATGTAAAGTAAAAGATTGTGAATTAAATGGGAAACCAACACAATATCACTCTTGCCATTCTACTTGAAAAGCACGTCTTCGTGACTGTGACATCATAAATACAATGAACTGCGCTTGTTTTGGGTATTTATAAACTTTTTATTTTAAAAGGAAATTACTCGACTTTTTCTCACTGTAAATCGACAAACCCCTGCTTTTGTACAAGTACAACGAGTTGCCAGTGGTTTTCCATTTCCACCAACACTAACTCAAACTCGGCCATGCTAATTATTTGATCCTCAATAGCCATCTAGAAGAGTTATTAATTGTACTGAAACTGCTTTGTGCTGTCATTAAAAGTTTGGAATAGACATGTATTCCAGAATGCAGCCATAACAAAATATTTATACCAGCACCATCTGTGACACTGGTTCCGACAATTCCACTGGGTGTAGCTATAATAGTCAAAGTGGTTGCGAATTCATACCACACTCAGACCAAAGGTTGTTGCCGTGTCGATTCCACAAATATCATGTTGCACATTTTAAGTTTACGAGTTCGATGTTCGAAATTCACAAACTCACCTGGGTCAATGTCACCAACAAAGTAGCTGGTAAACTCAGCCAAATCTGCCTTGGCGGAAAATCTGCTCAGATTTTCATCAGTAAAATGTCTGAGTAAATATTAACATGCATTTTGAATAATGTTAAACATTTTGAATAATGTTAAACAAACTTTTAAGTAATTTCAATACACATTTGCTGGGATGGTGAATGCTCAAGTGCATGAAATTCTTTGACTACAACATGATCATATATTTGCCAATCTGATAGAGATTGCAACAGCAGAGTTGATATAAACTGATGGCTGTCAGTCTGGGCTATCACCATGGGTTCTAGCCCCATGGGTTAAATAATCAACAATTTTAAGTGGTGGTACAAGCCAATACAAGTCAAAATATAAAATATGTTTGGGGTTAGTTTGTATTTTACCCAATGCAGTCTATGTCCCGTTGTCAAATCTAGATTAACAATGCCATTTTGTATTATTTGTGGAATCCTGGACCCATGTTCACCCGCATAAGACGCCTCAAAAATGTTTGATTTTACCATTCCTAACAGCACTGAAATCTCTGCGATGAATGGAAATATCCCACTGAACTTTTGCACTTATTGATACTGGTATATAAAGAAAAATTTTTCTCTAATTACAAATTCCATCAATAATTTTGTTTTAGTTTGCTTACTCTATCAGGATCATAAACTGCAGTCGCTTAAACCCTGGTTGTTACTTCATCAACATATGTGTTTCCTCAACAGTGTTAATGTTACAGGGTATTTGTATTGACCTATATCTTAGCGAATCTTTGTTGGAATGCACAATAATACTCACGAACAGATCTACAAGTTCGGCAAAGCGGGTTATATGATTTAACTCGGATGCCGCATTTAAGACACCTATACCATCATATCAAGCGAGCGAATGTAATTTACAGTATACATAATGGCAAGTTCTGCATAATAGTTAACATTTTCCAAAGCCAGCACCTCTAGAGTCATTACATACCAATGCCACTGAACTTTATATTATATATTTATAAATTGTATTCTGTGTTTTCATGAAAATCATCATTTATGTTTCTAATTGTTGCGAGTATTTTGAAGACCAGATGTATATGCTGGCAAGCTTTCTCACATACTCACATTGGCCAAGCCATTGACTTGAACCCATGCAAATGTGACATGGCAGAGATCAGTAAAGGTGACCCCTTTAGACCAGTTGGTCACCCTGGGCTCTTAATTTTTCTTTTTGACTGATGGTGTACGTATTATCAGGCGTATGTGCTCCTCAGCATATATATATATGGTCTTCAAAATACTCACAATGGACAGTATTTCCTTGTATGGCCATTTGCTGTAAAATACACCACTGCATCAACCAAGGATACCGGTAAATGTCAAATATAATTGTGTGCCTTAACATAATTTTGTTTAATTCAGTATCTGATCAAATCACTGGATGCTGATTATTATGATCACAATGTATTATACCATAACGTAACTGACCACTGCTTGTACAATTACGTCTGATGTTCTTAAAGCACTGCTTGTATATTGACACTATAGTTTTTCTCTAAGCATGTGATTCTCTTTCCACAAAACTTGTAACGCTGCATCATTTGCTTAGATTCTTCATCATCGAAAAAAGTCTCATATTCATGTAAAGGTGTTGTTCGTAATGCAATATATTAATGCTAAAGACATCTTTTTCTAATTATTTCATTCTTAATGATCATCACTCTTAGGCTACTAAATTCACTTAATGTTTTCAAGGTCATCACTATCACCATCATTGCAGTATTTATTTATTTTTGAGTTCTCTGAATATTAATAACTTCAATTATTTTCTGTACACTATTGTCACGTTATAAGAAAGTAACATAAGCCAGATTGCAACTTGTATATGCTAGACCATGAGGCTAATTATTCGCTTCATAAATGTTGCGAGTGTCAGCCTTGCGAACAATGCGTGTCAAAGCGATGTGTATACAGGTGGCCGTCCGGCTTATGCTATGATAGTGTAAGCCAACATCAAAAGGACGGGTGGGAAGCCAGTTATATAGAACATGACCAAAGGAACTTAATACTGGTGCCTTATTTGGCTGCGTGCAATTCACAGGCAAGTGGCATGAATTGCCGGTGTTGGGCTCAAAGGAACATCAAGTGGGGGTCGTAAATCCACCCTTTACAGACTGCCGGGGAGGGGGCAATGTCTGCTAATTATGTAGAACCTGGGTGAATCGATATTCACTCGGAATTTAGCAAGGCATGGCCACCACTGGAATCTAGTGTCTTGAAACTAAACGTCAGTAGTCGCTAAACCATCTTGCGGGAATTATATAAGGAAGTTATAAGCTACTCAAGCGTTATTCGAAATTGGCGGGAAACATTATTATTCTGGGAATTACAAAGGAGCTTCAAACAGGTCGGTGACTCATTTGCTCGATTGTCGCAATCTATTACACAAGGTAATTGTACTTTAATTATGTGCAGTATGTATACTTCATTAGTATAATCGTTAGTACGTATAATTGCCATTTGTAGGGTTTGATTCATTTGTAGTGTTTGATATACAGGCATATTTTGAGATATGAGCAACGTTTATGTAAAGAATTAATATTGTAATTCGCTATTTGGTTAATTCGTAGTAACCCCGTGCATTTATTCATGTGATATTCTAGATTTGCAAATGTTGAATTGAATTATAACTTTGTATAATGGTTGCAGTGTGCAACATTAGTTAAATGGGGTATTTGACTATTTGTGCATGCTTTGTAGGAGTATAATGTGTAAGGATATATCAGCGCATGGATATGTGGATATCTGTGTACTCTTTTTAGAAGTGTAATGTACAGAAATGCGTCTGATTATGTGATATTGTTCTGTATAATAAAGATTGAGAATCTATATATATCGATGTCATGACATCTATTGATATATGCATGATAAGCAGTTGATACCGTGTATACCATACCAGAAAGTATGGGTATTTCGATGTGCACGAATGCGTGGCCAAAGAAGGTAATGGCTTATCTGATGATAGATTGTTGTTTAGTGTGAGACTAGATAGCTAGAGGAATATACTAATGTCCTTGTGTGTGTTCGGACAGGAAGCTTTTAGGGACCAGAGGAGCTGTAGGAGACAGAGAAGGGAAATACCCTGGTACAGTTGGTCCCGAGTCTCTGGGAGACAAGAAAAGGAGAGAACGGAAGTGGAGGAAGTGGAAGGGTGAAGGACGTATTTGTTGGACTGAAGGGGTCCTGGGTACCAGTCAATAAATACTACAGATGCGTAGAAACACAGGACAGGAGGAAAATCTATCACACTAAGTCAGATGATGAAAAAGGCCGTCATTTGGTCGAGTGAAAGACGAGTGATAGGGTTTTGAATATTGAATTTCATTTTAGGAAGGACTATATGTTATTGAATGGCATTAAATTTGTTGTCTATTTGAATTTCACCTTTTGTGTAATCAGTAATCTAACTGTCGGCATCGCTGACTGGGGCTCGGGCTTTGCATCTCTATCACTACTTCAATTTCTGACGAAAACGAGCAAGGGTGTGTCTTCTGTAATAACTAAAGATAATACTGGGAGCACCCACTCCATCCTAAGGTAGTCTACGAGACCTTTACAGATATCAAAGGACTTTCCAGGATTTTATTTTCTCCCTAGTCATTTTTACCGGTACATCATTACTACTCCAAGACAATTTCTAAGTTGAATAATTATCAATATGTCCAGGCTATGTCTTTAACAAGTCTCTGACCAATCTTTATGGTACATTTGAGTGAAACAGTAATCCAATCTTTAGCTGTAGCATTGTGCATAATCCACTGATCTGGTAAAATGTAACCACAATCTGATATGTCAATACATTCTTTCAAAATATTATAATATCATCTGTGACTTTTTGCCATTTATATATAGTGCTGTAATTGTCAAATATAAAAATATACTCAGCTGCAGTTTGTATAAAACAATTTCAAGCTAACTCTGCCACAGAAATAAAATCATTGTAGTGGTGATCAGTGTTCCTATTTAGGCAGTTACACAAGAACTTGTAGAATAGCCACAATGAATAATATAGGCCTGATTGAAACCTTCAACCCTGTGTGTAGTGCAGAAGGGTCACTTTCTTTACCACACATGCATTAATGCAGATCATGGTCATATGAAAAACTGCTTATACAATTAAAGTCATGAAAGTCTTCTTGTCCCTCTTCTTCCGAATAAGATTTTCTCAGACCCTTGCCTGGGCTCAACTGATCTATTTATTTTGTTTGGTTCATGAGTCAATGACTGGGGGTAAGACTAATGAAAGCACCAATTTACATGGGAAAAGCACAGATGTAATGGAATACAACCTTCCGATTTGATAGATGAGAAAGAAAACATAACCAAGACTGAAAGAAAGAAATGTGAAAGAGCATGTCAATTTGTTTTTAATAAATAAAAGAAGCCTTTTCTTTTTTCAAAACTCACCATATTTAATTATAAAAATAAGCTTCTCTGACTCAAAACCATAAAACAAATATGCAATGTTTTAAACCTGAACATAGCAGTAGCCAAGGGACACAAGATGATGCACAATGGACGAAAGACAATACCAAAGCACAAACAAAAGGCGTTAATAATAGCAAAAGCTCACTTGGCTTTACAGCCAAGTTAGGAAAAACAAGAGTGCCTTCAAACAATGATACTCCGCTGGCAGAAATGAAAATCCAGGAACCGACGACTATTTATTTATGTTAACTGATGGGAGTGAATACTATCTCTGATATTCTGGAGGAAAAAGACAATTTTGAAAATGGCCACCATGGGAACCATAATGGATGCAATATTGCGGCCATTTTGTTATATGAAGTCTTCTGGTGAAAACCCTATGTTGATATGACCATTCATTTAGGAAGAATAGAGATACAATGTTTTTCAAGATAGTCATTGTAGCAATCATACTGTCTGTACAGATTGGCATCATTAAAGACCAAAGTTAAGTCATAGGGCTTGAACTTAAGTAACAAGTAACAGGTAAAACAAGACAAGCATTCAACTCTTCCAAAATATAAATTTACTTAAATAAAATCAAACAATGTGAGAATTAAAAATAACTTAAAATGTATGAACTCCTAGTATGTTATCCCAATTATATGAATTATACTACCAACTTCTCACTAATCCAGAAACTGTTCAAAAGTATTCTGAATGAAGGTTCTAAAGTGCTTATTTGCTACCATGATAACATCACTGCATTTAACAGTTATTAATCCAAATGTTGTTATTTCAATGTAATCCCGTTATCATAGAACATCACTTAAGCCCTTGAAAGATCCACAAAATCTGGTATAATTAGTTATATATTCAAATCCTTGGAATTTATTCAGCAATATCCAACGAAAATATTATAAATAAATCACAAGTTCCTTTCTGACTTTTGCAAAGCAGGAGTAACTGAAGAATATAATAAGTTGTGTATATTGTCATTATATACTAACTATATATGCACCAAATCAGCAATATCTGATTCACAAAAATTTCTCAAATAATTAAATCAGATTATTTCACAATACATATAATGCAAACAGTCATAGTGTATCAGTCCTGCCCTGACCTTCTTAAATTACTGACCCACTCAAATGCTATGGCATGCATGATAGCTCTCTACAGGGCAAATGCACTACTAATTCCATGTGATGTTTATTTTGGCATGGCATTCTTCACTGACTTAGTTGCTGATCTGACCTTAACAACTGGCTTTGTTATGAATGAAATTCCTATGACGTACTGTACATGTAATTTACTATAGTGCTAACTAGATTCTGAATTAAAGCATTTAAAACGTTACTGTCATAGGCTCCAATGGCTTACATAAAAACTATATTATAATTTAAAAGATGACACTGAGAGCAGTAGCACCAGTGAGACATCTTATGAAGTCGTTTGGGAGAAAATCATGCTGATATGTTCATCCATTCAGAAGTAGTAGTGATTACAAGATTTTTAAGTCTGATCTGCATCATTTTCATTCTGGAACAACTATACAACAAAAGGACGTCTTTTGGTGAAAATGCCGCTATGATTTTGTGTTACATGAAGAAGCAATAACAAGATTTTATGATGGCTGCCATAGTGGCGATTGTGGATGACATCTCCACAATGTTTTTATTTATGACTATTAAAAGCCTTTAGGTGAAAACCAAATGTCTATATAACTTCAGAAGAATGCAACAAAAAAAAAAAAAAAAAGATTGGAACCATTGTCATTTACTTTCATATAGGCTTGATAATAAATCATCTGGTGCAAAACCACATATCAATATGGTTTTCCATTCATGAGATAGCAGTAACAAGAGTTATACGATGGCTGCCATAACAGTCACATCAGATGTCAGATCAGCACCACAAACAAAATAAATAGTTGTTTGGTTAAAAACAATATGCAAATATGACCATCCACCAGAAGTAGGAACAATAAAATTTTCAAGATGACAGTCAGATTGGCACACCTTTCATTTAAGACTGACTATATATAGACATCATAAAAATCTGGTGAAAACCCTAAGTTAACAGGACTTTCTGTTCAGGAAGAGTTGCAATAACAATGAACTGATCAGAGAGAACATACAGTGTATGGATGACAATTCCAAGCCAACTAGCCTGGATAAGTGAAAACAGTTGGCAGGCAAGAAAATTCTTGGATGAATTATTCAATGTATTGAGAAGTTCAGAAAATAAAAACTCTGATAACATTTACCCTTCACCATTTGTGCTAGGCTATGATCTAATATATCTTAGAAATGCCCCACACCAATATATTGGTTTAAAAAAAAACAACAGAGAAGTAACTCACATCCAGATCCACATAAAAATAGAATGCCTTAAAGAAGTGCTTAGGTGGTAACAGGAATCTTACACTTACAAACATTGAACGGAACTATAAAAAAAAAATTCCTGCAATTGCAATCACTATGGTAAATCTGAACATAATGAGCACAAATTAAACACTGTTGCTGGTTCACAAGCACTTTATACATAGCCTAATAAGGCAAAAGCAATAAATTTTGCTTTGTAATATACAAGTTATTTTTGTCATTCCGAATGCACTAACCTTTCCACTTAAAATCAACTTTAACAGAAAATATTGCAGAACACTGTCTCTACTCAACTGTAATAGGTTTTTTCCCCAAATACTAAGCAAAGATACTTAAGAAATAAAACAGGTCACTGTATACACCTTTTCAAATATTTAATATATGCATATAGAGATGAATAGACTAAGTGTATTTCATGCACGTGATGCAAAAGGTTAAGCGCAATGGAGTTAAACAGTGTAGTTTAACATAATCAGTAGATGTTCAACGTATTTCATTGTAACCAACTTTGTCAATGAAGTGACATGCTCCTTGAAAATGAATGCTTCTATCAAGTTTTATAACTGCATACAACAGCTTAAGTGAACAAAAAACCGAGATCCCTAATATTTTTAATAAATAGAACATAATAGGTCACTGTGACCTATTTTTACCAGTGATGAATGAAAATGTATATAATGATGAGTGTCATGATTTTTTTTAAACAAATAAATATGCATTAATGTTAAATAATATGTTGCTTTGACAAACTCTTGCTAATAATTGGTTCAGTTAATAAATATAAAAATAAAACAGTCAAATGTTTCATATTTTAGCATGCAACAGTATCCAAGATCTCAGAAAGTCAGCTTAATGTAAACAAAGAACATAATTAACCAAACCTGAATTGTAGGTCACGGTTCTACATTTTTGTGTAAATGGGTAAAACAAACTCTTAAAATAAATAATCAAATTTCATGACAGTATAATCAAACATTGTAAGGAAATATTAACTAAAGGCATAGCGATATATATAGTTATGCAAGGATGAGACCAGGTCTTTATGATTAACTTTGTCAGTTGATTACTGTGCAATAAGAGTAAAACTGTTTCTGTGTCCCCACGGCCGAACAAGAGGTTGCGAGTTTCATCCCAAATTTTTTATTCCTTTTTTGTATGTTTTTATCTTCAAACTTTCTTTTAAGCATCCCTATTTGTTAACTTATTAATATACTTTTTCTTAAACTCCCATACCAGGACAGGCAATTAACCTATTTTTGAAAATAAATGTGGCCAGTCATACTGACCAATAGATGCCAGTAAATGCCCATATTGTTTCCTCAAACAATGCAGTTTAAAGACAGTTCAACTTTCCAAACATTAAGAATAGGAGCAATGCAAACATATTAATACTAAATTCCATCTCCACCTTAAGCATAATCTTTATTTCAGCGAATAATTCAGTGCACAGCTGCTTAGTTATAATTTCTATAAAACTTTTCAAATGAACTCAACACTATATGATAAAACAGTTAAAAATTTTAAAGAATCGTACATAAAACCTCATTTCATGTAAGACTATTAAAATGATTACCAAGTGCAATGATTCTAATCAACTGTTTTCAAATATTTTGTATGAAGAAATGAAAATATAATGTTCCTGGTTACATTGTAAAACAGCAATGTTTTACCCTGCACACAAGAATTATGATATGGATGAACATGTTTCAATGAGAGATCATAGCCAGCTATCTTTCCAAAAGGTGGAGCCACAGAAAAACTTGGTCCCAATATTTGGTTATCCTTATACTTTATCATTCCCCAGAACAATCTATTATTGATCAGTCTAGATATATTGTTTTAATTCATTCATTATAAGACAATTAAAAATGCAAAACAACTTTGAGAACAGTTTTGTATTTAAACCTTGATAAAAAGTTTTTAAAACATTGCATTTATTTTGGTGAACATATGTGAAATACATAGTCACGGAGAGGTAAATAAGACTTGGCATAAATATGCCTTTTGACAGAGCCAGGCAATAATATCACCGATGCCTAGTTTGCTTAACCTATTTATTAACTCATTTTATCAAATAGATAACTTAGCTCCTCGTCTTTTAAACTCCTCTCTCACTGCCGATAATGTCCATGATCCGTATAATTGAGACATTTTGCAAAGCAAAATGTAAATGCTATATTTTTGTATTGCTTGTTTGTTAGGTAGGAAGTATGCCGTATATAACTTTGTTCTGCTTTGTTCCATGCTGCCACCTAACAGTTTAAAGGTAAGATAACTGGCTATGATGCCCTATTATTTGCTGCATATTTTAGGCTGAATCCATCTGGATCGAGACGATTTTCAACAACTAACTTTCCTCACATCCCTTGATATATCTTGTTACTGTAAAACAAATACATTAATTTCTCTTACTGATTATATTCAGACTTTGCAGGTAGATCCTAATAGCATGCACATAGTATGTCTCACTGTTAAATGTAGTAAAGCACATGTTCCAAAAATAAGCATAAACATAAGCACACAAAGGAATTCTGGTTTGCACAAACTTAAGTAACACCAACAACAACAACTCTATGACGAAGCTTTTTGTGCAATACCAAAGCACTAGAACTAGTAATACAAACTTCATGAAAGCTGTTATATTTAACATGTAAGGAAGAGCAATCACCTTCCAATTATTGGCATTTGTGGTAGTGAGGCATTAGTGGTAGGGGTAAAGGCCACCACCTATTTCAAACATATCTAAGTATAATTTAGCTCAACCAGGTTAACAGCCAATTCTTTCCCCCTTGCTGGACTATTCGGTAATAAGCTTAATGTCCACATGTGAAATATCATACATGTAATGGGTCACTTAACAAATGATTTGGAATAACTGGCTATCCCTACATAGAAACTGCACTCATATAGCACACATAGAATATAGGCGACCTCTAGCCAAGGTCAACTAGAAAACCAGGGATGGAATTTTGAGTTAGATGATAGAAACCAACTCAGAATAACAACACTAGGGATTCAAAATAAATACCCCGTCAAAAATTTAATCTGAATAAATTTTTGATCGAAATTCTATTTTTAAATAAAACAAAACAACATATCTGGGGAAAAACATTTACACATAAAACACCTTTTTTATTTATTTTTTGTTGATAAGGAGGGGCATCTGTCTGGTGCTCCCCCCCCATATAAAAAAAGAACAGGAGGGAGGAAGAAAAAGAAAGAGATTAAGAGGACATGAAAGACAAAGAGGAAGACTAAAAGAAGACAGAGAGGAAAAAAGAAAACAGACTTGAAAAGAGAGACGAGAGAACAGAAGATGGGGAGAGAAAGGAAGATAGAGAGAGGAAGAAAGAGATGAATGAGAAGAAAACAAGGAATATGGAGATAGGTAGTAAGTATGACAGGGAGGAAGAGTGAGAAAGACAGAGGGGACAAGTGAGAGAGAGAGAGAGAGAGAGAGAGAGTTATTAAAGAAAAACAGAGGAAGACAGAGAGCAGAGACAAACAGATTCCACCCCCTGGAATAAAGATGGATACTTGATTTTGATAGAGTATGGATGTATCAATATATTAATTAGCTTAGCAAGAATTGTTGTATTGGTTGGGTTTTTTTTTTTGGGATTATGGCCAATAGACCCAGGCTCTGTACATGTTATCTGAGTATCTTAGAATTTTGCATTAATATTATATTATGATCAATAATTTGTTAAAGTACTACTTACCAAAATGAAAGTTAGCTAGGACTGCTGATACTTCATTTCTTCTGAGAAGTCATCTTTGTAAAGTACACCACTGCTTGCAGTAAAGCCTTTAACCCCAATTCACTCTTTCTCTTACTTAGAGCTTTGATAGCTGCAGGTTTGCTGGGTAGGTGCCATCAGCAGCATCTGATACTATGTCAATGTATAACTTCTTGCCATCCATGATTGTGAGTCAAGAAGTAATATTAAGGATATTCAACTTTATTTATACCAAGATTTTATGCCACAAGATGCCCTTATAAATGGGATCATAGACCAATTTCCTGTAGGGAACAACTGGAATTACTGTGATAATTAATATGCGTACAACATATGACATTTCCGGTGGGTTTTGCAATAGATAGGTTGTGTGGCTTTATTTGTTTTCAAAATCTGACCACCCTTTCCTAATTACCTGAACCCCCAAAATATCAGTTAGAACATTAACATTCACCTGTAATCATCATCACACCTGTGACACTGTCATTAAATATACATAAAGTAAGGAACACCTAGAATACTTAGAACACTGGTTGCAAACTTCCTTTTGTTTTTTTTTAACTAGCAATTTCAATAAAATACAAAAATATTTTATACATGTTAAAAAATTGACAATTTCGGACACTCATATTTCTTCCAAGTGAGATCTTACAAAAGTTAAATTTCCTCATCTTATGTTCTAATTTTATATAAAATCCAAACAAAATAAGAAAAACATATAACCCCCTCAATGAAGAATGGACATAATATATTTTTGTTCATATGGAAGGTTGTAACATAAATATTTATTTTAATATGGTTGGTTTTATGAAACAAACATATTCATTGGCGGTGGGGGGATTTGTTCTTATAAAATTTTTAAACTAAGTTAGTATCTGTTTTTATAAATTTTAGTTTTGCTATTTAATTGTTCTAATAGTGTAATTGGGGGCATCATCAAGACAATTATTTCCCGGGGAGGGGGGCACTTTCAGCTGGAGGGGGAAATAATTTGCTAGCCAGTTGTTTCCCCCGGCGAAACTTTCAGAGGGGGGTAAATTTGACTATTATACCTATACTTCAAAGTTTTTGTTCAGATGCATAATTTAGACAAATGGATCAAGATTTTTTTCAGGCAAATTATATCGCACCTTTCATGAACAGATCAGACAGGTAGCTTACAAGAGCGCACAATCTTGATTTTGAGGGAGCATAGTCATTGTGCTATAAGCTTTCTTTTTTTCTTTCTTTAAGCTCTACATGAATGTTAAGTAAATCTTGTGTGAAAAGTAAAATCTGAGAAACTTGCAATGCAGTGTTCCATCATGGTACCTGAAGTTCTCCGATTAATGGCTACAAACACAGTTCACACGGTAATAGATATTTCTATAACTGCATGTCACCGTGTTGTCTAGTGAGTTCAAGCTGTTATAAACAGATAGAGAACAACAAAAGTTGTATGCACATACTGTTAATCTGCACTGACATGTTTAACCTTTGGGCATATACTATTGCCAGTTACAAAATCATGCACAAACAACTGAGTCAGAATTAATTTCATGGCCATAAACTGTTATGATCACAACATTGCAAGGGATCTGACCCTTCTCCCCCTGGCAACAATATGCTAAACCTGTTTAAGAGAAGCTCGGTATCCTTTATTTCATTTCCAGTTTAATTAAAAAACTAATTTGCCAATTTGCAACTAGTTCAAATTTGGGTGTATTTTTTAAATATAAATTCATAAATTTAAACAAGTATACAAGTACTAGGTTCTATGCAAAGAAAAACGGCACTACATTTTACCAGTATTGTACATCTCTTTTACACCCCAAACACAGCACTGACTGGTGTTATAAATCTATGGTCTCTAAGTATCAGAATATAGCGAAAACCAATACGTTTTTCATAAAATTCAACAGATACTTTATTTCCCTAGAATACAAAGTGAACGTTTAACAGGAACTGACACTACTGTCAATTACATCCTAAATAGTCCCAAAAATTTCAAACTTAAGTCCAATGGGTATCAAGTATTTCAAATGAATTCCAGTAGTATTCCAAAAGAAATTTGATATTGAATGCACTGATGTGCCCGAAGTCTGGAATAGTGTGGATGTACTGACAGTCTCGATATAACACAGCAATAAAATCCAAAATATCCTTGAAAAAATTCACAATAATTCCAAGATAGTAGTTTAGTCCTAAAATCAAAGAACGCTTTGTAATTACAATCAATAATTGAAATAAATAAATTAAATCTCCACAAAATATAATTGAACACAACTTACTCCACTAGACTGATGTTAAGATTGTAATTACAATTAATAATTGAAATAAATAAATTAAATCTTCAAAAAATATAATTGAACACAACTTACTCCACTAGACTGATGTTAAGATATGGACTGAATCATTCTGAAGTAAACAAAATATATATATATAACAAAAGCCAAGACACAATAACATAACCTGGATGAGGGTCAAAAGTTCATTTTCCCATTAAATTCGTAAACAAGGTTGCCTCCAGAACATTCTTAATTTAAAAAGGAAAGAGACCCTTAACTCACCATTTGTAAAAGATGTTTATCTTTAAGTGATAATTATCTTAATATATAAACTAAAATCACAAACAAGTCTTAGTAATGTAATATGCTATTTACAACAGCAAAACACAACAAACATTTTTGGCTAAATTTGAAAATGTCAGTAGTTGCTGATCCAGACAAAGACTGCCAAGCCATTTTATTTGCAGCAACAAGCCTCATTTTCCTATACCAGACATCACGCTAGGCCTTTATTCCACATCGTGAGTAGGCAAGATATTGTGCATGCCTTAGTTTCCATTCCATATGATCCTGATATTATGCAAAGTATGTTTCATATGGCAATGTGACAGATGTTCTTTGCTATATTTTGTAAAAGTTTTCATGGAAACTTCTCTATACATAGCTGAAATTATAGGACACTTTACTTTTTTCATTAGAAATGTAAAACGATTATTAACTCCTTAAAAGGCAATATCTTGCTTGTGACAAACAATAAAGCATGATGGGTAGGAATAATGCACTTGATCATGTTCTGAGATACATGGTTTAAGTTTCGTTTTGCTATTACCACATGAGTACCATAAATGATACACCAAAACATTCATTCCCAAAATTATGAGCATCATTCAGTGTACTCCCCAAGAGTCAGTAGCAGCCCTCATACCTCCATTATGGTGGGTGGCACCCCAAAAGTCTTTACCTACTATGTTTTCAAATACCTCACCTTTCTCAACTCAAATGCAATCAAATGACAATATTTGGTCATGGAAATAAATGAAGCTTTCCTTTTCTACACTGTCAACCCAGTTTTCTTCATGGAGTAACTGTGCCCATTTGACTCCAATATCAAAACAGTTCTTTGTTTATAACATGAAATGCAAGCCAACAAAAAATTCTGACCAGAGTATGGGATGCAGATCTCAACTTCAAATGTGTCAAGACGGTTAATATATATTCTTTAAGTCAATGTAACCTTGGAGTTTGAGCTCAAAAGCCACAACATCAATAGATGTATTCCTTATCTAAAATGTGAGTCATCCACATAATTTGGTCAAACTAGGCTATAGAGTATTTAAAGTAATTTGTTGAACCTGTATTTGCGGATCTTTGCCCGAAAATCAATAGTCTCAAATGCATGACATCTACAATCCCTGGTTTATAGTAGTTAACAAAGAACAGAAGATATTGTCAGTAAACTATATTTCCTTAAATGGTCAGTGACCCTGACTACAAAATCAATGTAACAGTATGAATTGTGGAAGATGATTATTGTACCATAAATGAGTGGAATCTTGTTGCAGTCAAGGTGACATGTAATAATTACTTTAGCGTATAGGCTTAGCCTGCAATAAATCACTTCCTGTGAAAGATGGGATACTCTGCTGCATGGGATACATGGAATAGGGATTGATTTTTAATTGGGACCTGCTGGAATTATGGATAGAGATATAGAAGAGGCGACAATAACGTGGAGTTAAGTGGCGGGAAACGCAACGTAGAGACAAACAAGAGACAATTCTGTGCCATTTGGATTGTGTGCGTGTGATTTGGAATTGTAATGTAGCTTTCACAATTTTACTGTCATATCGCTACATTTCAGCAGTACGGAAGTTTATAGCGATGTCTAGCACTAGGGTATCATATCACAGACATGTAGCATGATGTCCCACCCAGTCATATTATAGTAGACCGACCAGTCCTAACACTAACCTCTTAATGCTAAGCGCCTAGCAATACAGCTGTTAGAACCATTTTTATAAGTCTTTGGTATGACTCTGATGGTGTTTGATCTTTCAAACTCCTGCATCTTAAGCGGACGTTGTAACCACTAGACCACTGGAGCAGTCTAGTGCCATTTGGAAACAGTGTCTAAAATTAGTTTTTCATGAATAGTTATTAATAAAGGCGGACCAGAGCGAATTATTCTAAGTTAAATGAGGGGTGTGCTTCTATGACAAAATCCAATGTTTTAAGTATTCTTCCCCAAACGTTTTGGCAGTCCAAGTTTTTCTGAGGAAGTGGATGCCCCACTCCAAGAAAAAGAGCAACGATCTTTTCTCATTAAAACGTTGTCCATGGGATGGGTGTCTGGAAGTGAGGGACACGAAGACATTCAGTCATAGAAAAGATAGCATGTCTTGGAAAGCATAAGGGGAAAAGAGCTCTATATGTAAACCACGGTGGGGAAAGAGAACAGACAGACAAATTATGGCGGTTGTTGTTGCTGTTGTTGTGGGGTTTAACGCCATTTTTCAGCACACGATAGGCTATGCATGGCGGCCAGTATTAATGGTGGAGGAAGAACCCGGAAAACCCCGGAAAGAACCACCGACCCACGAGAAGCTACTGGCAAGCTTTCTCACATACCCACATTGGCCGAATCCTAGACTCGAACCCACGCAGACGGAGATGAGATGACAGTGATCCGTAACGGAGAGCGCTTTAGACCACTCGGCCACTCGGCGGAAGACCCAAATGAGGCTGGAGAGAGAGAAAAGATGAAAAGGAATACAGCGACTCTGACCTCTCACAAACACTGAATTTGGAAGGAGACACAAACAGGTTATACCAGCATGCTGAGTAATGAGTTTTATTGTTCACTCGACTCTATGATCAAATTTGTTTTATCGGTATAAAAGAATGGATAATTGTATTTCTTATAATTTTGAAATTCTATTTCTACGAGAAGATGTATCATTCAAAGGGCATGTTCCATTTCATATTGTTTATGTAAATGATTAAATTGTTATATTTTAAATATGGGGGGGGGGGCTTGTGTTGTTCTATTCTATATCTCTGCTCAGATTTGTGTTATTCCATCCCTGAATTTCATAGCTGACATTGTTATTTACTCGGTCTGGGCAATAACACCACAGCCAGTCATCTCCTAGATAACAATAACCAATACAAGCGCCGTGTAACAAGTGGGGCATTCTCTCGCAATCAATTAATGTCTTTCTCATCTTCTGTATGGGTCAATTACATGGTTTGGTCAAGGCAGTGAGTATGCATGTAGATAACCATCTTCAGTCTTTCAGTCCTAGTCACCCTGACTTTTGATACCTAAAATTAATCAGATTCTTTCCAAAGGCATGCTGATCAAATAGTTTGGTAACCACAGATTATAGGGAGCCTAACTTATTTATAAGAAAAAAAAGAACAAGCAGACTGACATGTGGAAAACAGGTGCACATATAATATTATTACATGGTTGTTGTATAAAAACTGTAAGAAGAAATATTAAGGTTGCCATGCATTGCTAAAAGGTACAGCTTACATGTATCTAGTCCAGGTCTCAAAATGATGGGCCATGGAATTATGTCCTGCAGCCCACAACGACATATGGAATTTGTTGTTGTTGTTATAGGGTTTAATGCCATTTTTCAACACAGGATAGGCTCTACATGGTGACCAGTATAAATGGAGGAGGAAGAACCCGGGAAAACACCAAGAAAGAACCACCAACCCACGAGAAGCTACCAGCAAGCTTACTCACATACACACAGTGACCGAGCCTGAGACTCAAACCCACACAGACCGAGGCCCACAGAATTTGTAAAATAATTAATAATGCAAATTATTTTTTAGTCAGCCAGTTTGATACGAATTGGATTGTTACATCATTTACGTCTTGTTTCCAACATTTCAACTAGCTACCATTTTTTTTTAAGAACCACTTTTGACATGTCAAAACTTATTAATCTTTGAATTTCAATAAATGTCGAAACTCATTAGTGTTTGAATTTAAATGTTGAAACTATCCAAGTTATATTTATTCCAAATGTCAAACATAATGTAGTTTTAAGTTCAGCTATGGCAATTATAAAATTAAAGTTGCAAAAACAGCTCACTGGTTGAAGTTCTTGTGCTCACATTTGTGACTCTAACAAATGAAAGGATGATGCCAATTAATGCAGCAATATACTGACTAAAAACTACCAACACTCAATTATCATGCAAAAAATTCCAATTGCAACTAGTTTATCATTGGAAAATATTTCAATATAAATTAAGAAACAATCCATCACTTTTTATTTGCGTTTTCAAAACAGGTGAATTGAAAGATCCAAACCGCACCTTTTCCTACTTGGATATACAAAAGAAAAATTCATAGTGCAGCATGCATTTCAGTTATGTTTTTTTTATCTAAGTATATTTTTTTTCTTGCTGGGAGTATGCTATGCAAACATAAGGGCAACTCCTGAGTAACATCTAATATTCATTCACAAAATTCATTGCCATATTCCAGAAAACAACAACAATCTCTCAACTATAACAACAAATAATATTTTTACTACAATAAAAACAACAAGAGTCCCGAGAAAGGATTGATGCTTTTCTGGGTGATAAGAATTTCCAGGAATTTAATACCATACCATTTCGGTTAAGACTAAGTAGACTGTTATGTAATACTATATTAATTTTTTTAATGATTGTACATTGTTATGGGTCAATTTGCAAAGAACATATTAAATAGTAATTTTGTCCGTTATTGTGGGCCTGTACTTTAAGATAATGTAATTATGTTTGTAGACATGTTAACATGGATTTGAATTCAGGACACTGGTATTCCCCTCAGAAAAACATGATCTACCTGCCCTTTTCTTAACAGATTGCTAAGGTTTATGTAAACAGACGTGACCTTTTTTTGTACCGCTCAGGTGGCCTAGTGGTTAGAGCGTCCGCCTCGGATGTGGGAGGCCGTGGGTTCGATCACCGGCCGAGTCATACCAAAGACTTACAAAAATTGCACTAACAGCTGCCTTGCTTGGCGTTCAGCATTAAGAGGTTAGTGTTAGGACTGGTCGGCCTGGTGTCAGGATAATGTGACTGGGTGGGACATCATGCTACATGTCTGCGGTATGATGCCCCAGTGCTAGACATCACTATAAACTGCCACATTGCAGACATCGTAGTGATATGACTGAACAATTGTTAAAGCTACGTTAAAAATCATAATCACATCACATCACAGATACCAGTGGACTCCATCATGGCAGGCCAATCATGTGACTATGTCAGTGCAAATCCAAACACAAAGGTCATGCACGATAAGCCTGGTCAAGTCAGGTACAACAGATACATGTAGAGGCCAAGTTAGCCAGTAATTATCCTGGATTATATTAATAATCACATATATAAGAAAAGAAGAGATGTTATTTGAATGATGGGGTTTCAGTATTTGGTGATAGGGTGTTTAATTAACCGAGTACTTTCTAATGGATATCAGGAAACAATAAAGTATAACAGTGGGTTCTAAAGTGTCACATGGCTAAAATGATAGCGCAGTGGGAAAGCTATTATAAATTTGGGCCCAATGATAACACACAGCACGTTCAACTATTAAATGTTTCAAGCAAATAAATGTAATGTACTTTTCCAATGATAAGCCCTGCTGTGATGGACAGTTTGGTCATCAGATTAGCACAGCTTTAATTTACGACCAATTGGTCATACAAAGGCATATGGTGAAAACCCCAATTCATTATTACTTTCTGTTCAAGTAGAGATGTGATAACAACAGTTTTAAGATGTCTGCCATGGTGGCCATATTGGATGTCAGATCAAAACCATTTTTATTTAGAATCAGCTAGACATCTTAAGTAGTCTTTTGGTGAATACCACATGTTGACACAATCTTTCATAATGGATGAGTAGAAATAACAATATTTAAAAAATGGCCACTGTAGTGGCCGTACTGAACGTATTATCAGTACCACTGTCATTTAAGCCCAAGAGGTTTGTTAGTTAAATCACCATGCTGATATGACCATCCATTCAGAATTAGTGATGACAAGACTTTCAAGATGTCTAATGTAGTGGCCATATTGGATATCAGATCAGCACCATTTTAGTTAGGACCAACTAGACATTATACAAAGTCTCTTAGTGAAAACCCCGTGTTGATATGACCATCCAATCAGAAGAAGTCGTAATAACAAAATTTCCATGATGGCTGTCGTTTGGGAAATACCGGAAGTCAGACTGGCACCATTTTATCAAGAACCATCTCGTCAGCAGCAGAATTCTTTTAGTGAAAACCAAATGTTGATATGACCATCCATTAGTAGAAGTAACGGTAACAAGAATTTCAAGATGGTCAGTGGCAGCCATATTGGTGGTACCATTTTCATTATGGACCAGCTAGACGTCATGTGAAAACAGAATGGTGATATGACCATCCTTTAGGAATAGTGATAAAAATAATTGTAAGATGGCCACTGTGGTCGCGATTCTCTGAGATAGAAGTCTCATATGTTCCCATACAGAGGGAGAAGAGAGTAGGTAACCTATATGACGGTTGAGGCCACGAAGAGTCCTTGATGAGAGAGAGAGAGAGAGAGAGAGAGAGAGAGAGAGAGAGAGAGAGAGAGAAGCAACCATATTATGCAGTCATTCTGGACAATTAAGTCAATCTTTCATTCGGTTTCATGATGAAAGTTGTCTTATCCTCATAAACAGAACAGATAATTGTATTTTTACAACTAATTGCATCTTTTATGAACTTGGTGATTATTTTTAAGAGAAGTGTATTTTTCAAATGTAATGATCAATTTCATGTTTAATATAATTGATTCAATTCTTATATTTTGCATATAGGGGCTAGTGTTTTTCTATTCTACATCTCTGTCCAGATCTCCATTTGCGCAATCCGGGAAATAACACCGGTTTCCTTTTCCTGTTACCTAGTTTGAGACCATAGAGTCAGAATAACTTCAAGGTCAATGTCACAAACAAAATGCCATATATTTCAGTTATATACATTAACACCCAAGTGAAATGTCCAATATTCCGTAACAATACAGAAAACTGGCAAATATTTCATCATTGCATGTGCACCGAGATCTTTGAATGAAAGGCCATATTCACAACTAAATGCCATCAACATTAAAAATCAATGTAAATTAAGGAATAGTGCATGCAGTTAAGCGCTATATAATTTATGAATGTATAATCTGTTAATAGTATGGTTCTCATCATTACTTGGACATTTATGAATTATTACCATGGAAAACATAGTACAGTTCTTTCTAATTTCCCAATCCCTCATCCACCGACCACCTATGAACACATTGCGTCCAGATATCATGTATTGATGATGAACTTGGTCATCTGCTAGAAAGTTTAGACGGGATTGCAATGTTACAAAGAAATCAATGGTTAATGTTTCAATAATAAAGAAATTTATTTGATTAGGTAATTGAGACAGAGCTGTCCGAAAAAAAAATTGTTCGTTTTAAAGGAGCAAGAAGCTTACAATCAGACTGTAAATCCCGAAATTAATTATACTGCTAACAAGATTTATAACTCAGTTAATTGCGGCATTCTATTTAGACAAAACTGTTATCAGGATATTGAAAGTTATATAATTGTATCTGTGTCGTAATGAAATTTATACGACCACACAAGTCATTGGACTCTGAGTTTGTGCATGAGTCTTACCTAAAATGTTAAGTGTACATGGCTTGTTCTTAATACAAAGTTTAGTACCGTACTATAAGAGGCTCTTTAACAGTTCAATGAACAAGTCAACTTTAATGTTTTCTTCTTTTCACCTACTATTGCATATGAGAGATGAGGACATAAATGATACACCAGACACATACCTATTCCACAAATGAGAAAGTGTACTTATCACATTGTTGGTACACTTTACACAGAGTGTTTGCAGTTTAATAATGTTGATATGTGACATCACTTTCTGAAAGGCTGATTAGTGAAAACAATTAATGACATTTATGCGCAATATTCGCATTATTAAGTGGCTGCGAAAATGCGATTTCTCCTTGACCCACCTTCCTTCTGCAACCTTCTTTTCACTATGACTATCAACAATGTAGTGGCTGATTTTCAATCGAATGCTAGACGGACATTGTGAAATGTACGGTCGACTATCACAAAAACGCACAGTATTGGTTAGGTAAATCGGAATATTTGCCCTACGTAGAACTCTTCAAATGCAAAACTAGTCCATGAGTACAACGCCCCAAACCCAGGACATGCATAGTTTAAATGTCAACCTAACGAGGAGTAAACAAACTCATGTCTCTTATGAAAAGCATGTCGACAAATGCTAGTTTCCACAGGTAAAACATTATCGAATAGGTGTACGTGCCATAATTCTTTTAAGTATATTTTGATAAACTATCGAAGTCCCTTCAACAATTTGACTTTCTACTGCAAAAAATAATTTCACACATAGACAGGTTTTTAATGAAATAAGCAGAATATGTTTAAATTATATATGCGAGTGTTTGGGATAGCCTTCGGTGGACAAATAATGCTGTATACAGGCTTAAAGGGTCTGGTTTTGAAGGACGTTTGATATTATAAACGTTGCATGAACAAAACCATGTAAGATTTTAAATAGGATCTATACAATTTTGAAGTTTATCTTCAGTATACAATTTTTAAAAAAAGATGCCCAAATTTGACTCATTCGGACCGAGTAAGTAACTTACATTTGCCACAACAAATGGCCAAAATGTTGGTTGATGCACATTACCTCCAGAAATTTTTTCATATATTTTTCTCAATTTCTGAGCCTTTTGTCTGCCAAAGGGGTGACTGGCCATGACGCGTCTCATTAAGAAAATTAATATGCCGACGAATATTTAATATAATAGCAAATGACAGAACACACACACACACACACACACACACACACATACATATATACATACATACATACATACATGCCTAATTGAATTTCTGCTTTATTCCATAATAAATACACAACCGTAAATTCATCAATACACAATAACAATAGTGATGTGCACATAACACCGCATAGCGACTTTAGTTTCAAAAAGATAGGTAGTTTTGGTCTACTTATAGTTGAAATGACATTTAGAGTCATATTGTGAAGGAATGTGCATTGCAACAACTTTTCCAGATGGTCTGCTAGTTCCGTTGTTAGGAACTGGGTTTATTAGCAGTGGCAATTCCACAGGAAGTAAATGTGATTTGTATATGGAGGGACGAGCCTTAGCTAAGCTGCATGTGTGCTTATGTTTCATCATTGAATTTTTGGAATCGTAATGTGGGAAAATTATGAACTTTTTCAATTTAAATTATCAAAATGATGCTATGGAACATCACGTTCTGTTCATTTTGAGTGCAGTAAGGAGAATGTTATTGCAGTTGTAAATGTAGTCGCAATTACAGTACAATTTCATGTTTTAGAACCAATGACATAGCTGAACTTGGAAAGTACATTTTGAGGAAATTCAAGATGCAGACATTTAGGTATACTTTTGGTCATTCTTATTACCAGCTGAAGAAGTAATGTTTATGCCGTGTCACGTGCATGCTCTTTGTATGGCCCGAGCTGTGGTATGACCTGTATAACGTCTATCGCTAGCCTAAATTCGAAACATTGTGTCAAAAGGGTTAACAGCAGTTGGCGTGTGACAGTCTATTCATCCAGCAGAGATAAGGATTCTTCGTCGTCTTGGTTTATTGGCTCTGAAGCCCTTACATTTCTACCAAAATCTTAAGTTGTATTTTTGTTCTAAAATTTAGTACTTTGACTTATAAAATGGCAAGTCTCTGATATATATGTGATAGTCTTTGGCCTCAGTGTGCTTTTCTGTGCTATTGTTATATACCAGAGAGAGCACTGGTCATAGTCTGAACCATTCCACTTACGAAAAGGTACCATCATTTCTCCTAAATAACTGTTTAAATTATCGGAATGGTATTTTCAATACTGCGCCTCTTACGTTTGTAGTACACGTTACTAAGATCACATTCATTCGCTTGCTTCTTCGAATGTTTCATTTGTGACTCCGTCAACTCGTCCACATTGATCTCTTTATCATCTTTTCTTTTAAATAGACGAAACAGCTTTAGTTCATCCACAAATAAATTTAATATACTAAAACCTAAAGCGCATACTGCATGAGTGTACAAAGTAAAGTGAACGGAGACAGAAATTGAGTACATAATACTATACTTTGTTTGTTGTTCAGTTTGTGCGTAGGCTTTAAAGGGGTGCGTCGTAAACTCATGTTAATTTCACCTGCGGTATTTCATAAATAGCATAGTCTATTACAAAAATACAATAAAAGTTCTTATCAACTTGTTTGGAACATCAATATGCATCAAGCGTGTCTCTTATTGCAAGAGCAAATGTCGTTACTTGCTGAAGGCATTAGCATTGTACTCAGAGTTTTGTTAGCCTTACCTGTTCAAGGCTATTCGCTCTTTTTACTACACTAACGTTTAGATAAGGGTATTCATGAATCAATAATTTCCATTGCATTGCATTTGCACAGAGGTAATAAGTATGTCTCCATGCATCCCTGCATGTTTGTATGTATGTATGTATGTATGTATGTATCTATGTATGTATCAATATATGTAATTGATAAAAATTCATCAGACACTAATAATGCAAATGTTGATTAGGATGTATTTATTATTCAACGTCTGAAGGAATATGTTAGAAGCTCTAATAGCTTTGTAATTTAATCTGATACTGAATAAAATCGGTTTGTAGCATGGGGCTAGATTAGTCTCACTGAAATGAATCAATACTTTCACATAATCACTTTAAGCGACCGTGGGGTTATATTAGCGTAGTCTAATAATACACTGTATGTATGTATGTATGTATGTATGTATGTATGTATGTATGCATGCATGCAATGAACATTTAAGTTGGGTTTTGCAGCATAGGGCCAGCATATTCTGACTGGAGTACATCATTACTTTCAAACAATCACTTCCGCGATCGTGTGGTTACATTAACAACTGAAAATATCGTTGAGAAGTATCATACGGGACTGAAATAGCTTCCCGGTAATCCGAAATATCAATGTAGTCTCCATTAGTGGTTGTCAAATACGTGAAAAATTAGAAATTTGATATTTTCGATCGTCATACTAAGGGTGGCCTTAGTACCGATTAACTTACTATGATATTCAGCACGGATGTTTTCGAGAAGTCTCAATATTATTTGTCTTTAAGATATATATATATATATATATATATATATATATATATATATATATATATATATATATACCTTATTCATCATATGCCGAGTAATGCAGTTATTTATAAAGCTTTGGGATAAGGGAACTACTTAAGGAAAGCATAGTCTATTTACAGTTTCAATTGCTTTTTCGGGTTTAATGCCATTTGTTCAGGTCATGATAGGTTACATATGTGGTCAGTATATCTGGTGGCGGAAGATCCCGAGAACACCCACAAGAAGCTAATGGCAAGCTTACTCACATAGCCACGTAGGTCGAACCTGAGTCTCCAACACATGCAGACAATGGAGAGGTGACAGCTACCTGGCCACACTCTTTAAAGTATTTATTGATATATTATTTTTTTTACGTTTTCGGAAAGATTTAGATTGGGATGGTTAGCTGAAGGTTCAAATGTTACGGTCAGCTTTGGCTTTTGCACACGGTTTTCCAGCTATTATAAAAAAATACAGTATGATCATTGTCACGGAATTGTATAAATTCTTTTATGTATTTCGAAATAGTGAGTTCGGTTCATCCTATGCCGCACGTGCGAAGTGCTTTCAATGGGAAGAACCGAATGCCTTCAGTGCACACACGAGATCTGTGTATAAATATGTCACCATAAGTAAAACTCTTTAAATTACGGATAGTCTTTTCAGTCAGCTATCTACTATAAGGACTTGTACATCTTCAGCTGTAGAGGTATGTAAGTTTATTAATTTCTTGTATATAATATACAACTATTGTACTACCACGTTTATTTTTGGTATGCTTGCTATGTAGCTTTGGTTTACGCAATATAATGCACATATTTCTATTCTCGTTTGCGACTTAGCAAGAGATTTATAGCAGTAATTAAAGTTACTTTTAAGAAATGTTTAGTACAGTAGGATTCTTATCGAGCAGGGTTAGGTTTATTTCTTAAACCTGTTGTTTTGTAATTATCGTGCCGGTAATGTAATCTGTATAAGTTACCGTGTAACGTCACTACGTTTTAATGCCCGTGTAATGTATAGTACACTGTATTGGATATATTTTCAGCTGTCTGAAGTGCAGAGCTGTGTACAGATGTCCAGAGTGCGTAGAGCTGTGTAGAGCTGTTAAGAGTGTCTGAAGTGTCCAGAATGTCCAGAGTGACCTGAGCGTTCAAAGTTATCGGAGTGATCCGGGTCGACGTGGTGCAAACTGTAAAGCCAACTACAGGAATTAACCGTAGCACCTGTGAAGCTGAACTGTAGTAGCCGTAGAGCTGAAATAAAGTGTGCTGATGAAGGAGTGTTTCTCCTTACATAAAATCAATTAGCCGTTGGCTAATTTTGGGGTTCGTAAAACCCATTGTATCTTTCGGGACTGTAAAAATAAGTTGTATATCAGTCCCTTTTTATTTGCATAATTTCATTGAGTGAATTCATTTTACTACAGGAGTAAAATGCTACATTGTTTACTAGATGAGTAAACCATATCCATCTTTTCATTGTGAAATAGTTGTGAACCATTCACCCCTTGACTTTGTATTTTGTAAAGTAATTTATTTGTACTTTTCATTATTAAGTCTGTGCGTTCTTATGTTAATTAATCCAATATTTGGATTATATGTACACGCAGATATTCATAATTAATCGTTCATTCAAATCATTAATTATTAAACATTGTATTTATATCATCGTCAAAAGTGTTCTGTTGTGAATCCGGAAATCCCACCCGGGTATCTTATTACAATCATAAACCAACCTATGAAAGACTTTTATATTGCGTGCCATCAATTCCATAGCTAACTGACTGCAACCATTTCAAGAATCATGCACACATACATTCGGACAACAATTTTAAACGGTTTTTCACTTTGATTAAAATTGTTCCATCTAAATAATAAAGTTCACACCCAGTCAAAGATAACACATAAACATATTCACTTTTTAATTTATAAATACCACGTCTAGTGAAACATGAACGTAGATTATATCCAGTTTTATTAAAACTATTTCTTTCATATAAACCGTCACATAAACATATTCAGTTTTTAATTTATAAATACACACATAATAAAAGTAAAATGGTTTATAAAGTGTTGGTATAAAGCAAATTGATATACTAATATTGCTGCCTTATCAAATTGTGATCCGTCCATGGCAACATAATACGCATATAGAACTATTTTTTCCACATTAGGTTATATTTCAACATCGGGAATCGATTCTATGTTCTCTAAATCAGATTAATCATAATAGATCTAAAACCCTAACCAAAACAAACATAAATAATCTGTTTTAAATTAATTAAATATGGTACACAATTTCATCACAATCCTCTCTTTAAGCCTTTCTCTCTCTCATGCATAAGGCAGGTAATATAGGGAAGTCTGTTGAGTGAAAAAAAGAAAAACTAAACTTACAGCAAGTATGAAACAAGAACTATGACTTCGTGACGGTTATGTGTACACGTTGAATGGAATTTTAATAATAAAGTGTTCAAAATACCATTAATACAAAGTTGCACATTTGTTGGCAACAAGGAAGACACTTTAACCTATGTAATGGTCTGTTTATTTTTATTTTAGACTTTAAAGTCCTTTCTGTTATCGGCAAGCAAATTTGAATACAAACATTCTCCTTCCGACTTCAATATAAATTCAGTGTAACTGTCCATACTGGGCACCGACTAAGGTACGAAAATAATCTTCTTATTTAATCGACTGTCATTGATTCGAAATAAAATGTTTCACGTTGATATACTTACCTTGGAAATCTGTATAAAGTCAAGAATTTCTGAAAATGCACTGACGATGCAACCTAATATGAACGAATGTCGTCGTCTGCAATCTATTTGAAATATTCACAAGGTGGAAAGAGGTAAGTTCTTACCTGTATACCGAACGACCTCAAATGTTGTTCAATAATCGAAGAAGCTCATTTTTAATTCCACGGTAACTGTTTATTCTTTTCAAGAGGGTCGTTATAATACTCGGTGTCGTATTACTTCAATATCACGTGGATAATAACTTTGTCTTAGACGATACATCATGTTTTTAGTCCTGGTAATGAATTTTTAGATACAGCTCTAGTAGAGAAATCAATTGGTGGAAGATTTTATATATCAACCATTCCTGCCAGTTGAATCATTAGAGGAACAGGCTGCATATCCTGGAACCTTTGCTTGAAACTGATGTTTGCCATTCAAGATTAAATGTAATATAATCGGAACTGTAAATATGACACGATTGATTCTCTATATCTTTTATAATAGCATTTATTTTCATGACTTGGTCTTAGTTTAAAACAAAATGGCCTGTTTTTATCTCCAAGTAAATAATTTGTAAGGTTTGTACACTTATATTTGCTTTTCGTTTAAGTTTTATTTTACCCGAATATGAATCAAGTGTATTTCATTCTACTGTATCTTATTGGCAGGATCACTATATTAATGTTCATACATCAATCAATAATTTCCATAACAACATTTATAGTAATAATGATTCCCGCCCTTAACTACCCACTGACATCGCATCCTAAACAGAGTAACTTTATGTAGCGACTATATCGGAGGTTTTCAGTGTCTAAAATTAGCAGAGAATATCATTGAAATGACTGTCAAAAGGTATGAGACTTAAAAAGTACAACATTATAGGTAATGGAAGACTAATTACAGACAAAAGGTGAAATTATTAACGTTAATGCATATGTCACCAAATGTTTCTTTTATATGACTAATATATATGTATATATTATGTATGCTGTAACATGAGGATAACAAAAACTTCTCAACCCATGCGGTGTTTCAATTTCTAAACATTCGGCTATAAAGAGTATAATCGACCACATTGCTGTAGAGAGTTTTGACGTAACAAACCCTTACACAATAAGATGCTCACTGAAACCTTCACTTCACTGTCTAAGATTAAGTATTTTGTTTAGTTCATAGCCACATAAGGTTGTTTGTGTTGGTTTTAGTATACATACTGTTAAAACTCGAAGCATGCAATTTAGCAAATAAATGCAGTGTGACAATTACGACAATCTTATCAAAAAGATCACTATGTCGCATATGTTACGCTTCATTGACGTTTCTTTGGATTTTAATGCTTATTTCTCAAGCAATGTTCATTCTAGATTCATCAACCTGGACGACGATGTACTACATCTCTATTTGTGTCATACCTTACAACAAAATACTGTCGCTGTAACCTACGTTTCACATTTTGGCAGCTTTAATTTTGTGTGTACGTTTAGGTCATGTACATAAACTTTTTTCATCCTTTAAAAATATATTTAAATCTTTAATCATAAAACTTATGTAAGGATACAATCTTGTTGACTATTAAACTGTCGTTACAAATGTAGGTCCCGTGGCACACACACACACACACACACACACACACACACCTTTAAATAACACATTGCAATGAACTATCGGCCAGATTGGACATCAGATGACATGTTTCATGCTTCTGTCCCGTATTAAATAATGAAAACGTTACATTTCTATACAATTTTAATCATCACAATAACAATCATATGAAGTGAATAGAAAGTATATGAGAACTTTCGAATTCTGTAGCAGTGTAGTACCTGCTGTAAATCTGTTGCTCGGGTTTTGTTTGTCTTGTAGAAAACTTATGTAATCTCAGTAAATATGTGAAGCTGCAAAAATTCAACCCACCAAAATGACCATTTCTGTATGTATCTGGTAACAAGAGTCCATGATCAATTTTGAGTAATTTTTTATATAGTCCGTTATTATTTTATGGGCAGCGAGTGACTTTCCCAATTCTGATCAAGTTTGGCACTCTGTGTGTGCATGTCAAAGGACTGTACTTTGGAAGTGTTTTCATAAGCATATGTGTATTGGAGTAAAACTGTAGATGGTGTATCAAGTAACGTTTCATTCACGATTGTGTGAAATTCCAGACAATGTGATAAATTACACACATGCTAAAAATGAAGGTCAACTTTCACTGGCATTTTGCAGATGTAATACCTTGAGAAAAATTATCAGGCTGTACAGAATGTATTCAAATCTTGGAGTATTTTCTCAAATCTCAGTCTGGTACTTTGAAATTATCACAAGTTTGCGGCGTGGGGGGGGGGGTGATTTACGTTGCACTCACCAGAGTCAGTTATAGCTCAGAGAATAATTTCATTGAAATAGAAAATGAAGTACCATTTGTAAATGTATTGCATTAGCAAGGCATGCAATTTTATACGATATTGCTTTCATTTTAAATGTTAGGACAAGGAACCCAAAAGTGCTGAGTCGCTTACAATGCCATTGCAAGGTATGTACTTTTGTATAATGTTGCTGTCATTTTGAATGCTCCTTGTGACATGGTAAACCCTAAAAGTGCTGAGCTGCTTCAAATTACATTGCAAGGCATGCAGCTGAACCTTAATATAGCAATTAATAGCCAGATATCACACACACACACACACGCAGGGACGGATTAAGACTGACTGGTGCCCTAAACACTGACAAATCTTGGTGTCCCCCTCCTTTTCACGTACACCTAAGAATATAACCCTAGGGTGCACCATGATCAAAAAACAGAACATTATGATCAATTTGCACTAGTTTTATCAATTTTTTTTTACAAATCTTCATTCGTATTTCACATAAACAGTAAAGACTCTGATTGACTGCTGCATTGTGTGATATGTCAGTTCTAGGTTTGTGGAGAAAATGTTGAAGATGGCTATATACACTGTTAGTGAACACCGCAGCAAACTTTGATATAGGTACATAACAGAAATGAAACAAAGAAGACCACTGTGGGCTAATATCCTTGAGCATAATGTCCCCGCCCATACTCACACAAAATAAACTTTCCAAACTTTGAAGTACACACCATAATACAAAATGCCAGACCACAGGTGGCTATGAGAGATAATATACATGTCATTTACATTAAATTACCCACTCATCAGAAATATAGGTTACACATCTATTATACAGCAGTCAAGGCACAATTTTCATACAGTACCTGTAATTAACACCTATGATTTATGCCTATATTATGGTTTCAGGTTTCAAGAAGATTTGGTATGGATAGTCAACATTCATTTGACCATAGCTTAACAGCAAATCACAGATTAATTAAGAATGTAAAATGCTAAGGTGGCTGGTAAATAAGATACAGAGATACCTGGATAACTGACAATTTGGAAGATGGGACACTGGCTGGACATGCAAGATGCTCAATGATAGGTGATTGTTACAGAGAAGAAGAATATGCTGTAAATAAGCAGTGCATAACATAATCATCTTATGACAACAATGACAGGCAGTTGACAGTCATTCTTGAAGCTGTTGTTCTGAATTTGATCATTCAGTATATATATAAAAAAAAGAGGCCATTATTTTAATCATAATCAACAGTAGTTAGTGTTAGTGTGCGGATGAATCTTTCAAACAGACAGCATCTGGTTACTTTTATTACATTATTCATTGCTTGTTTGCTCGAAAATATCATTCACTGTATCGGAAATTGGGCTGTTTTTTTAATTTGATTCCTGTCAGTAAGTGAACGTCCTTTCTGATCTCATTATTTTGCAGTTTTCTAATTCTGTCTTTTGACAGATTTTTAAAAAATCTGCAGTGCCATGCAGACAGTTACTACTCCTGGTAACATTTTAATAGATTGATTTAGAAATGTACATTGGAATGCTATAAATATTTACCGTCGTATACCTCACACGGAACTACAACAAAACTCGGTCTGCTGAAGTATTATGTGCCAGAAGATCGGCGTCTTTGATGTACACCTGATGGTTTGGTTAGTCAGCTTTTTTAAAGGCACTTTAAACAGGTTATTGACTATATCAAGTCAAGAAAATGGGACTTGTGTGCCTTTCCCAAAGGCACAAAGAGATAGCCTACCTGTACTTTCCTGCGTATGTACTGAGCACACTACCTTTACATTGCAAGTCAGCTACTATACTAACATAACTACCACAGCTCCCATTCACTTGAAACCATCAGGAGGTCAACAACACAGTCTCAGACCTGCAAGTACATGAAGTGATGGTTAATTTGGATCTACACTGTGTGCAGCTGGGTACATACTACATCCCAGCTGATTGTGTAACTAATGCTTGACCCGATCCTTAATCGTTTCTGTTATTCATCAGTATAGTATGTTTTTGTTCAATCTGATATGTTCTTAGTCACCCTGATATGTTCTTGGTCAACCTGATATGTTCTTGGTCACTCTGATATGTTCTTGGTCACCCTGATATGTTCTTGGTCATTCTGATATGTTCTTGGTCACCCTGATATGTTCTTGGTCTATCTGATATGTTCTTGGTCACTCTAATGTTTATTCGCACTCTGATATGTTCTTTGTCACTGATATGCCCTTGATCATTCTAATATGTTCTTGGTGACTCAGAAATGATCTTGGTCACTCTGATATTTTTTGTCTCTCTGACATGTTCATGGTCACTCTAATATGTTCTTGGTCTCTCTCTCTCTCTCTCTCTGATATGTTTTGGTCACTCTAGCATGATCTTCGTTACTCTGATATATTATTGGCCACTCTGATATACTCATGGTAACTCAGAAATGATCTTGGTCACTCTACATTCTTGCTAACTCTGGTATGTTCTCGGTCACTCTAAAAGAAAAGGTATTGAGACAAAACTTCACAAATACCGCATTTGTGATCAGGTCAGTTATGAAATTTGATCTTAATGGACACTATTTTGTCCATTTATTCATCATTTGTTTAGAATACTTGACCTTTAAATTACTGGTGAACTGTTTTTTCTTTCAATATCATGATCCACAATTTGTGACTGCTTTCTTATGCTCAGCAACATACAGTCACATTTTCAATCTTTATGTTGACCATACCACCATTGTTAAGTTTGTTCTGTAAATGCCTAGTCCACGTGGGTTCGTGTCTCAGGGTCTGCTATTGTGGGTATGTGAGAAAAGGCCACTAACAAGCTATTAAATATGGTCACCATTACTGTTAATAGAAACACTTTGCAACAAGAACGCTGAATAGTTTGACCATATTTTACAGGGAGCATTCTGGCATGAAGAGCTTTCGTGTTTATACAGAAGGTGTCAGTCTGCTTTCCAATATGGCTGCCATTATTAAAACTTGAAAAGCATTAAACAACTTTATCAAAACTAACTGCAGAACAGAATTTGATTAAGATTTTACAAAGATCATCCAAAGATAAAGGACATACGAAACATACTACTGTAATAAAGAACTTATAGATTCTTTCAAATCATGATGAAATTTTATGTCAAATATGACTGCAATAGACTGTTGGTAAAAGATAGTGTCAAGAGATACTAATTTCTAATACTACTTTGAAATCCATTTAGAACATTTTCCAGTACTGATTTGATATTGAAAAGCCATTTAGAATATTTTCTAGTACTACTTCAAGCACACACACACACACACACACACACACACACATATATATATATATATATATATATATATATATATATATATATATATATATATATATATATATATATATATATATATATATATATATATATATATATACTTCGCTGACTTGGGTTAGACTGTACATTTCAATTAAATTATCTAAACTACTATATATAAATGTATAAATCATTGTTGGCTCAATCATATTTCTGGCATTTAGTTCATTACGATAGAGATAGGTTTCCTGCATGCAGTATACATATTATAATCCAGAAACAAGAAACCCAGCTAAGTAATTCATTGACATGTCCCTTTTCCCACTGCACATAAATACATATATATGGCCAATATGTTGCAATTTACTGATATTGGTCAAAGTTTCTATTTGATGTTACTTCCTCCGTCACTAGTCATGCTAGAATGATAAATTAATGACGATATGTTTAACGGTAAAAGAAGCTCATCGTGACCTTTATTACACCTTTTACTGGATTTCTTGCTCACTACCTCCAGCTTTTAGCATGGTACATGTATTCTGTCCAAACTTGAATCAGGCAACTTGGTGAAGGGCTGCATCTTGATCAGTGGTCACGTTTTATCACCTTGCTGATGGTCATGGGTAATTTCATGATATGTACACGTAATTTACATTTCCTGTTACAGATTTAAGCTAAGGTAAGGGTTCTCTGTAACGTTTTGAAGAGTGTGATCGTCTCAAACATAAAGATGGTATGACTTGTTCAGTGCGCTCATCGTTTCGAATAGTTTTACTAATGAACCTGGGGCCCCGAGTAGCCGAGTGGTCTAAAGCGCTCTCCGCTACGGATCACTGCCATCTCACCTCTGTCTGTGTGGGTTCGAGTCTCGGATTCAGCCAATGTGGTTATGTGAGAAAGCTTGCCAGTAGCTTCTCGTGGGTCGGTGGTTCTTTCCGGGGTTTTCCCGTGGTCTTCCTCCACCATTACTACTGGCCGCCATGTATAGCCTATCGTTTGCTGAAAATGGCGTTAAACACAACAACAACAACTAATTAACCTCATTCCCTGAATATTGACCCATTAATCAAAGATTTTATTTCAGTTCCTGGAATAAAAGAAAATTATATTCGGAACAATGGTATGTGGTCTATCTGAAACTTATCATTTATCTTCCTTTGATGGCGTCATATGAAGGAGCAATTGGCTAGTATGACCATAAGCGGAATTAACAAAACGTGATCCATAAACGGGACGATCTGAATATATTGGTCCAGATTTCAGGTAAGGAGCAGGTTTGAATGTTTGCCTTTTGTCAAAAATATACAACTGATGTCGTGATTGTGTTCTAACTGAGGCACTTAAAAGCCATTCTTATTTCAAATGTTGAACATTAAAAACAGCAAATCAAAAGCGTAGTTATTATTTGTCTTGAGATGTAACAACTTGTTCTTCTTGGCTTTTTGCTTTTCACTAAAGATTTTGAAAAGTAATATATTTAATTTGACATAAACATTTCAATCCTTGTTTAGCCGTTGTAATGTGCTAATATTATAAATTTCGATAATTTAAATTTTCTGATCTTTTCTTAAATCCGTGACAATAAGTTTTTCTTTCAATATTGTGATTGAAACCACTCATATTGTTATTACATTACTTGCTGTTATTAAAATTAACCTAAGATGGGCAAATTGTAATCATTTTCTTTTATTCTTGCCAATAGATCATTACCAATCAAAGGTTTTGTTTTAAACAAACAAATCCCACGTTCACTTTATCACTCCTTTCAACAGTGGAGTACATGTTACATCAACGTTCCACTTACCATGATGTTTTTACTAGTATTTGTTGCACACAACAACTCTCGTCTTTTGACTGAGAGAATTACTGATATTAACTAGTCATGGTATAAAAATGTTGCATATAAATTTTAAATATAACGAGCAGTAAACAGTGGCATTAACAGAAACTGCATATAATGAATGTCGGATGCTGGAAAATCTCATAGCCTTGAAAATCATTGAGTTATTCACATATATTTAACTATTTTAACCGTTTTCAATCTTTACCAAGCATAAAGTGTATACAAATAGTATTTTTACATAGACATAACTGGAGAGAAGATAAACATCCACCCACTTTTCAAGCTACCGTAAATGAGTAGCATATTGATGTCGTAAACTAAACAATACCTGATATAGACAATATCATTTTTTTCCAGCGGGTGCTAATATATCATCGGAAGCTTGAATTCGAATACGAGGTGATCATTCTTTCTTTCTATATCCTTCTGATGTCTGTCTTGTTTTCATCTCCATCTCAATCTCTTTAAGGTTAATGGTGTGTGTAATTGGTAACTTCACCCTTCCTAATTGCATGTTTCAGTATCATAATCTTTCGCCTTTACTGACATTCTCTTTGCATTTCCGGTCTTCCATGGTGTGTTGATTTTTGTAGGAGGGGACATTATTTCCTTCTCTTCGTTTGAATTGGAATTAACATCTGTAAACTTTATCAAATTTGTTTTTGTTCAGCACCCCTTTATGGTCTTTCATTAACATTTCCACCAAAGTCATCTTCTACCTCTTCTGCCTAATATATCACTTGCCGCAAGAAGTCAAAAATATAACTCTAACTTTAGTCTAAGACTACCCCACATCCAACGAAGAACTTTACTGAAACTAAATTTAGTTTTCAAACTCCACAAAAATTGCATCACAATAAATGACAATAACGTACAAGATGTTGCAAACCAACAATTGTGACCAAAATGTTGCGGCGTTCTTTCTAACAATATAGTGTAACACATTATAGTTGCCTGATAGACAAAAAACCATTTATATTAGCATGGAATATAATGAACAAGATATTAATTAGAAGACCGACGCGAGATCAAAAGCTCACCAGTGTAAAGTTCGATGTCGGTGACAATTTTGGCAGTACCACAAATACACGGACCACAGAGAGCAGACATGGACACAGTAATATAACACTAGGTCACACACGTTTAACATCCGTGCTAAAACATATTATGGGCATTATATACTTGCATTATAACCTTCTCATAAGAACATCTAATGACAATGTGAATATTATCATTGTCCAAAAAAGTAGACAGATTTCATAATGTACGGATTAGTTTGATATTGTAACCCAAAATTGATTGGAACAAGAATGTATTGCGGACATAATTGTGGGCAATTAATTTGAGTTTGTTATGAATTCATAAAATCAAAACTCAAACCTCCCATCAATACTTATTCAAGCTTGGACACTAATTTATTTTGTAATTCATACAATGCTTGTAATTCACCAACAGTTCTAACACTCATTAATCTGACTGAGACCCATATTGACACTCATTTGAAACCATCAAGCAATTTCCGATTTTTCTACAGAATTTTGTAGTCCGATAAATCGACCCCCAAAATCTCTACAGGTATTCATATGTTACTAGACTTGGTGTGTTCTTATATGTCAGCTTCATAGTAGTTGACCACCCATGAACATCAATTTCAACATCAATTATATATCCGTTGCCTTTATCTGATTTTACTTTGTTACGGTTCAGGTCATCCTTAATATGACGGGTTTGCTAATCTTCAAGTTAAATGTGCATACAGGAATTTTGTATAATCATTACCCCGAAAGCCTATGTAGTATGCAACAACAAGTACTACTGGTTTGAAAACTGTTACTTGTCATACTCATGTAGCTTAAATTAGCCAACACAAAAAGTGTCACATTCACTACAGTGAGTGACCTTGTCTTCTATTGGTCAAAGGGAAAGCGTACCAAAATATGACAGGCATTCAGTTTGTCATGTTTAAGATGAACAACACTCTCATATGTTGGTGTGTTGACCACAAAACGAGCATTCGCTTCCAAATTGTCAAACATGGTTGTCTGGCATTCATGCTTGATTGTCCCCCAGCTAGAGGACAATTGATTTTCCTGCAGGGTTCACGATATATACAGGCATCACAGGTTATATTGTAATGATACAGCGTGGAATGAATTGTCTCTACCAGAGACCTACGTAAGCAGTCGACCGTGGTTGAACTGTCACATTGTTCCGATTCTTGATTTTTCGAATATAGAGTAGACCCCCACAGAACACCAACATCAGCGAAACTAACAGTGTAATCAAAGTTGCGAGAATATTGTGCTACAGTTTACGTTAAATATATAAATAAATAAAGGGTTAATATTACAACAATTGTTAAATGAAGTTTTATTTTTGTCGGTTCACAGACCGCGTTGCTTACTCGATATGGTGTTGGATTAAAATTATTTGACCTCAAAAGAAATCATTATATTATCTTTATATCTGCAACGAATGGGAATTCATTCATTCTGAACCTTTTTAAACACTTCCTTCTCTTATTAATATTTCTTGTTTCACCAATTTGAATTTAGATCCTTTGGATGTACTAGTTGTAAAATAACTGAATAGGCTGAGCCATTCTTTTGACCATTTTTGCTTCAATTATAGTCATGTATTTTAATGTCTGATAATGGTTTAACGGTGGTAAAAGGTCAGCCTGTTTCGGGTTCCCTGTGAAATACTTCCATATTCGAGTCTTCGGAGTTCCATTACATCTACAACTACTGATTAAGTTTGGTCCGAGTATTTGGTAAGTACTCGCTTTTGTTCCTTCTACTACAATTACTTGATAATTTTGTTTTGACACTTGTATTGCTCTTCAGAAGGTATCTGATCATGCTTCATATGTTTGATCATGTATGTGTATTTGTCTAAAACAAATAGATAATTTCCTTATTCCTCATACCACAGTTTTTATCATCTTTATACTAGGAACGCTGATCTCCATGATTTCCTTATTCAATGCAATCTGCAAATCAACATCATTCTGAATAAATTGTGGTAAATCTTTCATATCAGTATTTTGTATTAAGACTAACTTTCACCGTAATTGACAATTGTCGGAATATGTAGGCAAATTCATGTGGCCTATTCGTATGGTCTGGGAAGCTGGTGGTGTTTTTGGTTTCATGCGGTAGTAATTAGCTTGGTCCAGCAGTATTTTTGTGATCAAACTCACATATGAACAGGTGTTTCAATAGTAGAATAAATCTGGAAGAACAATCCTGCAATACTTTGAAAAATCGGAGATTCATTTTATTTCATTTCTTATCCATGGGAAACATTTTATATTATCGTACATTGTGTAAAGTTTACGTTTTCAAAAAGAACATAGGTGGAAGTTAAATCATGTTAAACACTAATTTTTCTTTAAACAAAAACCAATGTCATGATCTATGCACATGCAATAAAGAATATTGTATTGTTATTCATTTAAAGTAAAGGATGTGAATGAGAAAGTCTTTGTGTTCTGATCAGAATGGCCTCAGTTGTATCATCATTCATCTGCAGCTGTTACATGTCATCCATGATTTCACATCAGAAATGCACCTCTCTACACCTTGGATGGTAGCATCAATTTCAGTTGGGTTGCTATGTTTGTATATTTGGGTGTCATCAGCGTACAATTGCTGAGACACTGGATGATAATGTATGACACTTCAGAGCGACTGAGTGTACAGAATGAAGAGAACAGGTCCATGACCAGACCCCTGTGGAACACCACAACATAGATCAACTGCGCTGGAGTGTATTCCATTTGCAGATACAATTTGTGTCCTGTTGACCAAGTAGGACTTGAACCACAGTAAGGCTGTATCATGCATGCCAAATACATGCTGGAGACGGTGAAGTAATATAGCATAGTCTATTGTGTCAAATGCTGCAGACAAATCAAGGAGGGTGAGGACTGTAATGTTTCCCCTATCCAACGCAGAGACAATGTCATTAACTACTTTTAGAAGAGTAGTTTCAGTACTGTGGCAAGGGCGAAATGCAAATTGTACATTGCTAAAAGGACTGTTTGAATTTAGATGAGATACAAGGTGGGATAGAACAACCTTTTCTAAGAACTTTTATATGAATGGGAGATTAGAAAGTGGGCGGTAGTTCTTTAAATCGTTATGGTCTAGTGTTGGTTTCTTCAGCAGAGGCTTTACAATGGCAGTTTTGAAAAATGATGGGAATTCCCTGAGGAGAGAGAAGTATTAATAACATCAGTTATTGAAGGCAATACTGGATCTACGCACTCAAGGAGCAGTGACGTTGGAATTGGATCAAGTTCACATGACTTTGGTGCACTCTTCATCACGATTGTACGTACGAAATCCATAGAGACAGGTTCAAATGCTGCTAATGGTTGCCGCTGAAATTCTGTATCCCAACTGTATGGTGACGACGAGTCAATTGAAATTGAGGTGTCAAGCTTATCTCTAATGATTTATACTTTGTCAAGGAAGAAATTTGCAAACATGTCCGGAAGGTCGACTGGAGGGAAGGTAGTTGGAAGTGGTGTTGATTTGTTCCTTGACATTAGTTTGTTAGTAATCTCGAAGAGCTCTTTGCAGTTGGAACTTTCCATGATCTTAGTAGTGTAATAGGCTGATTTCGCTGCAGGGATTATATTTGACATTCTTCTTAGCGACTTCATAGATTTGCTTATGAATAGTGAGTCTGGTGGAAAGCTAGAGCCTCTCAGCTTTACGGCGGTCTCTTTTAGCAGTGCGAAGTTGGTCCCTAACACTTCTATACGATGGAGAACACTTTTGAATTGATACTCTGCACTTGGTAACTGGGGCATGTTTGTCAAGCAATGAACGCATGCAGTTATCGAGTTGTTCTGCGGTAGGAGGTAAGCATGTTGTTAGGTTAGCTTTGATGTCTGCATTAGTTTGGTTCTATTTATCATACGGAGGTTTCTCTTAGTATCAGATAAAGGTGGAGGGTTAGGGACTGATACGTGAAGATGGCATATAATGCAGAGGTGGTCTGATCCAAGGTCATGGGATACTAGGGAGGACCGTAGAATGTTATCAGATTTATGAAGAATCCAGTCTAAAATGTTACCATGTTTATGGGTGGGTTGGTTTACTAACTATTTGAGGTTGTTTGTAGGGCTGTCATGATAATGTTGGTACTTAAATTTAATAGTTGGTTGGATTTGCTGCTGATATAAAGAGTGTTTTCAAGTTAATTGAATTTTGTTTTATATTCTTGATAGTGGTGTTGTGGGTAGATTATCCATGTGTTCTTTGTTCCAGTTTGGTTAGGATTGGGCTGAGTTTTGGATTTCATGGGTCCCTTTCCTTTCCCTATGTATTTTACATTTCCGGTGTGGCTGTCCTGAATAGAGGGTTGGTCACATTTGTTACTTTACGCATAATTTCACATTGAATTCTATTCGGTTGTAGTCTGATTAATTTTTTAATTCCTTTATTTATGCATCAAGTGCTCTATGATCATCATTTATTTCTTCGCAATAATCAACAAAATTTCTCAACTAATCATGTGGAGATGGTCCAACTACGGGTGGTGGTTGATCGTGATCGCCGCACATTATCACAGCAGTATTTCTTGTTAATAACCAATCGAGAAATGTTTTTAATACTTCCAACGACACAGTACATATTTCATCCCAAACGATAATCCTCGGAATAGATTTTTCTCCCATTCGATCAGGAGTTCATACATCAACTTTGTATCTAAAAAACCTGTGATAAGTACATGATTGTACTCCTCGTTGTTTCATCTCTCGCGCGAGTTTGTGTGTAGGTGTTAGCACGATCATATGTGAGTTCTGAAATAGTTCGATCGCTCGAGTGGTTTTATCAGAACTGCCAGGTCCGTTTAGATAATCTGTCTTGTGTCTAGTTATTGGATCGTATACCGATGGTGCAGACGATAGCTTTAATGTTTGATATTTTTTACAATAAATATCTTTAACTGCAACATCAGCTGATTCGGAATAATTAAGTATATTTTCTTTTTTTTATTCTCCACGAACCCCACGATGCACAGGTATCGATATTTAATTTTTCTAACAGTCCTGATTATTTTTTATTGATATAAAACGAATCCGTGGCAACCTTGAGAGCAAACTCAGAAACCTTATTTCTCATAGTAATAAATTTAATGAAACGTACGCTAACATTGATGATCTTAAATGAGTAAACTGCGGTGACTCACCGTCCATATAGCTCACAAGTGTAGCTAATTTAGTTAAATTTGGTAAGAAAGCTATTTCTCGATTTATAAACGTGTTTTTATTCGTTGTATCAGCAACTATAAAATCTAACTCAGTATCGTCCATGATCAATCTTGTACAATATCGTTTATGATCATATGATCCTCCTTGGGTGAACTTGCTAATTATTTTTCTGCCAAGATCTTTTGCAATTTTATTCTCATAATCAGTTTTGTTGTGATTTTCAACATGGGGATATTCCTTTTGTTGTGGAAACCAAACTTCGGTTCGTTTCCGATATGATATAATTGCTTCGCTGATCGTCAGCGATATTAATATCGCACAATCAAGCATATGCCTTAACAATACTATTGGTGCCCACAGTTTTTCTGAAAAATGTCTACCGAACCAAACAGAACAAATCGTATGGAGATCTTTAGTAAACTCGAATGATTCGACACAAGCAAATCCAGTCAGGTCAAAATCCGGTAATGGTCCTTTTATCGATACTCGTGTCATTTCTTGTGTCAGATGACCGAATCTTTTAAAATATACAGAACAATCTCCGTATCCAAGAAAACTTCCCGGATAACATGCAACCATATCAACTGAAATAACATCTTCATGATCTTATATAGTATTCCATAGTCCACCGTGTCCGTATTCGACACAACTCGATATTGTATCAATGAGAAAAATCAAATCTAGTTGGTTTCCACGAATTTTTCTTTCTAGCAAAATGAGCCGCAACTGACGGAACAGTAAAACAGTTGCTTAATAGTTCGTCAGAATCATCAGTATATTGCAGTGCAAGATTTTTCATTTTCTCGTGGAGAAGATCTGTTCGATAAATAACGCCATTCGGTCTCGTGGAAATATTGTTACTGCGTTAGTCCACGCGTGTGCGTTATGATCGATAATTTTAATCGAAGCTCCTTTTGATTTATATTTTGATTCATATAATATTTCTCCTGTTATCGTCGCTACAGTTATTGGGAATTTTAATTTTTTTCCTAACTCAGCGACATCTTTGATAGGCGCTCCGGTATCTTTAACCATTTCTCCCCCACTCGTTTATTATTTTACGTCTTTTAGCTGTTAATCCATTTCCACGAGTCGAAACGGTAAAATATTCTGTAACTCGTTCAGCTACACGGTTTATTTTTGAAAATTTCATCGGCTTCTGATTATCAACATTGGGTTTTTCATTTATCGGATACAGTCCATAAATAACTGCTGTTACAGGGTATGTTCGTTCATAATACGGTTCGTCAATACCAGTCAATTGACCTGGTTTGGAATCTTTACTTAGTACGACAGTTTTTTTTATTAGCATGAACAGGATCATATTTGTCACGAATAATCCAATCATCTGTCTCTGTCAACAAGACAAATTTTATTCTGAAAAGATATTTGCGATTATCAAGGTAGTTTATGATAGTTGCTGCTCGTTTATCGTTCATCGTAGCGTCGATGATATCTTTGTTGCGTATAATCTTGAACGTTGACCAGACATGACATGCACCATCTACATGAAATTCTTTCTTGGAGTCGTGAATTTTATTAATCAAACTTCTATTCTTTCTGATCAACCAGATCTTGCATCGGTAGGTCAGGAGATATTCTATCGAGATTAAATTTATCTGCTTTCCAAGCCTTGATTCTTCATAATATATCGAATTCGTTCATATTATATTTCAAACAAGTATTTAAATTAAAATGTTATTTATACAATGTCTCAATGCAAATGGTTGATGATCGGTTCATTGACTTCTTGTAATAAATCCTGTAAAAAAGAATTCTGCGGACAATATTTGCAGAGCGTTCGTAGAGGTTCTTTAGGACCAATACCGTGTCTGCGCTGTGGTGTTGGAATACTAGTAAAAACACAGTTGTGCGCAAATTGTGGTGAAAAAAATATCGCGAACTAAAATGATAGTATGATAAAAAAATAACAGTAGCAACGCAATACAATCTGTGGAGGACTATCTAACTAAGTTTTTCAGACAAATTATGATTTAAACAAATAATATTATTATATCAGTGGAGCAAAATGTGAACCACGAATTTATAAAGCATCCTACCATAACGAAATACGAAGCAAATCGTGATAGTGTGATTAGAAATTGCAGGTTGAAGAGACCAGTTGGTACTGTTAATAATACTGGTTATCTAAGGCTTACTGTTGATGGGGAGAAAAGATATCTCTGTCATCGATTTATATACGAGTGTTTCTTTGGGATAATCAATTCGGTCTTGTGATTGATCATATCGACGGTATAAAAAACCAAAATTATTTATCCAATCTGAGGGTTATCACACAAAGCCAGAATTATAGATTTGGAACCACTGTCTATAATGATAAGAATACCAGAGCAGGTATATCTATAAACACAGAGACAGGTGAAAAGAAAATGTTTCAATCAACGAATGCTGCTGCGAGAAATTTTGATATTAACTCGCGTGTGGTAAAATATGTCGCAGAAAATATAACCAAATCCACTCTTTCCAAAAAATATAAACAAAAAATTATTTCCTATTATTGTTAATGAGATAAACTATCATCTTTACCAAGTAATTACCTCAAGTTATATTTATTAACTATTTATTTAATTATTTAAATATACATTTCTCCGTATATTGTGATGTTTATGGTCGTAATTAGTTAATTAATCATCTACGGCGTAATTAATATCAATAATTATACTTGCAGAAGGAATTTTATTATTTCTAACTTACAAAATAAAAAAATAAATGTGGTTACATCATACAATACAGCAAGTTATTTTTAGATCTGTTCAGAACACGTTGTTATAGTGCAGATATTTTACAATATATTCAGAAACCGCTGTTTTAATACAGAAATATTTTACGATTTAGTCAGAAACCGCTTATTTAATGCAGATATTTTACGATTTATTCAGAAACCGCTGTTTTAATGTAGAAATATATATATGCATATAACTTACAATCTATTCAGAAACCGTAACTATTGGTAACTATATAATAATTTCTGAAACGTATATATATCAGATGCTTCCGTAGCTTACTGCGAAGGCGTCGAAACTCAATAGAAAAAAACACCCTCCCACCATGTCACTACGTGGTGGATACATGTTTTGTATCACCCACGGGCCGATTATTGGTGTGTGAAAAATCTATTGAGCGCAGAAAATAACCCTGTATATGTTGTATTGTCCTTAATGTCGTGATGTCCTTAATTAAGAGTTATATGTTGTATTGTCCATAGAAATAAGTTAAACACTAGTTAAGATTTATATGTTGTTTTATCCTCTAAACTTGCTAGAATGCGGTGGCACGCTAAGAGTTTATGGGGATTGATGTTGTATTCTCCTTAAAAATAAGTTAAACACTAGTTAAGGTTTATATGTTGTGTTATCCTTTAAACTTGCTAGAATTCGGTGTCTGGCTAGAAGTTTATGGGGATTATTTTGTTTTGCTGAGCAAACCATATTCAGATTGTTTAAATTTATTTTAAAGAGATATATACTAAATAATGAACCATGAAAATATCAATGATGTAATTGTTGCTTTTAAAATTTTAGAAAAAGACGGTATTAATATATCTGATGAACCGAATCCTGAAAAGATTATTTCTGATTTTGAATTTTTAGAACAACGTAAAATTGATGGTGGTTATATACTGTCGTCTGATTACAAGTTTATAAAACGAATTCAGGCGGCGATGTTCCAGTCATTAGCTGCAGTAAAAGATAATCAGGTCAAGGAATTCGTTCCTCTCTCTGCCGCAGAAGAAAAAATTAGATTGGAGTTATCTCGTGAATACGAGGCAAAGAAAACAATTAATGCTCGTGTAAGACAATTAAGAAAAATTATTTCAGCGAGTAACTTCTTTACTGATGAAACGATCGAGCATGAACACATGCAATATTTTATTTATTCTGAATTTTTTTTTATTCTGAATTTTTTTATATCATAAAATCTGATCGATTTGTATAATTTGGAGTACCTAACTACATATCAGAATTAACAAACTGATCGATTTGCATAATTTTGAGTACCAACCACCTCATCAGAATTACACAATTGATTGATTTTATTAATTTTGAGTACCAACCACCCCATCAATTTCAGAATAATAATAAGATGTTTCAGAATTAAAATATATTTCAGAATAATAATAAAACATTTCAGAATAATAATAAGATATATTTTTTGTAGTATTTTTTGCAAAACTGATCGATTTACATGCTTTTGAATACATAACTACATATCGGAATTAACAATCTGATTGATTTACACAATTTTAACTACCTGACTACATATCAGAATTAACAATCTGATCGATTTACACGATTTTGAGTATCAACCACCACATTAGAATTAACAAACTGATCGATTTGCATAATTTTGACTATCTAACTACCCCATCAATTTCATAAAACAAAAAATATTTCTAATAAAATAAAATATTTCAGAATAAATAAAATATTTCTGATAAAATAAATTATTTTTTATAAAATAAAATAAAATAGAATGAATAAAATATTTCTGATCAAAGATCATTACGATACAAATCTACGATAAAAGTCTTACGACTTTACATACATATTCACAATTAATTCCTCTCCCCGTAGGTCAATTAAGCGTCCAAGGTGGTCAGTGAGTTAAAAATTTATTCGTGTTAACATATTATTAGGACACCGCAGATAAACAGGATTAGTTGGTTCTTGCACGATTATATTTCCAGGGGGGAGCATGTGGGGTGAACGTGTATAAGATATATCCTTGTTGAGCCTGATTTGACTTTCCAAGATCTATTTGATAGCTGCCCTCCATCACATCACAAGCTAGATTAACCGCGATTGTCGATGTTATATTAGCGATTCCGGGGGCTACATGGCGCCCGCTTCGATACGGATCATTATTATGTTTGAGAACAGTTGCTGGTGGCATTGTTTTTTTCCAAGCAGCTAGTAATTCAGGAATGTTTACATCGATGATTTTGGTGGTGGATTTTTTTAGTTGGTCTGCGTTATACCCGAGAAATTTAAAATTTACCAGTGTAGCTTCTGTTTGTTTTTTTTTTGTTGTTCTGGTAACGGTGGTGGGATTTCAGGTCATCCTAACACCGTTCTGTTTTTTTTTTCTTGTTTCTGGTAACGGTGGTGGGATTTCAAGCCATCCTAACACCGTTCTGATCGAACTCTGATAAATATATACGGTCTAGTCGGGAGAGTTTATTTCGATTGCAGAAGACAGCGTTGGTTCATGGACTATTATTGTTATTTTTGATCGTTTCCCGGTGATATTTGTTTATTCTGCGCTGAAATTCGTCGTTGATTTGCTCAATCTGATAACTAGCAGTAGGTATTCCAACAACGTTCCAGTCAGGTATTCCATCCGGTTTATTTTTATTAGCAAATACAAGCTAATTATTTGCTGTTGCACCATTAAATTATTTCGTTCTGATATTTGGCCAGCTATTATATACTCGTAATTGTGCTAGTTTGATTTCTTTTACTGGAATTGCAGTTGGAAAATTGATGTTAAATTCAGGATTAGTCGAGCTTACTGAGATCACTGTTGTTTTTGGTGGAGTTGTGTTTGTCACGATCTGCTGGAGTAGCTCTACTGATGTCATTATTTAATATATTTGTACCTTTAATACCACCGCAGTTGTATCTTTCAATCATCTCTGAAAATCAGATATAATTCCATCAATGAGACTCGCTGATAACAACGAAGATAATTTGGAATATACGACCGTCGCTGTGTGTAATTTTATAATGTAATCGGATAATATTTCATTCGTGCAAGTACATATTTTTTTTGGCAATAATATTAAGAACACCTGCAATCGTTGTTGTAGCTGAAATACAGATTGTCACGGCTACTGATGCCATCATTGTCATTGTTGTTAGTATCACACCGGTTCCAGCAACAACAGCGGATACTAAATAAACAATCACGTCGACGATGACTAGTTGTCGTCGATATTTTTTATTTTTACTGCATATTGTTCGATGATATATTTTAATTGTACTTGCCGTTCACGTGCTTGATTGTACCTGAATTTTGAACGTCGATTGGGGTACTTATTAAGATTTTACTACGTAAATAATTGAGGTGTTTCAGCTACAAATTCCAAACACCACCAGTAAGATCCTGTGTTTAATGTCTCATCAAATGCTTCTAGTTTAAATTCTTCTTCCGTTCCTTTATTTAATATGATAGTTACAGCCCCGGAAAACCTATCGGTGGAATGTTGCTATAGATACGTTGTAAATATCTAAAATTTTGCAGCACTGAACACAGACAACCTGTACACACCAGGGACTGTTGCGGTATATTTGATAATGGTATTTTGCTGCGACCATGTTGCAAACCCAGAAGATACCATGTATACTATTTTGGTAATATGCCGGGGATTTATTTCGGATGGAATTTTAACCAAACTAGTTTTGTTAACGATTTCAGGAATCCGCGCTACGATGTCTTCTTGTGTTTTTCTTTAATCGTATCTAATGTTCCTTTGATATCAGATAGTTTAGCGTCCACGGTCAACGGATCACCAAAAAATTCTTCTGCGGTTTCGTTAAGTTTTCTAACATTTTTAAGGAGATTTGTAAATGCGTTTACGTGAACGTTATACTCAGCCCGCAACGTGGATAATTTACCGCCAACGGTGCTGTAGTTAACGTCCACATATTTTGTCGTTGCTGCGTCTTCGTCGGATGTTGGATCTCTTAAAACTACTATCTTATTCCCGTTCATGCTGAGTTCTCCCGTCATTGTGTCACCGGTATTTTTCAAGCGATTAGCAACGCTTCTTGTAATTTCATCTCTGATAGTTGTAAACAATACACTTGAATCCCTGATTTTCCCGCTGTCAGTAAACACAGGAATATTATCCGTGACCACACCGAGTACTCATCAAACTATATCATTCCATTTGATCTTGCTAGTTTTTAGTTTACCATATCGATCCTGAAAAATAACAACCTCATCTGGGTCAACTCTAGCCAGGTTCATAATATCAGCGAGTTCATCTTTAGTCGCGTACTTCGACAGATCAATATCATCTTTCTTTTTTTTAACCCCGGTAGAAGAAGATCTTCTTCCGTAAATATCAACCATTCTATAAGATCTAAGACCTATTTTAAAACGAATCGGTTGCTTGTATAATCATGAACGACTTTATGTGACGGTTTGGATGATTTTGATATAGCGTTAAGTACATTAATTACTTCACGGCTGCATATTGGCCGATCTGTCATTGTTTGTGTGGGTAATGTTGAATAACAAACTTACGCGTGAAGTGGCGCGACATGATAAACTCAAGCGGTGGAGCTAACCCGTATGAATACAATAAACGATTCCATGTGGATCAACCGCGTATGACACCCAATGAGTACCGGGTCCTGAATTCGAGTCGAGATTAATAATACCTGTTTCGAGTTCATTCGGTTGTTTCGGTAATTGATCTCGCATGAAAACACCTCTGAAGTTTTTAATTTTAGTTGTTTAGCAGCATCAAGTAAATCACAATTTGACATAGATGTGAAGTTTAGGTTCCTGGAATCCTCATACCTTTTCCTAGATATGTTCCTGGTAATCTTAGACCCTTTTTCCTGTTGCTTTCTTTAGAGCCATTCCAGCAGCGGTTCCAACGGCACCTAACGCGGATGGTTTTGCTACGGCTGGAGCGGCAGCAGCTATTAACGCTGATATTGCTGCAAGAAGTGGAAATATACCACCGGTTTTAATCATGTCCTTGATGGCTTTTGGAGCGAAATCAAGTTGAACTCCAGTTTTTGTTTTCAGTGCTTTATTGAAGTGTTTAATCTGATTCTTGGTTAGTGACATTTTATTTGGACCACCACTAGAAGTCTGATATTGTTTCAATTTTATTTTTGTTCCGCAGATTTTTGTTGAATTTGAATGTAATTTTTTCACCTGACCGGGAGTCAGAGTGACATTAACATGACTGTATGCCATTTTATGATAAATACTTGCCACGTTCCAAATAATGATTATAGATTTTCCACAGGTGCTTCAACGATTCTCTTTCGACCACTACCACCTTCAAATAACATGGTTTTGTCGCTGAGTATAACCGCGATTGCTCTGTAGGCGGCATCACCACCTGGCGGGTCATTAACATAAGCTCGGAAGTGTATATCAACGATAGATTGTTTGGATAAATCAAGATGCTCCAGCGAAAAGTAATAAATCGGATACAGTTTTGTAAAATGTGACTGATATTTGCAGCCCTGTGTCTATGTTTAGATCACGTCCCATAAATGTCATCAAACGATGATATGCGCGTGCCACATGATTCATGGTATAATTTAATGATATATCTTCGGATGGTTCATGTTTTCCGTTTATCCTGAACGAAACCTTGCTAACACCGAAATTGTCAAATATCATATGTGAACGTTCCTGGCTATTCAACCGATTATAATTTTGCAGCGCAATAAAAATATGTCGTGGCGCAGAAACACCTTGCTGTGATGATATATGCCATGTAAATATACCTCTAACGGTACTTTGAACATCTGTGGTTACTGTTAACCATGATAGCAATGATTTACCGCCTTGATCCATAAAAGACAATAATTTCTGTTCTTCTATGACCGATGAAGTTAATACCGGCATCCACAGTGAGAGTTTCGTTATATTTACTCTACCAGCATCAGCAACGCCATACCCTCTCCAGATCACATTATTATCATCACCTTTTCTTACGAGTACAACTGTGTGTCTAACTCCAAAGATGACTCTTCTAACATCTCTGCAAAATCCGAAGATGTGAGACAGAGGAATCGCACACGAAAAATTTATATTATTTCCTAACAACATTGCTTGGCGTGTTGCAAATCCTAAGTTGTAATTTCTATTAATACCTTTCATAATATTATAATCAGCACCTGGTCTATCTTCGCATCCAGGCTGATCTGGTTGTAGATCAGCTGCAGTATCTCGTTGTGTTGTTTGTACCTTAATATACTGAACATGATCATTATCTTTAGCAAACATCATTGATGGACCAGCTGATCTTGTATAATCATCAGAATATCTTGCTAGACCAATTATTGTTGTAGCAACATCAACATCCTTCTGAATCGATTCGATATTTCTTCCATCAATCATCTATGTGGCGCTACCAAATAATGCCATGATCCCGTTGTTGACAAAACCAACTCGTGCATTGGCATCGTATGCAGTACCATCCGCCTTTACAAGCTCACCTTCTACTTCAATAAATGCCTCAGCGGGTAAGAAATATCTGCTTGTATCCTGATCTTGAAGTTCGATACGCCCCTGTTGATTTGGTTATTTTGCATCATAAGAATAAAATTGATAATCACGTACCGATTCAGCTTTGAGGACAGGTTCATCCATTTTAAATGCTAAGACGGATATATGTTTAAACATTTTATTATATATCTTCGATTTAAATCAATTATTGACGAACACGAAGTCCACTTCAAGGTATCAAATTTGCAGTAATATTTCTGTGTACTTCATTAGATTCTTCATACATCAAGGCTGCTTGTTTTTATTTGTGGCTTGATTTATTATTTTACTGACGTCTGCGGCCATATCTGTAGTGCTTGGTAATTTTACTGGTTGTGATTTTCGTCTAATTAATCGTGCTATTCTATCTTTGATCACCGAAAACGCCTTACCAGCAACATTGACAATTGCACCAGGAGCTTTTTCACGAACGACATCGATAGCTTTCATAGATAATTGTTTTGCAACAGGTGTTACTTTTGGAGCTAATCTTCTAAATAACCCTTGAACAACATCACCAAGTCCATCTCCATAAGTTGCTCTTTAGATTGGTAATCGTGAGTTTACCGCTCTGACTTGTACGGGTCTATAATGTCTATTGTGCATGATCATTTTTATTTTATTTACCATTTATCTAAGCATGGTGACTAGAGTCACTGTAATCATCAACAAGTTCATCGATAAGTTCTCGGTAAACACGAATATCCATGATACCACCTTGAAATAATCGCCGACAAATATCAGCTGCTTCATTAATTATTTCTGGTGAATTATTTCCGGCACGTTTTCCCCCTATGAGAACTTCTAACCGTGACACATCATTGAGGATATTATCAGGACAAACATAATTATTTTCTCCTGATGTAGTCAGGAAACCACTTCCTACAGCACTCGGAGGATCATCATCATTCTTTCCTATTAACATCTGTTCCCTTTTTCTTCTAAACTCCTCAATTTGTTCCCTCGATTTAGTACGTTGTCGGGCTTATAATCGCTGCAGAGGTAAAGGTTTTCGCTGTGGTGAAGAAGATTGTTGTTGTTCTATCTGTTGCAGAGGTGGAGGAAGTTGATATGAAGGTTCCTCTCGGGAATGTTGTTGTTCTATTTGTTCCATTCTCTCTCTATCAAGTCTTTTTATTTCTTTAACAAGTGCATCGTATATATAATCATTATTTTTTACTTGTTTTAATATAAACGATATACCCATTTAATACAATTTTCATTGTTTGATTTTTCATAACCGGGTTTTAAAATATTAGATTTATTAAATATACAAATTAATATTTTTTTCGGGTAAATCAGCTTCTTTAGTATTTCTAATATCTTTGATAAACTCCGCTCTAAATTTTGCAATCAATTCAACATTTCCTCTTCCTGTTTTTGGTTTGGGTGCAAGTTTTTCACCCACGTCAGCGACTTTAGTACGAATTTCACTCATATATCTTTAAGTATTTCCTCGCCGACGGGTGGAGGTTGAGCTGCAGCTATATTACTTGGAAGATCTCGTAAAATCTTTTGTTGATTTCTTTTAGTTCTTGCTGCTATTTTTTCAGTCTGCGCAGCGGTTTGTTTTAATACTGGAAGAATACCTCAGCGACTTTAGTACGAATTTCACTGATATATCTTTAAGTATTTCCTCGCCGACGGGTGGAGGTTGAGCTGCAGCTATATTACTTGGAAGATCTCGTAAAATCTTTTGTTGATTTTTTTTAGTTCTTGCTGCTATTTTTTCAGTCTGCGCAGCGGTTTGTTTTAATACTGGAAGAATACCGTCCTTTTTCTTCTCCTCATCCTCAATATCCCCCATATAGCTCTTTCAGTAGTCGCTGCAACTTTCTCAGTAGCTGCAATGACGAGTTTAAATAGTTTTTAGTGTCTTCTTCGTACTCAACTTGTGCTTCCTGCTGCGCTCGTAAGTTTTCTCTAAATGAATCTCTAACAGGAAGAATTGTTTTGATTGCTTCTAATCGTTCTCGAGCTATTCTTGCAGTATAAGATTCCGCATGTACCATTGTATTACAACAATAATTGTTTTAATTAATAGCAGCAGGAACGGCGCGACCTCATATAGACGTAAACAAAGTAAATACAAAGAATAACCCGTGACCTTATTTTTTTTTTGTATGATGTTTTGTTTTAAACAAATTATATTTCAAAAAAGTGATCTGTTCGCCCTTCCTGCTGCTTCACTAATTATCAATTAAAACAAAGGACGAAAGTAATAATTGACACATACCATGAAGATGGGAGAAACTTGGACAAAATGGACAAGGGTTCATACTTCCACAGTTTAAAGTATCAATAAGATCGAAGAACGGACATAAGTCTATTTTTTGTTAAAAACCTGACACTATAGAAAGTGTAACTTCACAGACAACGATGGCTCACTTTATCCAGAGAAATGAAAATGACATAAACCATTATTAGGACTTCCAAGAATGGTTCATATTCAGATAGTTAGTGCAAACAGATTATTTAATAATTTTTTATATACATATTTCCTGTTAATTGATAATTCAGTCATTATTGTGGCAGCCTGGTGGTTTACACATATATTTACACAGAAGTACATAATAGCGTGCGTAAAATAAGCTCATGTATCAAAAGATATGTTTTGATATTTCAGATTTACCTAATTGTCATAATCAGCAAATTTTGTACATAATACTAACCTTATTCTCATAATCTGAAAATACTTATATGATTCGCAAACTTGCAAACTGGTGGTTTTCTATTGGTACTGAGTTGTCCTATTTGGACTGTATAGTTTTTCCCGGTATTTAATACAAAAGTGATCCATGTACATCAGAAATAAAAACTAATACCTCATATTGAACAAGGTGACATGTTTTTGATATTTTTGTCTCTGATTCTGATTTAGGAATGCTCAGATATATGGAGAAAAATAATCTTGCCAAATGATTTTATATGGAGAAAAATAATCTTGCCAAATGATTTCGATTTGCAGATTTTCAGAAACTTTGGTATGTAAATGACATAGTTTAGTCATATATAATTTTAAGATCAAAATATCTTCACGACTTTAAATTTTCCCAATCACTGATCCAGTTCCTAAAATGGTGCAAATATAGAATGAAGCAAACATTTGCTTGTAAACGGTACATAGTGCAGTTATGAAATGATAATATGGTAATATAGTATTGCCCAAGTTTGGTTAACAAAAAGTAAATAAAAGTACATATAGTGTCTGACACATTGTTTTATTTCACTTATGTGGAAAAAGGATGAAAATAGTTATGCCAATTTTCCACTGTTGATGCGTAGCTTAAAAGCACGGGTTACAATAGAAACAAGCCGACGAATTAACAATAGGCTTTTCAAGCGATTATATTATAAGAAAAACAAACATTTTCTATGATCAGGTAATTTTCGCTATATTGTAATGGAAAAGTCATTTCATCTTTTACATTTAAAAATTACTCTTGTAAAAATTCCGAATTATCATTCACAGCAATAAATCTTCCAGATAATATGGACTAATATTCTTACTTTCATGTTCGACCTCTAGATGTATATTTTCAGAGAGTTGTTCGCTTCCTCGCTCGGTATTAACACATTTGGCACTTATTATTACCGTTGCCAGCCAGTCCATCCATGCGTTTCGTAACTTAGATAACAGTTATTTGCTCTCTATTTTACCTTCATTATTTTTTGTCAGTATTGACGTATCTAAAATAAACACAGATAGAAGGAAAGGAAAAGAAAAAATATATGCATGTATAGTGAATGTCTTGCTCTAGTTCAAACGATAAATGAAGAGATTGAGAGAGACTAAAAGGGGTGGGTGGGGTGGGATGGGCTAATACAATAGTCACATGTAAGGAAAATGAACGAATACATCTATATTGGGAGGGGTGTAAATCGATAGTGTTTCTTGGATTAATTACACCTTTCTGAACCATATAACAAAGTTTGTTTTTGGCATAAAGATGGCCTGGATAGTGCAGTGGTAACCCATTTGGTTCGCATCTCTGCAGTGTCAGGCTCTTTCGCCTGTTTCAGCATGTGAAAGGGTAAAGTGGTCTCATAACTAAAGTCGTTGGTTTCCGGTTTCCAACAATACACAAGACAAGACAACATCACATAAACACGTGAGCCGTCCAACGTGCTTAGTGTAAATAGTGAGAATGAATAGAACCTCAAAAGCCTAATAATGACAGAGGTCAGAACCTCTCTGGCTTAATAATGGCATAATGGTCGGAACTTCTTTGGTTTAATAATCACATAAAGGTCAGTCATACGAAGTTTACATAAATTTGGCAACCAAAAGCTCTTTATTCAGAGCTGGTATATATTCTGGACTCGTACTGTTCATTGTATAGAAATTCTCCATAACCACTTACAACATGTTATTGATATATACTCTGGACTCGTACTGTTCATTTTCTTCAATCATCTTAATTTCATTGTAGAGTATCATTGTAGGTGATCAAATAAGCAGTACAGCAAGTGTAATATTGCAGAACAAATGAATGCTATACAAAATGAGACTTGTAGAAAGTTTAACTCTTTTGGAAAACCATGAAAGAAAATAAATCAACACCCTTCATGAAAGAGAAAAATACACGTCAATAACGCATAAGAAATGGGATATACGTCAATAATGCATAACAGATTGGATAGAAATAAAGAGGAATGCTTCCATTTATGTCTCTTATGTAATTCCCATTACGTATGTAAATTTTACACGTATAGCCTCTGACATCCTGTCATGCTCTCTCTCTCTCTCTCTCTCTCTCTCTCTCTCCCCGTGCATTGTGTACTATATGTACTTGTATGTTTTGTAAAACAGAGTGTCCAAGGATTCCGCCCTCTCCCTTCCAGTACTCATATGTTTGGCCCAGGGTAACAATATTTTTAAATAAAAAACACACAAACTTCGGTGAAAGAAAAATATAAGGCAATAAGGCATCACCGATGGAAAATAAATAAAGAGGAATGCTTCCATAAATGTCACTTTTGTAATTCTCATTACGTCTGTGGATTTAACAAAGTGCAGCGTCTGACCTTCTATTGTGGACTTCACAGCCCTCCGAATGTCTACGTCTATTGTGTACTGTATGTACTTGTACATATTGTAAGACAGCGTACCCATGGTTTGTCAACCCTAATACTGTTATATTTGTTTCTATTTTTGACAGGGTAATACACGTTAAATAAAAGCAAAACAAACTTTGTAGATCAAGGTCAATCCGTGTCACTTCACTGAATCGATAACATCGGTATTTGGAATTATTCTCATAATTTTAGTTTTCTCTGTGAAGTTTGAAATTAAAAGGGTAAGGTAAAAATGAACTGAGTTCAGATCACACGGAAACCTTCGTTTATACATATATATATATATATATATATATATATATATATATATATATATATTCTAATGTAAGGGCAGTCTCTAATGTAAGGGCAGACGTATTAGTCAAACAGATTCTCGTGTTAAATAAGGAAGCAAGATCTTCATTGCTACTGGAATCGACTACGTGGCTTCCAGTTCGAGCGGGAATCGAACTTGTGACCTCCAATTCGAACTGGAATCGAAGCAACATTTTGCTTGTAATTTTGCTGTAAGCAATTCTCATCAAAGCCGACATAAGCATCGAAGAAAATGTAAGTATCAACAACTTAACTCGTCTGGTTTTGTCCTCTGAGAGACACTGATTTCTCGAACTATTTCAATCGATTGTTTCGCGATTAGCTGATACATAAAGCCACTACCCGAAAGCCCGAAGTATTCCACATGCTTGTGATGTATGATGATACGATTGTGGACTAGGGCTAAGTATCGCACAAACGTTCACCAAATTTGAGCTTTACTTTTTTTGTGAAGATGTTAAGGTGTGAAGGTCTCTAGAATTTAGTGAACTCTATTTCTTTTGATGTACGTTCGTAGGGTTTATAATCGGGATAATGTAAAAATTATATGTTGCCCTTATTAACTAGAAAGTTTTATTGTATCGAATGAAATATGAACTATCCAACAATATAGTCATCCATGTACCCAAATGAACCAGCTACAACCAAATGATTAACTCCGTACCGAGGCCCTGACCGTAATAAATCTGGTATTACAAATAACTATTCAAATGAAAAGAACACGAAGCTGTATATAGAATGCATCCTGCTGAGCTGATTACCATTAGTAAATCATAGAACGATATTTGAAACTGAGTTACGTCCGCACTCAAGCGATTACAATTGCTTACGAAGACGTGTAAAACGTGTTTGAAAATAAAGAATACATTACATGGAATAATAAACATTTCACAGCCTGCTTTTTATACATAATACCGACCTTAGTTTGATTTAAGTAAGGAAAGTCTGAAATGACACTTGCAATAAATGGGTATTAGACGTAAATTTGAGACACCCGATATAGATAGCGCCTGAGAAAACAACCCATAATTTCCACACACAATAGATTCCATGTAAACCAACGAGGCTTATACAAACAATATGTTTTCAGGATAATTGTTCAATTTCACAACATAACAATACTCAAGATTGAACTATATTAGAAAGGTGTGGTAAAATAAACACATATTGAAGGAAACGGCTAGAAAAGACTAAAGAAAATATATGCATGTAAACAATCGGCCAGTGAATCTCTTGCTCTAGTTCAAAAGATAACTGAAGAGAGAGAGAGAGAGAGAGATAACTGAAGAGAGAGAGAGAGAGAGAGAGAGATAGACTAAAGGGGGGGGGGGAGTAATACAATAGTCACATGTAAGGAAAATAAACGAATTATATCTATATTGGGAGGGGTGTAAAGCGATAGTGTTTCCAGAATAAATTGCTCCTTTCTAAACCATATAACAAAGTTTATTTTGGCATAAAGATGGCCTGGATAGTACAGTGTTAAACCCATTTGTTTCGCATGTCTGCAGTGTCAGGTTCTTTCACCTGTTTCAGCATGTGAAAAGGTAAAGTGGTCTCATAACCAAAGTCATTGGTTCCAACAATACACAAGACAAGACAACATTACAATAACACGTGAGACGTCCAACGTGCTTAGTGTAAATTGTGAGAATGAATAGACTTTAAACAAATGCATTTGGAGGCTTAAATTTTGCTATACCGTTTCTGATTCGGAACACCGGCCATGCCATTATTTTGCCTAACGGGGAATCACTAGTATGTACTAAATATAGTAACATTAATGGCGGCTAGATGTATTGCTAAGTAGATAATGATAGAAAAGTGAATATCTGTAAATTAATTTATAAATCCATGATCCGAACGTCTGTGTCTCAGAATAGACATTCACCGCTTGTTGCCCAGATGTTAGACTTGCTCCGTAGTCTAAATATAATGGCATGATACATCCTAATAAATGCGCGCAAAGTGCGCTATACGCAACTCCTGGCAAGCTTATTATATAATAAAATGTGTTTGTTTGAAGTGATGACATTGGAATTGTGTATGTTATATTGAACTCATTTGAAATTTTGACGTATTTGTTGTATCAATCTGTTCAACGTATGTGCCGTAGTTATCCCGTTGATGTCTGTGTCGTATCGATCTGTTTGACGTTTATCTCATCAATCTGTTTGACGTCTGTGTGGTATCGATCCGTTAGACACCTGTATCATATCGATCCATACAATCTGCATTGGTTTTATTTTGTAATCAGCAATTGTAATTTTAGGGACCTTGGATTTTCTTTCGACCCGGAATATTTTGCATTATTTTACTTGAGATACTTTTGTTTAATAAGTAATATAACGGTGCATTTTTCGATAAAATAGATCAGGGATATTAGTTGAAGTATTTAATGGCCATAACTTTTAAAGGGAGTGAAGTGGGTTGCGGCACAAATCTGAAATACATCCTGAGGATCTGAAGAACAGCTTGTGTACGTAATATGTTTATTTGCTAATCTATTCAGCGACTAAGGAAGTCACAACAGAAACCTTCGCGAAGTTTGAGTTTGATAAATCAATAATGTTTTAATACAACCCAGTCTGCATTATTGAAGTAAGCAAATCTACAAGTCAAAAGGTTTGAAACTATAAATTACTTAGAAACCGTATTTATCCGCCTTATCAAGCATATTCATAAGTACTATATATGACACATAAATTGATTTATGTCAGTTTCACTATTGGAAAATTAAAAGATGAGTATTTCTCTACATGGATAAAAAAGCCCATGTATGTGCTATTAAAATGCATCATGGGAATTGTTATAAAGGTCAATGGAAACTAGGGCGCACGCACATAGGGGCGAGGGGCACTTTCCTCCTTCCCTCTTTTGAATTTCACCTATGAACACGTTTTGGCCTTCATCTATAAAACGCAATAGCTGACCACTAGCGATAGAGAGGGTGAACAGACCTTTTGCTGAAACGTCGTTTATGAAAACTAAAAGCTCATACGAAAAAATTAAAAATATAAGGTCACTAACGCTAAACCAAAGCTTCTAACTTTACCGAGAGTTTTTCTAATTGGATTAGTTAATTTTGTTACTTTATTTTTGTCGTTAGTTTTTTTCTAAATTTGTACAAGTATTTTTGTTTACCCACCGGACGTTTCATTGAGGTTGTACCCTCTTTGCTGCTGTAACAAAATCAGTCTCTCATCCAAAGATTTTATCAAGGCCTATACGATATCGTGATCGAGGATCATGTAAATTTATTGTTATGAATCCGTGTGGGGTTGACTGTGCTTGCGAAAGAAGATTTTATATTTAATTATATCCATGTCTCCGCTTCACCAAGTCTGGTGAATATTTCGCAGAGTATGAGTATCAACTCCGTTAAATACAACTAAAATATTACAGTTGTCTCTGATTACTTTTGGTATTTGTGTATATCGCTGAGTAACATAAATCACGTCTGTGTTTTTATGCCTGTCGCTGAAAAATATTCTAGCTGGATTTGACTGTTTATCTAACATTACATCATCATATACTACTAAATTATTAATAAATCCATCTAGTTCATCTACCAATGGGGCTTCAACAATATCGGTAATAAATTCAATAATATCATTGCAGTCCTCGTTTAACAATTTTGCTTTTTCATCCAAATCTTAAAGCACTTCCTAGCATCGCTGATCATCAACTGACGGAGCTACTAAATACAACTTATCCCATTTGAGCCACCACATTATCAAATTAAGTAATACTCGCGTTTTACCAGACCCAGACGGACCTATTATTATCATTCTGATGGAATTTGGTAATGCTGAAATATGTTTGACTGGTTCTTGCTTTCGTGTCGCTGAGAAATCAACGACATCCTTATTGTAGAAATAAAATAAATAAAATGAATGTATACTGCGTTCGATACGGAACATCAACCCCCACAATAAGATTAACAACTAGGATCAGAAAAAAATGAAAAGAATGCACTTACAGGTAAATGTGTAAAATGTAGTACAAACAATTATAATTTTATTTCCTTAACTGAGTTACGGACACAGTCAGGACATAAAATCGGCGGTGATATTGCCGCTTCATTAGGAAACTTACCAGGAACTTCATGGGCTAAATACAGAGGAGAAAAACATCTTCCATGATATAACTATTGCGGTCATGGTACTCGACTTGATATTCGACTCGATAGCCAAGACTAACCAAGTCCTGGTGAATATCCAATAAACGCTATTTATAAAGCGTGCCACGTTCATGATGTAGCTTATAAAAGTAAAGATCTTCAGCAAACGACATATTGCAGATGTGAAGTTAATTCATTATTAACTTCTATATATATATAAATATTTCAAAGAATCAATAGCTAATGGGTTATTGAGATCTTCGATGAAAGGTAAATTATTATTCGGAGCCGGTATTTAATTAACTGATTATTGAAATAATGGAATCGATTTCTTATAGTCCAAGGGGATATTGGAGGGCTAGAGCAGCGATTAGTAAACTCGCTGATGCAGCAAGTGTTAAACGTTATATATATATATATATATATATATATATATATATATATATATATATATATATATATATATATATATATATATAGTAATTGTCGAAGTTTCAAGAATCACAAGAATATCGAGATAGAATAATTATTTATTTATTTTGATACCGCTATCGTTTGTGTAACAGTATAAAAGTTCAGTATTCTTGAAGGGAGATAACGCTGTCAAGCTCTATATTTTCCCATTTTGCATAGGGTTAGAATTTTAATTAAAAATAATTTCCCCGGCTTTCTCCACTGGTAATAATGGCTATTTAAAAAAAGACCTTTATATCTTAGATAAACTTCTAAGAACCATTGATTCTCTTTATTTTGGTGTATAGTTGATGGGTGTAATATGGCTATAGAGTATACAGCTTGGCCTTACTCCAAATGTGCACCTTTCAAAAAAGTGCTAGCTCCACTTGGTCATTTTCACTTCCTGAACTTCAGAGGTAAATTGTATAAAGAATAGCCGATAACCTTTCATTTTATATATTTGGTTTATTCATTCATTACACTTTCAGAAGCGGGTATTGTCTAGTCTGGCAAAATTCATTTTCCCTATTTTAATAGCTGATATGGCAAGTGTACTTTAGACTAATTCAGGCTTATATTTTAGCACAAGGGAGCAGACATTCTAGTTAGAAATGTGCTTAGATCATGTACAATTTCCAAAGAAATGTCATCCACATTACATTAATGTAGCATATAGGTATGCCAACATTCTCTCCATTGTGCATGTTTTAAATGCAAACAACTTCACCTTACATACGTCACTCTCTCAAAAGTACATATTAACAGGTGAGCGACACCTCCGGCAGAGCAATTCAATAGTTAACTCGCTTGTTGCTATATATTGAGCTGAAAAAGGGAGATAACTCTGTAACATATCTTTCTCCGGTAGAGCTTAATTTTTTGTTATCATCTTAATTAATTGTTAACCATCTATGTTACAGTTAATATCATTGGAGTAGCATAATTGTATGATAGTTTAAATTAGTAGATGAATATTTCTACTTTCTAACTTAAGACAGAACAAATTTCACACACGCCGTCACATGAACAATAAAGTTCAGTTATTTCTTCTGTTATACAGATATATTTTAAATCTGTCTTTTTCAAAGGCTGAATATTTACAGTATACGATTATTTTAATACGATGTGGAAAATAAATCCATGCGGTGGTTATTTGTAGGAAAATCCAGCGTAGGTAACTTTATAATATTTTCTGAAACATATATCTATAAGATTAGAATGTAGCGCAGTGGTAGCTCGACTTCGAAACCCGTGATTGGACAAAGGGTTTTGTGCCGATACAATTCTATACTGGTAAAATATGCTGTAATTTATTTCGTTGTACATTCGCTACCGCGGCACATTGAGCACAGACTTCCTGTAAAGCGGATGAACTGTACACAATTTCAAGTGCTCGTATACTGATAAAGATCGCAAAATGTACTGCCCAGTAAATTGTCCATTGATGTCAATGGAGCAGAATGGGAGAAACTTACGCAATGTACATAAGTCAGTTATATTCCATTGTGGTCAAAATGGAGCAGTAACTGATGCCAGTAATTTTCCATTGAGCTCAGAATGGACAGTAACCGATGCCAGTAATTTTCCATTGAATTTAGAATGGGGCAGTAATTTTCCATTGAGGTCAGATGGATTAGAGTGTGAGGAAATGAAGCAGTAATTTTCCTTGGACAGTAAGCTGTCAATCTCACTGAAGGATACCTACACGAAGACATTCAGAAAGAATGTCGGCCAAAAATAAAAGTCTCACAAAAGGACCCTAGGGAAAGCACAAATGCAAATGAAGGGATCCAATGAATGATAGCCGCTTATCATGCTACGGTTTATTTAAATATATATGGAATATATATATATATATATATATATATATATATATATATATATATATATATATATATATATATATATATAGGTTCATGAAGCTCATTCAACAAGCTATGTTCCAATCTCTAGCTACTGCAAAAGATACGGAAGTTTAAAAAATCGTATCCCTCTCAAGCGTGATCGAAAAAATTAGATTAGAATTAGCTCACGAATACGAAAAGAAGAAAATTATTAACATGCTTGCGAGACAATTAAGAAAGATTATGTCAGATCGCGAAAATGAAAGTGAAAGCTAAAGATTTGTCAGTGACTGTAGCAATAACGTCACTTGCGAAAGTAGTGACCAAAGTGAAAATAGGGAAAGTATAGACAACGTCACTGATGAAAATGAACGTTACGGCAATGTAGTGGTTAATTATCCTCTAACTTTTATTCTACCTGAGAAACAAATTCTGCTATAATATATATATATATATATATATATATATATATATATATATATATATATATATATATATATATATATATATATATATATATATATTTGTTATTTGCTTTGATTTTGTCATGTATTATTATATAAAAAATAGTATTCTGTTTTTGATGAGATTTTTATTACTTTAGTACTATTTGCCCCATCAATTTAATGAAATTGTTTGATTATCTGATTTAATTTGGGTAATATGCCCATCAATTTAAAAAAAATTGTATGATAATCTGATTTAATTTAGGTACTATGCCTATCAATTTAATGAAAGCAGATTTTTTATTCAGAATTAGACAATAATTTTTTAAGCTTATCAAATTCGATACAAGAATATGCATATTTCATAATCTGATCTCTATCGCGCCTAAACATAATATGTTCTCGCTGCAGTTCATTTAATTGTTCCTGCGTCAACAACAAAACATTCATTGCCGTATTCATCAATAATTATATAAACATTGTCATTATTGTTCTGATGGCTTTTTCAAGTACATCTTTGTCGTGTATGAAAATTCATACATGTTGGTACATTATATAATACCGCTTGATTAAATAATTAATTGTAAAACACTCTGCATGATCAAAAATTGTTAAGATCTTACATATAAATTTATATTCAAATTTTCATTTCTTAATTCAATTAAGAGTCCGGATTGGTCACTAAGTTTGAAATGTATTCTTGACAATAAATTTTTATGACATCGTAGATAAACCGGATTGATAGGTTCTTGTACGATTAAATATCCAGGAGGTACATGGAGTCTAAAAGTATACAGAATATATTCTTGTTGAGCATGACTAGATTTTTCAATATCTATTTCATATATGCCACCAATTGCATCACATACGAGATTCACTGCAATAGTTGAGGTTATATTTACAATTCCTGGTGAAATATGTGAAATACGGATCATTGTTATGTTTGAGAAGAGATGCTGGTGGGGCTATGTTTCACCATGAATCAACAATTTCAGTAAAATTTTCATTAACAATATTGTTTAGTTCCTCTTTGTTAAATTTTGATACAACAAATCTTAAAATTACCTTCTCCTTTATACTCTTCTTCTGTTTTTTATGATGATTGATAATTATTTTTCTAGGGCGGGGAAAATAACGAAAGTTTTATTAACATAATCATAATCTGATTCTATTTGATTTAGATGTTGTATTGTTTCAATGATCTGTTGTTTTATATCATCATTATTGCATTGTGATAATGACGAAACCAGATTTCGTATTTTGTTGATTGTTTGATTGATCTCAGTATTAATGGGATCGGAATACATTTTATAAACTTCTATGTATCTTAACCCATCATGAAAAGCATACAAATTATATACATCATCAGTTCCATTCCATGAGAAAATATTTTGATATTTTGGAGTTGTTATATTTTTTTCATTTGTAACAAATTCATTTGACCTTGGTTCTGGTGATCCATGATATTCTGATGTAATTTCAGGCCAACTAAAACATATCAAATTGACGATTGATAAATATCTGTAACGTAATCTGGAGAATATATGTCAAATGTAGATGATACAGTTGGCTCATTAACTGTTATAGCTATTTTGGATTCTCTTCCAGTTATAGATTGTCTTCTACACTGGAATTCATCATTGATTTGTTCGATTTGATAACTGCCTGTTAGAATTTTGACATCATTCCAGTTTGATTTTCCATCTTTATTTTTATAGCAATCGACCGAGTGAATTTAATCTGATATTTGGCCAGCTGTAATATATTCGTAATTGTGTGAGCGCTATTTCTTTCGCTTGAATTGCATTTTTTTTTTTGGGGGGGGGGGGGCAATGATATTAAGAATACCGGCAATCGTTGTTGCAGCTGAAACACAAATTGTTATAACTGCTGGTGCCATCACTAGTGATGGTGTTATTGTTGATAATACTACGCCGGTTCCAGAAATTACAGCAGACGCTGAATAAACAATTATGTGAACAATAACTACACGTCTGCGATATCTTTTTTACTTTTACTGTATAGTCCTCAACGATATTTTTCTGTTTTCTTTGATATTCAAGTGCTTGATTGTATCTAAAACGTTGGAGGTTGATCGGAAGGCTCATTATATGTTAATTATTTAGTAATCAATTGAGGTGTTTCAGCCACAAATTCCAGACACCACCAGTAAGACGCTACGGTAAATTTTTAACCAAATGATCTCAGCATAAACGTTTCCTCGTCACCTTTATTTAACACAATATACACGGTTCCAGAAAAAAATATCGGTTGAATGACGCCATTGATACGTGGTAAATATACTAAATTTTACACCGCTGAACACGGACAGCCTATACACACCAGTGGCTTCCGCAGTATGTTTGATAGTGTTATTTTGCTGTGGCTATGATGAGAATCCTGATGACACTTTGTATAGCACGTTGATAATTTGGTTGTGGGGAATTTTAATCAGAGTAATTTTTCTACCATATAGGTGTTTCCGTATCGACGATTTTTGTGTCAGTTTCAGAGAGTTTTACGTCAACAGTCACGGACTTCCTAAGAATTCATCTGCGATTTCATTATTTTTTCTAAAATTTCTACGAAGATTTGTAAACATATTTACGTGAACGTCATACTCATCTCAAAGCGTGGTTAATTTAGTATCTACTGTATTATAGTTATTGTCTACATATTTCTTTGTTGTGGCATCTTCATCAGATGTTGGATCTCTTAAAACAACTACTGCATTTCCATTCATGCTGAGTTCACCTGTCATTACCTCAACGGTAGATCGCAAACGATTAGCAACGCTTTTTGCAATTATATTTTTAATAGCTGAAATTGATATATTTAAGTCTCTGCTTTGGTAAATACTGGGATATTATCCGTAGTAGCATTGAGAACTCTACGAATTATGACCTTCCATTTGATATTACTCGTCTTTAAAACACCGTATTTATCCTGAAAAATAACAACTTCATCTTTACCAACTCCAGACAGATTCATAATATCGGCTATTCTTTAGTGGCGTAATTTGACAGATCAATATCAGCTTTTTTCTTGTATTTGATAGAAGAAGATCTTCCGTAAATATCAACCATTCTACTTTAAGATCTGTTTAAAACGATTAACGGCTACTTGTATAATCGTGCACGTCTTTATGAGGTGGTAATGTTGTTGAACATATAGCGTTAAGTCCAGCAATTACTTCACGACCACATATTGGCGGATCAGTTAGTGTCTGTGTTGGCAATCACGAATACCAAAATGGAATATTCTTGGCGTATTTTAAAAGTTATATTGGCGTTGGAAGTTATTATGAATCAAAATAAATAGAACCGCGTGGAACAAATGAGTATGCAACCCAGTGAGTAACAGGTCCAGAACTATTATCAAGATTAATAATTCCTGTTTCAACATTGTACGGCTGTTTTGGTACTTGATCACGCCTAAAACACCTCTGACATTTTGTATATATAATTTTTAGCAGCATCAAGTAAATCAAAATGTGACATTGGACGGATTAACGAATTGTTCCTGGAGGTCTCAGACCTTTTCCGTATCGATTGAGAGCTCCTGATAATCTCAGACCCCATCCCCTCTTTTTTATTCTCCCTACTGTCATTTTTTCAGTTAGTTTTTACCAGCATATCCAGCAACACCACTTAAAACACCAAGTGCTGCTGTTTTGCAACTTCAGCGGCTAATAACGCCGGTAAAGCTGCAAAAGTGTAAATATGCCACCGGTTTTAATTGAATGTTTAATATCGTCGGCAGAAATGTTTGTTTTGACGTTCAGTCAGCGATAATTTATTCGGACCACCTGCGATTTGTTCTATTTTTAGTGATATTTTATTCCTTAGTTTTTTGCTGAATTTGATTGAAGCTTTTTAATCTAACCAGCAGTCATACTGACACTAACATGATGATATGACATTTATAAATATCGTGAGTGATTTAATTATATGTTTTTTCCTGGAGCATCTACGACTCTCTCATTCGTCTACCAGCACCTTCAAGTAACATTCATTTGTCGCTGAGTATAACGGCGATTGCTCTTTAATTAACACCAACAGTTGGGTTTACTCGAGATCGAAAGTGAATATCGACAACAGATTGCCTAGATAAATCAAGCTGTTCCAGGGAAAAGTAATAAATCGGATACAGATTTCTAAAATCTAGTCGTGATATTTGTAAACTGGTATCTATATTTTGATCACGTTCCATACATGTTATTAAACGACGATTGCACGTGCTATGTAATTATGTTCAAATTTTAAAATTATCTCATCTGATGGTTCTTGATGTCAATTTATTCGTAAAGAAACTTCACTAACATCAAAATTGTAAAATATCATATGACTATGTTTTTGATTATCTAATCCATCAGCATTTTGTAAAGCGATACATATATGCCTTGGCGCAGAAACTCTTTGTTGTGATGCAATATGCCATGTAAATAACTCAGGAATATTACTCTGAATGCTATCTGTGGTCATTGTTAACCATAATAATAATGAATTACCACCTGAATCCATAAAAGAAAGTAATCGTTGTTCTTCAGCAATTGATGGAGTCATTACTGGCATATACAGTGAAAGTTTCAATAATATTACTTTTCCAGCAGCAACAGCGGCTGGTCGCCAAATAGCATCATTATCGTTACCCTTTCTTACAAGTACAACTGTATGTTTCGCTCCAAAGATAACTTTTCTGACATTTCTACAGAATCCAAAGATTTGTAATAATGGAATCGCGCATGAAAATATTCTAAGACCATCTTTCAACATTGATTTACGTATAGCAAATCATAAATTGTAATTTGGTTTGATGTTAATAATCATGTTTTCAGCATCAACATCAGCGGCAACTGCGTTGGTTCTTGGTCGTCTTATATCATACTGGTCACATTCAGAATGATCAGTGTTATCTTTAGCGAACATCATTGACGATCCAGCTGATCTTGTATAATCTTCTGAATATCTTGCTAAATTTATTATCGTTGTAGCAGCATCAACATCCTTTTTAATTGTTTCAATGTTTTTCCGTCAATCATGTACGTAGCGCTGTCAAACAAAATATCATTATTAACAAAACCAACTATGACATCAGTTCCATATGCTTTATTAAAAAGAACATCTGTTACAAGCTCTCCTTCTTCTTCAATAAATGCTTCAGCAGGTAAGAAATATATACTTGTGTCTTGAACTTGCAATTCGATTCGACCACGCTGATTTGATACTCGTGCGTCATAAGAATAAAACTGATAATCGCAGATGGATTCATCTTTAAGAACTGGTGCATCCATATCGAACGCTGGATCGGATATACGTTTAAACATCTTATTATAACTATCTTCGTCTCACACGACGACCACTTCCTGAAATAAAACTTGTATTTGTCGAAATAATTTCAAGGAACAACTTCATTAACAGCCAATTCTGATAGTTTTTCATTTGCAACTTAATTTATTATTTTACTAATTTTTGCTGACATAACTTCAGTCCTGGGTAATTTTACTGGTTGTGGTTTTCTTAGTACTAATCGAACTAGTCTTTCTTTGATCGATGAAAATGCTTTACTGGCAACATTACCAATATACTAACACCTTTATCACGAACAGCCTCGATAGCCTTCATACCTAATTAGTTTGCAATCGGTATTGCTTTTGGAGCTATTCTCTTAAATAAACCCATGACAACATCACCGAGTCCCTCTCCATAAATCTCTTTGTAAGTTGGTAATCGTGAATTTTCTACCCTAACTATTACAGGCCCACGTTCAGCATTATGTATAATCATTTTTAAAATACGTATTGATTGATTAATTATTTCATTCGCTGTTATAATCATCAGCGATTTCACTAGTACGAGGATGATAAATGTTATGATCATAACACCGCCTGTAAACAACCTTCGACAAATATCAGATATTAATTAATATTTTCTGGAGAATTTTTTCCTGCGCGTTTTCCTCCGATCAAAACTTCTAATCGATCAACATTGGTAAGAACACTGTCAGGACAGATTCAATGAGTAACAAAACCACTTCCAGTTGTTTAGTCTACATCATTCTTACCTGTCGAAGAACGTAATTCCCACACTTGTCTAATTCTCTTAAGTTCCGGGACATTTTCTTTTTCCTTTTCTTGTTCTCACTCTCGTTTAGCTTCTTTTTTCTGTTCTCATACCTTGAGTTAATTGGTGAGTGTACACATTAGGTTACCCCGGTATCAAGTATCTGTGCATGGTGCCTGTATTCTGTGATGATTCAGCCATTTAAATGGGAAGCTTGGGGTTCGCAGTAACTGTCTCTAAGGAGGCGGGGTTTATCTAATCATTTCGGATCTATGCATTTTGATAACTTAGCATGTTTGACAAGCTTGGCTACATTTAGGGCCACAAGCAGCTTTTTTAATTGAAGCTGTACCATATCATCCAATTTACACTAGTATCTACACAGATTTTAAAAAACTGGTATTTATCTTTTTACGATAACACCACAAAATTTTCACGGAACTGGTATTTATTTGTATCCGAATTCTAAGGCGTTTTGAATGCAATTGAAATCGCACGCGTATCTAGCAATATTCTGTAAAGCATCGGTACATCGTCGTCCAATGTGCCGAATAAGAAGCATATAAAACTGTTTTGTCCCAATCATATATATATATATATATATGTCCCTGGTACCAGTAACGATGCCAACACCAGTGAGGACTGGATTCAGTGTGATATATCTAGTATATCTAGAGACTTCCTCTGACATCGCTCTAGAAAACTGATGTGTATATTTTCATATTTGGTGTTTTGATTCCCAAGTATAATCACGAACTGCTGGAAATATTTATCGACTTGAAAGTTGATAATTTGATTTATAGTGAACAATTATCAACTTAGGAAGTCTATATTACGTTTTTATTTTTCTTTCACTTTTCGTACAATAGGAATGGGGATATCATAAAAGGTATGAGAAAGTTCTTTCGTTGCAAAGTTTATCAATTATTCACTAAGCCTGACTATTAGTTTCCATTCATCGACTGAACAAGATGCCAGCAAGTTACCCCCTATCAGTATTATATATGCTTTCACTTCAATCATTTTGTTTCTTTCTTCAATAAGCATCTAGTTGACAATGTATTGATTAATGTCCTCGATTTGTTAAATTTTCTCTCAGTCGCTCGTCATACGTGTCTTGTCCGACCTTCATGTGTACAAAACCATATGGGGTAAAAAAAATACATTGTAAACGGGGTCTAATGAAATCTAGGTAACATACATATTGGCTGCCATTAGCAAATAAAATAAAAGATTTTACACTCCCCCAATCCCTACTCCCGCACACAAGCATACAGACCAACATTGTTTAAATTAAAATAGTTTAATTCATCTTGAAAATCGAATTGGTAATGTGACCATCAAACCTTTAACAGAAACACCCACGTATTAAATGCACCCAAGTAACGAGGTCATTTACGCTTGTTTGAAACAGTACGCTGGAAACAAATCAATAGAAATAACCTATTGTCACGCAACACTTTGATTTGACCAAGAGCTGTGATTTCAGAGTAATCACCAAAATCCTCAGAGTACGTGACTACACCTGGTCTCTGGCCAGTACGGTTTTCTTTATCTTTGGGCTTACATGTCATACGTTCGAGAGAAAAAAAGTTTAATCTTAGAGCGTTGCAAGAGACTTGATATTCTGAAGTACGTGCAAAAAATGGACATACTGCGAATAAATATATCAATGTTATTTGCGTACACTACATTCCAGTTGCATGCAATGTAAAGTAAATTTGTTCGTTGCAGTTGATATAGACAGATTCTTAATTCAGATTATCGATATGACTAGCAGCTTATGAAGGTAAAGTGCATGCAAGCATAAGAAAAAAAAGTGGGAAAGTTAAGCAGACCACAAAAATACCACGACACTAATCTTTAAACACTCTTAGAGGTTGTATAATTGGGTTTTAGAAGGTATGCAATCGAATTGAATGAATTACATTGTTTGGCCATTACTACTATTCCGGTATAGATAGAACATTTAGAAACGCGCAAAAAAGGAGTTAAAAGAAAGAATGAATAGAGCCAAATGGTGGTCATGTGACCCCATTTAGTAAAGGTTATCCAAGGGTAATAATTGTACGCAACACGAATGGCCTCTATTTATAAATCCCTTTTCTATGTATGCCAATAGGCTATTATCTGACATTGCCTTGCCTTCAAATGATGTAAATTGTTCTCAATAAAGCTTGACACACTTTCTTGCAAACTAAACCTCGGCAAACAGAATACGCTGGTGTTGTTTATGTCAGCAGTTAACCTTGCCTTCTATTCTTTGTATATTGAACTCATAATAGACATATTCAGCTACAACCATTTAAGTCCTCCAATACATAGAGTAATTTAGGAACAATGCTCTTCGTCTGTGTTTATGTGTTAAGTGTTTGTTTAATAGCCCTCTCAGACATATTTTAGACGCAAATTGGCGTGAAAATCGTTACAGAAAATAAAACTGCCTACCGAATCATCTTAACATCAATGCAAGATGACATTTGGCTTTGTTAATACAAATACTAATAACTCAGAGTTTATTGGATCTTGTCATAGCACACGCGTACTGCTCCGGCTTCAGTCGTTGAGAGCAAATGTAATTTAACTTTTATTTGATGAAAACATATACAAATAAGGGGAATTTGTGCGAATCGAGGCGGATAAAGAAATAAAAAATGCCGGTTGCTTTTCAGACACATAGCCAACATATATATTTTCTTTTCCTATTGCTAAACAGCAGTGGCATTAGTCGACAAAAATGACCTACCTGTTTGACCTTTCAGTGGAATATTTCTTAGGATACGTTCCGCTCGCAAACAAAGATTTGCAGTGCATGTATCTTGTGTACGTAATTAAAATGAAGACTCTCTTTCACATCCAGCAAGAACAATACATGCTCGGTTTAGTATTATGCTAAATATACAGTCAGATAATAATTAAGCGCTTTAGAGGAAGATGAGACATGCGACTTGGTGGTGGATTGGTAAGTGTGTGGGTGGAAGGGGATACATAACATTAATCGTAGGCAGTACCAGATAATGAAAGCAGTTAGACTGCTCCGAGCTTATAGAGGTTCCCCGGTGCCCAACTTGTTAATTCCTTACGTTATCATAGTGTATTATAACCTGCGATTGTTTGCATAATCTTGAAAATTAAATTATTACAATATTTTATATTGATGTTGTGAAATTTGTATGTCCATTTGATGATTATGTATCAACTATAAGTTTATTCTAACATATAGAAATGCTATTTTAACATGAATATACACGATATTTGATACATTTCTTCTATGTTGTCCAGACATCCTAATTAGATATTAGATTTCACAGTGAACGCTTCTAAAGGAAGGAAGCCATAATTAGACAATGACATTTTCTAAAAGTAATTAGTCTTATGTGGTTCTGATAAAACACCATGCCTGGATATATGTGATTGATGCATGGATCCTATTTGATCATAACACTATTCAAAAAGCCTTTATTGTTATCAGCATTGAAGGAAAACAAATCAAGCTTTGTTTTGATATATTACTTAGACGGGCGGAATCCACGGATAACGCGGATTAAAATGCATTGGATGCACGATGACAGTAGAAATGAGATTAAGAATTACAATACCTGTAATCTCATTCAAAATAAGAACGTAAATTATGTCGAGATAAAACAGAAATACTTGAACGGAAAAGGTGATAATCTCTATATTGAACTTCATTTGTATAGCAGTAAATAGTATATTGGACAACTTACTACATGTAGCATCACAAACAAAACCCATCCATTCAGTACATGACAGTGTCACCTTGTACATCATTCTCACATAGCCGGTATAAAATGCCTATAGTGTGTGTAGTTTCATTTTTTTGATATAATAAAATTGAACATATCACTTTATGTGGTTCTGATTGGTCCAAATAAGCCCATTAAATTATTGTGCATTATTCTCTTTACTGATAGGCTGCAATTGAGGGAAAACGTTTAAAACCCCTCCTCATGAATTTTTTTTTGTTTTTAGTGAACATTTTTGGTCGCCATTTTTTTAATCGACTCGCGAAAGGGAATTAGGGAATGTAGTCTCGTCTGTTTTAATATTGCCAATTTCCCCCACAAAGGATTTGTTATGCCATGTATAACATATCATAACATGAAAAGTGGCAAAAACCCCAAGAAAAAAACGATGACAAGAAAAACTTCCAGTATTGCGCAGATGATACGGAGGGTGGGTGGGGATAGATTGGCGGTATATATGTAGCATGGAATCCACCGTATATACAAATTTTAACAGAAAAATGTAGACTTAAACCGGTTTCCCCCAACTGACCGAACTTTATCTAACCACAGCGTGATGCAAGTCTAGATAGAAAGAGATTTGTTTACATATTCTGTGCAATCGAATGTTCCAAATAAAATGCTGCAAATATTTGGTCACAAATACATTAGAGTAAATATGTTTATTTCTGCATCCAGTAATCTTCTTTTTCAAGCAAAAATATCGCAACAATATAATGTTTAGTTGTGATGTGGAATTTCAACGTAAACACTGGACTGTGTTGTTCATATAGGCCAAATCAAACCGGTACTGTGCACCATATCAAACAAATGCGACATCACACGAATTGGACATTTTGTGTTAACACATAT